>JACYXH010000559.1:22500-397246 GCA_026745465.1 Lota lota | reverse complement strand
TATACTATATATAGATAGATATGTTTGTGTGTGTGTGTATAGCTTGGTTCCAGAAAGGCGTTGGTGGAAGAGGTTGTGATGAGTCACGCAGAATGCCAGGAACAGCTTACCTCGGCAGACCTGAGCACTGATTTATTATAACTATTATATGGTTACCTCGTTAAAGTGTGTTACACAATCCTGTCTCATGGTTGGTTTGAAGTGTTTTAAAGCGTATGTGCCACAGCAGGATTGGGATTATAATGATCAGCGTTTAACATTTCATAGCTAAAACAAATCAACAAATTGACCCCACTGGGGGTTATGTTTACCATGTGTGCACACAGTGACTCACTAGAGTTAGTGTGGATGGGGATGACACACACACCCGAAACACACACACACGCACAACACACTCACACACATGCACAACACACTCACTCACACACTCACACACACACACACACACCCGACACACACACACCTTTACACAAGCACACACACACCCAACACACACACACACACACACACATACACCTTTACACAATCACACACATACACAGACACACACAACCTTAACCACACACACACACACGCACACTAATAACAAATAACAACAAAGCCCCTATGATCTTTGTAGTGAAACGCAGGCTGAGCTCGGGCAGTGATCTTCAAGGGTGCAGGCGGCCTGCAGCTCAGAGAGGAGTTTAGGGCTTGGGACGGTCTTAAAGCCTGGCTTCACTACGGGGATCTCCAACACCCAGCATTATACCGTCTGACTTTGAAGAGCGGAGAAGTTAAGATGGTGCCAAGCAGGGACCTGTGTGTTTATTATCATCAGTTTCGATCTGTGAATTAATAAAGTAAAATAAAGCGGGAGTTTGGAATGTTAATCGAAGCACAGAGGGACAGGCGCAGACATACACCCACACACAGGCACATATGCAGGTACACACACATTCACACCATTTACACACACACACACACACACACACACACACACCTGCAAAGACTTTAAACCTTTAAATATTTTTAGTTGCCAGGACAAAGTCTGTACATTAGGAAATACAATCCCCTCAGTCATTTATGCTACATGCATGCATGGACAACTATGCACACATACACACACACACACACACACACACATAAACCCACACAACAGACAAGTGTGCACAACAAACCACTTCCTAACCCGATACCACTAATTAAAGAGTTGGAGTTATGGAGCAACTACTCCCCCCTCCACCACCTCCAACACCTCCTCCTCCACAGCCCGCTCCTCCAGCAAACCTGCAACCCCCTCCTCCTCCTCCTCCTCCTCCTCCTCCTCCTCCTCCACCTCTAGCTCCACCTCCTCCAGCTCCTCCTGCCTGGCTCAGGAGGAGGCAGTGCGGCTGCGGAACGTCTGGCTGCAGGCTCCACTCCTCCTGTCCTGACAATACTGATCCAGAGCCACAGAGCTCCAGGACAGGAGGCGTCCCCACTCCCCTCTCCTCCCCCCTCCTCCCCCCCACCCGCCCCGCAGTCTCACCTCACAGGTGGCTGCCTCGCCCACCACCAGCCCCCCCTCCGCCCCGATAAAGAACGTACTGAACGGGATACAATTTACACCGTAGAGAGTATAAATCCCGCCGTACAGGTGGAGTACAGAGACAACAATGTGGATTAGAAAACCTGATCACAGAGCACTGAAAATGTGTACAGAAAACACAATGTAGTGTACAGGATATGCACTTCATGTACACTTTACAATAAATAATGTACAGAATTTACAGTGCAGGATATACATTCCGCAAAATGGTAACTTACTTGGCTAACCAACAGATTGTGATTGTGATTGTGAAATAGAGCAGAAACACTGGAGCAGAGCGTGGAACAGAGAGTAAATTATACAGATTACAGAATAAGGAAGCTAGTATCTGTCAAGTTGTCACACTCTTTCAAACATTCACTATAAAAATGAGAAACTAAAGATGATTTCTCTCTCACACACACAGACACAGAGACACACACAGACACACACACACACACACACACACACACACACGCGCACACTCCCAGAAAGGGGAATAATTCCCCAGCCCACATGAAAGCGGGAGGCGGTGGGCACGCTGCCAGGACCCGCTACCTGGAGACCGCCGGGCCGCACCTTTGGAGGGGGTTGGGGGAGGGGTGCAGACTGATGTGTATATCTGTGCGTGTGCGTATTACTACATCACCCCCCCCCCCCACCCCACACACACACACACACACACACACTCCCCCCGAGCCACGTATACGCTCTCCCTGCAGTCTGCAATTAATCTCTCCGACATCAGGTCTCCCCCTTGGGGGGGGGGGGGGGGGGGGCTCACCTTCGTCTGGGGAGGTGTGAGCGTGTGAACTGATTCTTATTCCATTGGTTCCGGTGGTTCAGATGGAATCGTTCGATTCAGTCTTGATCTTTGATAAAGTTTTAGTGAAACATTTTCTTAAAATTGTCCTGTTGGAGGACTGAACAATTTGCACAGAAGTGTATAGTTAAGATGTGTAAGAACATGTGATTACATATTCACTTACAATAATAATTATTGGATATCTTAAGTGCAATGTGCATCGTGATCATAGTTTCTAACCCTTTATTTAATATAGAGAATACAATCAATGCAAAAATTATTGAAACTGAGCATCAAATAAGTGCAAACGAGGTGAACAAAGTAAAAACAAGAGACATTAATGAACTGTCGGTAAGCAGCTTTAGCCAGCTAGCTTCCTCTGACTTCCTTTATGTCTCTAGAGATGCTGGTGATTCAAGGCTTTTAAAGTCCCTCATTACCTTGATTCAACAACAACAGTCTTTGAAATGAACAAGGTCAGGGACAGGAGATCCCCCTGGAACTGCAGTCATCCTTTACCTATTTAACTCAGTGAAAACATTTGATGAATTATGTAAACATGATCGACTCGTAGGTGAACCAGCAGTGGCCAGATACGCAAAACAATGGTTCTGGTTACCGGTAGATTAAGAATGCAAAATTAGAAGTTTAATGTAACATTTCTGCCTTCTTTTTTTAATCCACATATATTTTATTATTCATTAGTGACACTACTGTTGCCTGATTGGGAAATGTGCTCAAGAGCTAACACATGACTCTAAACATCACAATAATCCCCCATATCCTATACCTCGACAAATCCTTGTCTAGTTGTACGGTCAATACATTGACTAACTGATTTCGGATTCTGATTGTGCATACAGATGCTTTTAATTCAAGCTTTAGGTTGAAAAACAGAATCTAACACTTAAGTGTCCAAAATGGCCAATGAAACCACTAGTCTACACATTTAGGCTTGCTTGAAAACCTATTTTCCACTGGAAAGAGTTGGGCGTTATTTACCTCATAACTGAAGAGCTACTGTGTGTTGCTGTTGTTGATGAGTTGTTTTGTCTTCAACTTCGTCATTTAACATCACACCTCTGCATCGGTCCAAACGGACGGCACATCGATGGTTTAACCCCTTCCCACGGCAGGGAGGAGCCTGATCTTGCTCCACCAGATGGGAGGGGGTGGTGGTGGAGGAGCTGTACAGTCCTAATGATGTCGTCTGAGAAGAAGAGGAGTGTGTGTGCGTGCGTGTGTGTGTGTGTGTGTGTGTGTGTGTGTGTGTGTGTGTCGAGGGGTTGTATAGTGGTGGTGGGGGCTGCTTATCTTTAGTCCCCTCTGCCATGTTGCTCTTAATTAAAACTACTATCAGTTCCTTTGAAGTTAATAATGAGCCAGTTTGGTTATGCGGAGGTAGAAGGAGGGGTGGGAGGAGGGGAGAGGAGGCCAGGCTTGATATTTATGGAACGACTTCTCCTCCTCTGATTCCTTGCGTTATTTTCGATATTCGGGGGGGGGGGGGGGGGGGGGGGGGGGAAGGGTGTCTTGTAGTTGTTGTTGCGTTTTGTCGTTTCAGAGAAGACAAGCCAGACTAGTGATGATGTCGACGAGGTATCACATGGAAATGATGCCAATAATAATAATACTGATAATAATAATAATAATAATAATATAAAACGTTAGACATAGACTCATGCCTCATTACAGGACGGGAACGGCCTTAATGTTATCTCTGGCTGCTGTTCAGGGGTGGAGCTGATCGCTCTCTCTCCTCAGCTCAGGCAAACCTCGCTCTCCCTTTCTCGTGCGCACTCCCCTTTGCTCCTGCTCGTACAGGCCTTTCAGATTACAGTCAAACATTACAGCCTGTGACCAATCTCCAATTAACCAAATGTTGTAGGGAGGCTGTGCTATCTTCCCTCGGCTCCCTTCATCTTCCTTTAATGCTCCTCTTTTTAACCAGCGCTGCAATATTCCCGCCAGTCGGGAACTAAATATTGTTCTTCCTAAAGCATTTCTCTCTTCTTCTTTTTTTTTCTTTTTACACTTGTCAGCCATCGAAGCTTAACCCAAATAAATCAATCACCATCTCTTAATGTATTCTCTACATCAGAATAGTATTAATTGAACCTCAGAATTGTACTGTCGAATCTCAGTAAAAGGTTGCAACATTTTGCAGTGTTTATCTGAGGAATTTCCACAGATAAATATGGTTACTGTTGATGTTTTTTAAAAGGCACCATCATTACACAATACCAACCAGTACTGGTGCATCTTTTCGTGTGTGTGTGTCTAGATTGATGACGGTGCTATCTATGTGTCATGTGTGGTGAGTCTATTGTGATGCTAATGTTGCCCCCACAACATCCTCACGCCGTCATTCGGTAAAATGCTAATGACAAATAATTAGCGTCTGCAATGTTTGTTGTCTCTTTTCCTGCCTCGTGAAAAACATAAGGGCTACATTTCAGATCACTCGCTATTACCAGCAACTACACACAAAAACAAAAAAATACACACCATCAGGACAAAGCCATATGCTCAATGATGGCATGATGACGGCCTCAAGTGTTTAGATGTCCACCGTAAAGCCGAAACACACAAGCATTTCGGCTGTTGACACATTCTGATGTTTATTCTTGTTCTCTACCACCTCTTTCCACATCGCTGTGAAGAGGATATACTCTACTCTTTTCTTCCAATTCCACATCGCACCGCCACACAGGAGAGACGGAGCATGGAGATAGTCTGTAGATCAGCTTTGTTCCCACGTCCTAATCCCTCCCATTGTTTACTGCCTTCAAAAGTTTGCATCTCTCTTTTTATGCTAGGAGAATAGCAGCGAGTGAAACGCAGAAGTCAGACAGGACGGACATGACACTCCACACAGCATTTGGTTTCATGGTACTTCATGTATCTCTGTTTTCTTTCCTTCTTTTGTGAAGAGGGTAAACTTCAAATGAACCCGGAAAGTGTATTTGATGTCAGCAGGATTAGAGGTTGCTATTGGGTCTCACTCCCGGTTGGGTAGAGAGAAAAAACTATTTAGCAAATGGAAAAACATTAGATTGTCATCACTTTCAATTACTTTCAATCTTATTTATATATTTAATATTTTGCAGATGCTTTTATCTGCGAATTACAGGGCATTCAGATATATGGCATTAAGGAGCAGGTAGGAGTGAGGGAACTTGCTCATGGATACCTAGGTAGACTGTGAACCATGGGGATCAAACCCAGTACCTTTTGGCTAGATGCCGAATACCCAGTCCTCTAAATCCAAATCATTCAGATTTGAACTCAGTCAAAATACTCTGTTCTTTGACTGCGGATTCCTATCAGAACTGTGTATAACAACACTAACTTGTAAGGTGCGTTCGTAAACCAGCAACAAAAAAATCCCATAAATTAAGTAAACCTATTTGAAAATGGACCAAAGAGCTAAACAAAAAAAGGGAGTAATATTAATGAAGTCTCAAGGGCCAGAGCTCCAACAACCAGCGGCAGATTTCCCAGCTCTGCCATTAGTGGACACATGCAGCATAGGGGGCTGTAAATTGCCTTCTTCTTACTCCAGAGGCACAATTCCCTGGCAGGCAGCGCATCGGGGGAGAAAATGCATCTGCAAGGACGCAGAAGTCCTCTTCAGGTCTGAACCTTTGATCCTAAAGAGACCTCCATCTTTCTTTTAGCCCTCGGGTCCTGGCATCAGCGTAATTGAAGATCATTACAGACCCACAATGCAACCCTCTCAGCGATGGCCTCCGTAATGGAAATGTATTGTGAGGCGCAAATGGAAGCGGAGAGGTAGTGGCGTGGAGAGGGGCCGTGTTCCAAATTGAAATGAAGTGGAAATGATCCCGTCCGTGGCGCCATTGGTTAGCCAAGGAGCCCAAACGGGGTAAGATTATTTGCTTACATTTTGTGGCTCCACAAGTGTTTTTTATGTTTTGTTTTGTTTTGGCTGAAGTGGGGTGGGATGGAGGATGGGGGGTGAAGAGGGAGGAGAGGAGAGGGTGATTGGGTGAGGTGGGGTTTGGGGGGGGGGGGGGGGGGCTGTCTGCGCACTTCAAAAGAATTTGTAACAAACCTAATTCATCTGAAGCGTAGGATGAGCTGGTAAGAAAGATGAAAGATGAAAGTCAGTTGGCATGGAAACAGAAAGCACATACAAAAGGGCTGCTTGTGCTATGCCACGCATTTCTGCGGGGAGGCAGCCAAAGAGGTTTTGAGTGCTGTCGTGACCTTCCATGGAAAATTAGCCAATTATGACAAACTATTGTTCTCAATTTCCACTGTTTCATAAAGCCACTTATTTATTTATTTTGTATTTATTTATATGTATTTTTATGTTGATTTTGTTTTTATTCAAAGAGTGCAAGTCCCTGGATTTATTACCGATAATATAAATGTTTGAAGACAAGCATTTTACTTGGAGAAAAATAGCGTTTAGATGGCTTACCTTTTCACATCTGTCCATCTGTTCTTTCTCCCTTCCATCACTCTATTTCTTTATCTTTTTCTTTATTTTATTTTTTAAATAAATCTCAGTAGCTGGGGCTATTAAAGATTCATCACTGATGTATGGCAAATCTATTACAGACCTTTTACAGATATATTGCTGTTCTATCACAGATCTATGGCATATCTATTACAGACCTGTCATCTACCACAGATCTATATCTACCACAGAGCCATGGCAGGTCTATTACAGAGCTATTACAGATATACAGCCACTCTAGCAGATATCTACCACAGACCTATTACAGATTTATATCTACCAGAGATCCAGGGCAGATCTATTACAGCCCTATTACAGATCTATATCTACCACAGATCTGTGGCAGATCTATGCCAGACACATTACAGATCTATATCTACCACAGATCCATGGCAGGTCTTTATCTCTCGTCATACAGGTGAGGTCATAATTGAAGAGCAGTCGAGCGTCTCGCTGCAGTCTGATCTGAGGTAGGGGATTTCCACACCTCACGCCTGCACAGACCTCCAATGCTGCTCCTGCCTCAGACACACACACACACACACACACACACACACACACACACACACACACACACACACACACACACAGTCTCACCCTGCACAGATGGATAAACATTAAAATGCACACATAACACACATAACACACACACACACACACACACACACACACACACCCCTTAAAACGTACAGAAGTAAGTTAGATGCAGTGGAACACAAGCGTTATGAAGAAAAGGTTTCTCTGCCTTCAACTGCCTTCACTTTCATTACAACCGCAAGTCAAAGTAAGAGGGGAACTGGATCACAACACCACCTCCAGCGCATTGTGATCCAGTTTCCTTTGGACCTGCAGGACCTAATAGACTGCAAACCACTGTGGTCAGAACACTGAAACAAAGATGGCAGCGCAGCATCCCCACAGAGCAGAACACCAGTGCGTGTTTGCCGTCTGTTGTTTGTTTCTTCGGGTTCCCACTCTGGAGCTTGGGGTCTGATCTTTTCTTCTCCTGCGTGTACATCCCAGAATGTCATGAGCACAAAGCCATGTCTTTGGGCTTCAAAGCCCCTCCAATGACAGGTTGGGAAAAAGGATAAGAAAGATCAAATATTCATCTCTCAAGACTAGAGAGTGGAAGTTTTAAAGCAGTGTGCTGAAAATAGCAAAGTTCTGTTGATGTCAGTTTTCTTTGACAGGGTGTTCAGTACGGGTCGCTCTGTAAATACCTTTCTTCCTCACCTTGGAGTCATTTATAGATAGAAATGACTTCTGAAACTGTTGAAAACTGGCACTGTGCTTAAAGGCACTATTTCTAGGGTGAAGGGAATTGGCTTTCTGACAGGCGTTTGTAATTGAAAAAGATTTTGCGGGAGGCAGTGGCAACTGCTACAGACCGACAGACCGACAGACAGTCAGGCAGACAGTCAGGCAGACAGACAGATGGACATTCATGTAGACAGACAAGCAGGTCGTAAGGCAGCCAGGCAAACGGTGGACAGTGAGAGAGAGACAGACAGACAGACAGACCGACAGAGACAGACATACAGACATAGGCAGACAGACGGAGAGAGACACTCAGGCAGATAGACAGACAGAAAGACAGAGAGTCAGACAGACAGACAGGCAGACCGACAGAGAGAGACATTTAGACAGAGACAGACAGACAAAAAGACAGACAGACACTAAGGCAGATAGACAGAGAGACAGACAGAAAGACAGAAAGATAGAAAGACAGACAGACAAACAGACAGACAGGCAGACAGACAGACAGGCACACAGACAGGCAGCCTGACAGTCAGACAGACTGTTGATTAGACATAGATAGATAGATATGCAGACAGACAGACCCATAGATATATAAATTGACAGACATGCAGACAGACATTGAATCATGATTTATGCATAAACCAAACCCAGTACAACTGGGAATATCAGCGCTCCATTAGGATGTATGATAGATATGAGGACTTCTGTCTGGCCGCTTTAATTAAAAGTTTTACTTTAGAACTTGGTATGTCTCAGTAGCATCACTTTGTTAACTTTCCCCTATTGACTTGTGCAACGAGTGTACCGTCAACACAACACCCCACTGAGCCCAGAGAAATCACTGAGTGATTAATATATTATATTCTCTCTCGTGCTCTCTCTCTCGCTCGCTCTCTCTCTCTCTCTCTCTCACTCTGTCCCCAAGACCTCTCTCAATCTCTGCCTTTCTCTCAATCTCACCCTCACTCTGTCTCTGTCTCTGTCTCTGTCTCTGTCTCTGTCTCTCTCTCTCTCTCTCTCTCTCTCTCTCTCTCTCTCTCTCTCTCTCTCTCTCTCTCTCTCTCCCTCCTGTGTGTTTATGGGTTAGAAGGGATATTGATCAGAGAAACTTAAAAGAGATGAGATTTCTTTCCTCTTCTTTTCTCGTTGGATCAAAAAGGTCCTCTCATGGCTGCTTGTTTACAACCAGATCTGTCCAAATCGTAAACACAGATACCAGCAGCACCCATGCGCACCAAAGATTCCCCACTGCGATTTGAATTCCGATCTTCGACAAACACTTATTTTGTTCTTGTTTTTTGCCTGTCCCCTTCTTGGCAGATAAAATGGAACAGAAATTTAACAAACCTTTTGCTTGATGCCAGATTGCTTCTTAAGCAAGCAAGATGGCTAACGGGACAATGGCGAGCGTTTGCTGCAGGACGAAGGACTCTTAACTTGGGTTGAGTGTGTAAAGAAGTCAAATGGCTTAGGGGGATTAACGAATAGCCTTGCATGGGCGAAACACACACACACACACACACACACACACACACACATACTCACGCACCTAGACACACACACAAACACACACACACACATACATACAAATACACACACACATACACACACATACACCTAGACACACACACACACAGAATGCATTCTGCTTAATAGCCTCAGTATGTATACTGGGAGCAGGAGGGTTTGTCTGATGATGGTTATTGAATCAGCCAGAGATTAGAGACCCACCACGACTCTAAAGCCACTGGGTAATTTATCTTCTATATGTTCTCTGAGCAGTGCAAGAAAGGTGCTTTCCCTGCACACGCCCTGCCCCTCCCTGCAACCCATCGACCGGGAACCAAACACACAACCTTTTCTATACACTATAGCTCTGGATTTAAATCTACACAAACCTCTATACACCCCATCGATCAGGATTTAACCACACAACCTTCCTTTCAACCCTTAGACAGGGATTTTAACACACAACCCTCTCTCCACCCCATTTACTTGGAATCAACCTCACAACCCTCTCTACACCCCTTAGACCAGGATTAAAACACACAACCCTCTCTACACCCCATAGACCAGCATTTAAACCCATCATAATATGCACCTCCACACATAGACCAGTATTTGGGATTCAAACCTCCTCATGTGATGTGATAAACTGTGAGGTATTCAGCATCTCATGTGTTCCTTTACTTCTTCCCTTGTTATCAGATCGAGATCTCATTCTTTTATGTATGTGCATATATGGTTGTCTATAAGTTTGCAACCATAAATGAATGCTTATGTGAGTGTATATTTGTGTGTTTGTGTATCTATGTGTGTATGTTTGTGTGTGTGTGCGTGTGTGTGTATGTGTGTGCGTTAATTTGTCATTGTGTGTGTGTTTGTATATGTGTGTGCGTGCGAGCATGTGCATGTGTGTGGGTCTATATATGTATTTGCGTGTGTGCGTACGTCTGTGTGTGTGCTTGCGTGCGTGTGCATGTGTGTGTGTGTCTATATATGTGTGTGTGTTTGTTATGTGTGTGTGTGTGTGTGTGTGCGCGCGCATGTGTGTGTGAGTGTGTGTGTGTCTATATATGTGTGTATGTGTCTATATGTGTGTGTGTGAGCGTATGTGTTAGTCTATATATTTGTGTGTGTTTGTGTTTGTGTGTGTGTATTTGTGTGTGCGTGTGTGCTAGTCTATATGTGTGTGTGTGTGTTTGTGTGTGTGAGCGCCCACATGTCTCTCCAGCTGGTGGTGAAGCGGAAGAGTGCGACCAGCCAGCACATGTTGAAAGGCAGGGCTCCAGGTCTGGAGTCCTGCAGGCCTAATGAGTATGTGCTCCCTCTACCCGTACGCTCCCTACTGCAGCACACACACACACACACACACACACACACACACACACACACACACACACACACACACACTGCCGCCAGCAGCAGCACTATGAGGAGACATTCCTCCAGGGACCTGGACACTAGTCCAACACCCCTGACCACTGCACTATATCCTGTCATGTGTAGGAGATACGCACACACACAATCATGCACGCATGCACACACACACACAGACATACACATACACACCTACGCAGACACACACACAGACACACACACACACACACACACACACTATCACACAGAGGTATGGCACGCACCCAGCAGGTACCTCAGCGTCTGTGCATGCACAGGGAGGAACTTCCCCATCCCTCGGGACATGGAACCTCTCCCAGGGGTGGGGAGGTGTTAGGGTGACGGTCCGCCCGCGGCTCATTGGCTGGCTCAACCTCTGGTTGAAGACATGAGGGGCTGACAGCCAGGGAGCACTACTTTGGATTCGTACCTGTGTGTCAGGTTGCAGAGGGAATGTGAAGGCTACGTGAGTATGCGTGGTATAGCTACAGAAAATAACTTCATGTGAAATCACTGTTATTATAGACGTTTTGTTTAACTGATGGCTTTGTCCAAAGCAGCTTAAAGTAAATTTAGATACAGGTCATTAAGAAGCAGTCATGGGTTAAGCGTCTTGCTACAAGATGTCTACAGATAGGCTGCTGTCATTGGTGATTGAATGCATAACCTTCCGGCTGGAACACCCTAGAAAGTAAACTATATTGCCCCAAGGATTTTTAAACATTTACATTTCTTTACCTTTTCACCTTTCTGTTGGGTGATACTTAACTGTTGGTGTGTTTTGTATTGACTGCTTTGAAACACTTACCTTATTACAGTTACCTGTATTGAAAAGCGCTACACAGGTAAAGCAATTATTATTTGGAGTTTTATTACAACCTTATGTATGTCCTTATGTATGTCCTTATGCAAGTGAAATAACAGGTTTTTGCTCAGAAGTGAAGCAATAGGCAACAGTTAACTGTCAATACAGACAAAATCAACTGTACGGTTGACAGTTTTAAAGTTTTGGCAGTTTGGATGAAAATGAAATAAATAATATTGGATTTGCCCTGAAGTCAACCACAGGGGTGAGGTGAGAGGGTGAGGGGGAGAGGAGAGAGTGGATATGGGGAGTTAAACATTGGGAGGGAACCAAGTAGGGAATGAAGGTAGCAAGAGAGGAGGGGAGGAAGGAAAGGAGGAACAGAGAAAGTGAAGAAGGAACAAGCAAGTGAACGAAGGAATAAACAAACAAACCAAGGCAAGAAGGAAGAAGGATAGAATGCTCGAAAGGACAAACGAAGAAATGCTTCTCTGCTCCTCTCCTCTCGCTAGCCACCACCACCGGTCCGTTGGTGTTGGTATGACTGGGGACATACAGTACAGTACCCATCACAGCTGGTTCCACACACTCCCCCCCCCCCCCCCCCCCCCCCCCCCCCCACCTCCCCCTCCCCCCCTTCGTACAGCAGCTACACAGCACCCCACTGCCTGCTACCTCAGATGCCTTGCCAATTCCTGCACCGTACCCGGCAGATCAAGCCTGGGTGCCACCCTCCACACCCTCCACCCGCATAACCCTCACCCACCCCACCCCCCTTCCCACCCCACCATGCCCCTGGGGCTACCCTAACAACAACAACAACTCCAGGCACAGTGACAATATTATCATAGAATTGTGACAAAAAACAAAAAACACACTTTAAATGAAGTATGAGGTATGTGGAATGTGCCAAGAGGTGTTTACAGTGTGTCTGTGTGCGTGGCTGTGTGTGTGTGTGTGTGTGTGTGTGTGTGTGTGTGTGCCTGTGTGCTTGTGTATGCCTGTGTTTGTGAGTGTGTGTTTGTGTGAGTGTGGTGGTGGGTAGTCCCGGTGGGTTGCGGTGATGGTAATGGTGGTGGTGGTGGTGGGGAGTGGGTGGAATTGATTACAGTTCATTATTATATCCATGATGATGACACCCAATACCGATCCACATTTAAAAAAAAAAGGCTATTTGTGATAAAGTGTTTTCCACACAGCTGAATCGGGATTGCCACCATCATAGAAATCCAACACCGGCTCCATTTTTTAAACAGGAGGTCTTTTCATATACTACCCACCCTACCTCATAACCACACCACCACCTCTATCTACCCCCGCCCACTCTCATTCTGTTTATCTGGCCCCTCGTCCCGACATTGTTCATCACCAATTACACAAAGCCCTCCCAGCCATAGCTGTGCCGCATCGCGCCACGCATCCCCATTCACATGCAGATGTTATTAAATCCTCCGTCTACTGCCTGTGTTTGGGCTCCGTTTGTTTCTTTTTGTTTCCTATTTTGTTTAGGTCCCCTTCTTCTAGAAACCTCGCCCCTTTCAGAAGCCCCGCCTCCCCACCACTCACCACCAGCACCAATCCGGTTGCTGTCTTCGTGTTTGCCTTTACTGCCAATTACCTCCTATAGGAAGACAGTGTTGCCAGATTGGTGACAGAGAAGAGATGTTAATTGGTCACATCTCTCTGTGTATCCAACCCCTCGCTTCTTCTCCTCGGCCGTGTGTGTGTGATGATGGTCGATAAATATTTGATTGCGCTTTTGGCGCTCCGAGGGCGCCCGCACACACACACACCCATGTGCACACACAAACACAGATGCAGGCATGCAAATACATATGCACACGCACGCGCACCCCCCCTCCCCCCCCTCCCCCCCCCACACACACACAAGGAGGCACACACAGAGAGACACACACAGACACACACAAGAGGACATAAGCGTGCACACACACAACAGATGGAACAGCTTGGTTCTCCACATCAGCTGGATCCTATCTTCCACCTCTCTTTCACTTTCATTCCTCCATTCATCCCCCCTTTTCTCCCTCGGCTGGTCTAGGCAGGGGGCCTGTTTCATCATATAGAGAATGTATTCTCTCTATCACAAAACCTAACCCCCCTTACGAGAAGCAAAGCATCGGCGCAATATAACGCAACGCGCTGCAACTCCCATTACCTCTTTTTCATGATCGCTTCGTTGTCACAGCGACAAAAAAGAGGGGCATGAACAACAATCTTTCCCCCACACCAATCAACCATCCAATCCGACGAGTCACTGCCTTCTTGGTGGTGGTGGACACGACGTGGTGTGTCTTCTGGTCTTTGGCCTACGGAAATTGGGAGGGTGGGTGGGTGGGTGGGTGGGGGTGGGGCTGGGTGGTGTTGGGGTTGGAGTGATAGTGGGTGGGGTCGGGTTGAGCCTGGGTGGGGGTGTTGGTGGGGTTGGGGTGGGGGTGAGGCTGGGTGGGGGTGATGGTGGGTGGGGTCGGGGTGAGGCTGGGTGGGGTGGGGGTGAGGCTGGGTGGGGTGGGGGTGAGGCTGGGTGGGGTTGGGCTGAGGGTGGGTTGGGTGAGGGTGACGGAGGAGCAGGGTACATTCTTGGCGGTAGACGGGGGTTGACTGACAGCATGTGTCCGTCCCAGAGGACCTCATTAGGCGCTTCTCTCCGCACTAAAAGCTAGTGGGCACACTCCCGCTGATCAGGCTGCTCCTGCTGCTCCCTCCTCCTCCCTCGGCCCTCCTTTTAGAGCTACGCTCAGCAGCGAGTAGAGGAGGAGGAGGAAGAAAGATGTGTCGGAACCCTCGGCTGAAAGCGGAGGAGCGGATGAGATGTTCTCTCATCTTACCATGATCTGAGCATCCACTCCAAATAAAGTTGGTTTGATGGGAAGAGGGGTCTGGCTTTGAATTGGTCTCTCACTCACTCTCTCTCTCTCTCTCTCTCTCTCTCTCTCTCCTCTCTCAGAATGAATGCGTTAGTTTCAAGTAGTTTCAAGCTCCTTCACTTTTGAGCCTTACGCTTTTATTTTTGTGTTTCATCCATTTCTCTTGCTGGATCTTCTTTTTTTTTTATATACATCTCCTCGCCACCCTTTCTCCTCCCTCCCTCCCTCCATCTCCCAGGTCCCAGGGTGTTTGAAGCAGCAGTAGCAGCGGGGAGATGGGAGAAGTTCTTGAACCCCTGCTGGGATGCGGCTGGTCCTCAGAGGACACTTTAAAGGCCATTTCATCATCAACTCACACGGCCGCGCCGGAGAAGCAAGCTAGGAGCCTCCCAAAACTTTACGTCTTCCCGGGAAGATTTCCTGACCCCCACACAGTTGGACTGTTTGTGGTTGTTGTTCATTTTGTTGTGTTTGCGCAGGTTTCTTTTTGTTGTGTTTGTGTGTGGGCATCTATATATTCGTTTTTTTGCATATAACATATTTGTTTGTTGTGGGTGTATGTATTTCTTCTTTGTTTGTGTGGATATATTCGTTGTTTGTTGGCATGGGTGTCTATATATTTGTTTGTGTGTGTGGGTGTTCATATGATTGTTGTTTATTTGCATGGGGGTCTATATATTAGTTTGATTGCGTGGGATGGGTGAATGACATGTGAAGGTTGATTATACACACTATATTGGTACTGTTGTTGTTGTTGCCCTGACATCCGCTTTGTGGTTTGCGGTGCTATTTAATGACAGCCCTCCACTATTACACCGTCTTCCACATCAAAATGGCATGGCAAAGGGGGAGAGAGGATTGCAGATGCGGCTACTTTTAGACACTTAGAGTCCAGACTTCACTGGGTTTTGTGGTAGGGCGATTATGATGTGCCAATTAGGGCAGATATAGAAAAGGAGGGGATGTGTGGCTCTGACTTTGTAATCCTCGGTCAAATTGGAAAATCCACAGGCACACGGCAGCAGCATCAGACATGGTTCACTCCACAGCCTTCGCTTAACATACATCTGTCATTATAGACACACACGCACGCGCACATGCACACACACACACAGACACACACACACACACACATACACAGACACACACATGTGCGCGCATATGCACACACACACGTGCACACACTTGAACGTACAAGTGTACACACACACACACACTGACACACACATACGCACACGCACATGTACACACACACGTGTGCACACCCATGCACACATGAGGTTGAAATACACACACACACACACACCCACACACACGCACACACACACGCACACACACACGTGCACACCCATGCCCACACAGACATGACACCAAGTGGTGCTAGTGGTGATTTTGCAGAACTATCTGAAAATAAAGATTTCATTATCATTTTTACTTTTATATGTTAAAGTGCTACAAACGCTTTCATGTTTTGCAGTTTATTGCAAGTAGTGCGGTACACACTCACACGCTGTTGTTTTTGCCGGCGATGACGAGACGTTATTTACAACATTGTTTTGGCTGAGGTTGTAATTAAGAAATAAATAATACACTTGAAAAGAACACAGCAACAAAATATTTTTCGGTGCCAAGCTGATGGTTAAATATAAATTAAGAAGAAAGCAAAAGATCAAGAGTTTTCATCATCATCTGTAAATCCTCATCTGCTTTGTGGTCTGTTTGAAGTTCCTAAAAGTGTGTCTACTCACAAAACCGAAGAACAGCCATTTTGATTGCATTGCGGTACATCTAATGAATATTCTAATTTTGGGATTCTGTGGTCCCCTTCCCAAATCTGTGTTAACGTTTGCAAAATGGCAGTGTCAGTTGGGAGTTCTTTGACAAACACAAAACTCACAGAAAGAATACTCCAAAGCAGTAGAGCAGTGTAGCATGAACACCAAAGCATCATATAGCACTGTACTTTTGAAAAAGTTGAATTGTAAGACTTTGTCTAACTTTCCGTATTGGATACTAAACATCAAGTAGAAGCAGTGATGAGCACCAGATTCCCATGTCAGACGCTGTTATCCATTCAGGCTGGCGTAACACTACATAACAGGTTGTGGATGTGATGGACGTAATATACGTTACAGGATCCTATTAGGGAAGGAAGTCTTCACTTAGGGTTAGCCATGGGAAGCCACCGACAGAGTGCGCACACCACAACAGCCGGGAGGATCGCACGAGACACACACCACCAGCAACCCAGAAACCAGAAACTCTGGCCTTGTCCCATCTCACGACAAGGCCACATGGTGCGCGCGTGTGCGTGTGTGTGTGTGTTTGTGGTGTGTGTGTGCATGTGTGTGTGTGTGTGTGAAAAGTAGAAACAAATGAGAGTGGGAGGGAGAAGATGGGATAGGAGGAGAGGGGGAGAGAGAGAAGGAGCAAGGAAGACAAAAGAGTAGATAATAGAGAATCTGGAAAACACTGTCATCATGTGCAGCCATTCTGTGCCTCGTAATGTGCTTTCCACCAATCGCAGGGCTGACCTAGTAACACTTCAGGGTGATGGCAACAGAAGAAAAAAACAGCAACAAAAACAAACAAGGTAAACCTGAGCAGAGCTAGAGTCAGCATGCCCAACATAGGGACTCAGAAATATAGTGCAGTGCCATGGGCAAAATGCCATTGGCATAATTCTGTGCTTTAAATGTTTTCATTCTTTACTTTGTAAATACAGTTCTTGAGAATGATTGTGAGCCAAATCAATGAACATTTGATTAGATTATGCCAAGGTCCACAATTGTCCATTACATTCAAATCATATCCAGGTGGCAGAAAGTTTCCCTCTAAGAAATTACCAAATACGATTTTGTATGAGATTTAACAAAAATGCATTTTTTCTTTTATCTCGCAATGGACCCTATATTCTCTCTTTTTGTGTCTCCTTCCTCCGCACACTCTCTGCATCCTCATCCTCTTCAGCATGCCCTCTATGTGATTTCTTCTAAATCAAATTTCAAATTTCTATACCCTACGGTCCTTTTTTTTCTCTCCTTCCGACCGTTGAGACTAACCCTCTCTCCTTCTCCACTCTGACTCCTTCTCTGTCTCTCTCTGCTCCTCCCTCCTCTCTCTCACCACCTCTGTCTTTTCGGCCCATCTGGGGGCTGTCTCCGCTGAGAAGTTGAGAGCACGGGCCCCTGTCAGAGGGGCTCAGTAGGGGCCCCCGGTAGGGTGGGTGTGGGGGACAGATACAAAGGGTGGATTACCGCAGCTGCCAGTCATACTAAGACCCCACGGCGGCTCTCTCCCCCCCCACCCCCCACCCTCACCCCCTCAACACCAACCTCACAAAGGAACATCATTAGCTCCCACACAAAGAAGACACAACCACACCACCACACCCTCCTTCACCACCACCCCCCTCCCCCCTCATCACCGCACGCGCGCGTCTCAAGCTGGCACCCGCAATCACTGCTCTCGCAAATAGCGTGATTAGGAGAGATAATACGCACATGTATAAATGTATGCAAAAGCCATGTCATGTGCCCCCCTCACCCACCCCTTCCCATCCTACCCCCTTCCCCGCCCCTGTACAGAAAACCGGTGTCAAGGTTTTTGTGAGGAGATATGTGTTTGTTTCAAAGATAGGCTGTGAACACTGTGCATCGGTCAGAGTTGAAGATATTCTAGGACTGCCATGAATTTAAAACATAGACAACACTGGTTCACACGTAGGGATCAACAAGGAAAATTTTCAACAAACAAGGGGGCTGTTTTCTTTTCTTTGCTATACTATGGTCAGTTTTTCCTCCAGATCCTAACTGTCTGATCAATATGTAATGCGCCACTGAAAGATTTGATCATATTAAAAGTATTTTCATGCATTCAAATGGTGACATGATTGGTTGCTTTTAATTGGACATGGAGTTGCTCTTTGTGTTTTGATGATGACACTCTTTGTCTCCAACTCTTGACATGAAACAAACTTTCTGTTTTTATCAGAACAACTTTGAGCACAAAAATGCTTTGATCAACAGTTATACTAATACCGTTTGAGGTCATCTTTCCTTTCAATGGGATCTCTGCTTTTAATCAAGAAAATTATATTTGCTGGGAATCACACTGCCTTTCTTGATGATAAACCCCATATTCATGGTATTTTTTACTTTATTGTTATTACTAATTAATTCCCATTGAAGGACTGTCAGTTGACCCACTCAGAGCTTGCATGGGAATAGTTTTCTTTATGACCCCAGGGTTTTCATCTCATAGTTTGCTTGTAAAGATCACTTTGCGCTTTGTTTGTTCCGGGAGGAACAATACTTTTTCAAGCCAATTGTTTCTTTATTAACCTGGGAATTCTCTGGCTGATTGTGTTGGATTAAAGTGGTGAGTGGTATAGAAATGAGTTGTGTGGATAAAGGCCTTGGAATGCCTTCAAAGTGTGAACTTGAGTGTGTGGCAGTCTCCGCACAGAGGAAGCTTTCTCAAAGTTGATGTATTGTCGGAGAAAAAGAGGAAACTATTTGTCTGAAGAAACATTTGAGTGTTTTCATTATGAGTGTTTTCTACCACACCTCTGCAAGGTTGGTCCTTTCTGTTCAAATATATGCTTTATTATTTATTTTTTGGAACTTTAAAAAAAAATGAAATCACTGTCGCCGTGGTAACGGAACGGGGAAGAGGAAAAGAGAGACATTAATGAGGTGTAGAAACAATGTTGACCAATATCAAACATTGAAATTGACAGTCAATTTAGTCAATACAAATTGCACACAATTCTTCTGTTTACATTTTTCCATGTTTTAATGGATTAATAATAGACACAAATAAAACACAAGAGAAATGAAACCCTTCTGACTTGAATCTTGAGTTTTGAGCTCAGATGGAGAAACGGTGGTGAAGAGAAAGAGGAGGTAGCTCTCTGGACCTCTGGATGAAACAGATGGCTGGACCGCGGCGACCAAGACGTGGGGTGTTGGCACGACAACGACAACCTCCCTCCCACACTGGCAGACTGAGACTTTGAGGCTTGGAACCCTTCACCCTTCGGTCAGGGAGGGGAGAGGGGGTTAAAGGTCATGGGTCTATGGTTGGAACCTGCGTTGTCACCGACTCACGTCCCCCACAAGAAAAAAACTGGCATGCAGTTGAAACAAAACTACAATAATACGATTGCTAGTCGTCGTAGCATTGCATTTCACACTTCCCACACCCTCCATTTGTGGGATGTGGGAATATTACCTGTGAGTGCATGATGAAGCTCAAAGAAGGGTGGAGGCGGTGGTGGGGAGTTGGGGTTAGGGGGTGGGGCAGGGAGGGAACACCTGACATTTCCACTTTAGAGTCAGGCCAGAAATAAAAGCCAGTAGCTGTGAGACACACTGCTTTTGATCCCCCCCCCCCCCCCCCCCCCCCCCTTACCGCTTCCACCACACCCCCACACCCCCACCCCCACACCAGACACCAGAACAAAAACACATTCAGTCTTTTACGGCACTCGCATGAAGTCATGCGTGTGCCCCAACAAGACTATCTGTAACACACCTCGCAAGAACACAGTGTGTGTGTGTGTCTCGCCCTCCTTCTCTCTCCCTCTCTCTCTATCTCTATCTCTTTCCCTCTCTTACATACACACACAGACATACATACACACACACAAAAAAAGGTTTACACACACATGCACACACATGCATACACGCACGCAGGCATGCACACACACACACACACACGCGCGCGTGCGCACACACACACACGCACACACACACACACACACAAACACACACACAAACACACCGTATCTATCAATCTTCTTGTCTATATTTATACTGTGAAGAATTGAAAGTATCAACAAAGTACATTTCATTTATCCAAGACTATGGTGTCTGTATTATTTCCTGTGTAAACCTGCCAACAGAAAAAACAAAACGAAATTATTCCCAACAGTTTATTCATGTTGGCGGGACAGGAGGGGGTATCAGACAGAGGACCGCAACAAGACGTTTCCCTCCTCCCTCCTCCATGGAAAGCAAAGCAAAATGCAGCCAAAAGACGCCCATCGCATTGTCTTTTTAAAGTGCAACAAAGGAGCGTGGCGCAGGTGCCTCACAAAAGCTGTCAAGTTGGCAGCATGCGTCTCTGGAGAAGCTTCCTTCTCTAGGAATAACTTACTTCTGGGGTTTGAGCGGACATCATGCTCTACCTGATAGACAAGAACAAATCAATCAGGAGAAGAAGAGGAAGAAGAAGAAGAAGGAGCTGATATGGGAGCCCATTGGATGCAGAACCTGCTTGTTGTGGAGGGTTTACTACGCTGACTAGGGCGGTAGTGGTAATGGTTGCAAAAAAGAGAAATGGTCCATGAGGTGTGTTTTAAGAAAACAAACACACAGACACACAGAGAAACACACAAATTAAGCAAAGAATCTCCCTAATCCTGAGTATGCACACAACACTTCACACAAACAGGCTGCCACAAGCATGCAAGCACCCATGTGAGCCTGCATTCATGCACTCCTCTCTCCCACCTGTTCCCCTCCATACACACACACGGCCCACACACACGCACACACACACACACAAACACACACACACACCAGCCCACCAGCACACACACAGCCAAGGCCAGGACACACACAAACACACACACACACACACACGGCCTGGTGTGTGTGTTTGTGTGTGTATCCTTGCCGTGGCTGTGTTTACTGTTTAGCCCGGCGTGTTGATGTGATGAGACACCCGCGAAGAGAGCCCTGGTCCAGAGGTGCTGCCATGCTATGTTTGATCCCAGGCCGCAGGGGCGGGTGGTGGTGGTGGTGGTGGTGGTGGGGGGGGGGGGGGGGGGGGGGTTGACCGGTGGCAGATAAAACCAGGGGGTCGGCGGCGGCGGCCATGTGCTGTGTGTTTGGTTACAGACTGGCTGGTGTGTGTGTGTGTCTGTGTGTGTGTATATGGAGGAGGGGGAGGGGGGGGATGAATGGGTGGTGCGGCAGGCCCCACATGACCCCAACACAGCGGGCCCTGACGCAACACTTGCTGACTTTCTCCAACAACACAGAAGGATGAAAGGAATGTGTGTGTGTGTGTGTGGGGGGGGGGGGGGGGGGGATGATGGACGTGGAGAATGTGGCGCAACAACACGTTCACTGAGCACACGGCCACTGGGGGTGAGGTATGGTGAGGCAGGAGTCTGGGGGGGGGGGGGGGGGGGGTGAGGTTCGGCGGGGAGGTTTAGGTAGGGGGGGGGGGGAGGTTAGCCCTCACCCAGACCCTCACTCAGTCTGGGGACATGCAGCCAGACTTGCCACACCTCTCTACCCTGATCCATTAGCCTGGTCATGACCCCCTGACTCTTTTAACACACACACACACACACACACACACACATGCACATACAGACGCGAGCGCACACAAGCACTACAAAAAGAAGTGTCTGTATAATAAAAAACAAACAGATATGATATAATACATTAAACAAAATTGGGGGTGGAGGGTTTCTGTTTAAAAGGACCTTAATCACACTTCTGCTCAGTTCTTCACAGTGTAGCAGAGACAGTAATTCTCATCTAGTGGTGAGGGTATTTGACTCCCAGCTTGTCCGATTCTGGGTTCGAACCCCAATGTCCACAGCCTACCTGTATGCATTCTTGAAATCATGCCTTAACCCCTACCTGCTCTTGATGTATGTAATATTCACTGTGAGACACTTTAAAGTGTCTGCTTAGTGACAAAACAGTAAATATAGTATAGTAGTGTATAGAGTGCCACTACAGGGACCATACTGTGTCATTATGATACAGTAATTCCTGATATCACCCATTCACAGAAGGCAGACCCTGCTGCAAGGACATGCCTCCTATCAACAACCACTGATGTTAGTTCCCCCCGGTGTAGTGTTGATACCTGGCCCATCCAGCAAGGGGAGGGCAAGTATGTAGGTAACCAGTTCCTTCATCAGGTTCCCTCTAGGATGATGGCTGTGTGTGTGTTTATGTGTGAGAATGTGTGTGTGTATGTGTGTGTGTGTGTGTGTGTGGGGGGGGGGGGGGGGGGGGGGGGGGGGTTTGTATATGTGTGTGTGTGTGTGTGTGTGTGTGTGTGAGTGAGTGTGTGTGTGTGTGTGTGTGCGGGGGGAGGGTATTTGTGTGTGCATGTGTGTTTGTGTGTGTTCAACAGAAGGGTCATGGGTCATGCAGGATAATACACACACAATCCAGAGGATGAGCTTGAGCAGCAACAAGAGAACCACCAGAATGTGTGTGTGCTGTTTGTTGTGTGTGTTGGGAGCATACTTGAGGTCAGATGTAGGGGGGGGGGGGGTTGGGTGTGTGTGAGAGAGAGAGACAGTGTGAAGGAAGGACACCATGTGACATTGTTCTCTACCTATCAGGCGATGAAAGAGAAGCCACAAGGGAAAAATGACCAGTAACTCTCTCACTCTCTCTCTTTCTCTCTCACTCGCTCTCTCACTCTTTCTCTCTCTCACTCTCTCTCTCTCTCTCTCTTTACCTCACTCTCTCTCTTTCTCTATCTCTCTCTATGACAGTGTAATTTAGATTCAGACCTTTGTCCCCCTGTATATGCTAGTGACCCAGACGAAAGCAGTATTTAGTGGTCCTTGGAGACTGAGGAACAATGGATCTTAATTAGGATAACAGTAGTCTGTGATCCAGCAGGCTCTCATGTTAAAGCAAAACTTCTAGAGGGAGTCTGCACGGAGCCTGGGCCGGAAACCAAAAACTGCAAGGGGCGGAGTTACGACATGTTTCCTGTTTCGTTACGGAAATATTCTACTGAAAGGAAATTCATTCACAGGAGTGGATGAAGCCTTCAGAAGGAGATTTCGAAAACTGTATTTCTACAGTGGCCAGTCTACACGGCGTTGATTTTAAATTTGAAGAAACTTTTTACAGTTCACTAGTTCACCATAAGTTGCTTTGGATATGAACATCTGCTAAATGACTGCATGGTAAAGCAACAGAGATCTGAGTAATATTTAAACAGCGCTGCTTCACCGAAATCCTTGAGCGTCGTTCACGTGTGCCATTATATTATTTTTCAGCGCCAGAACTCATCCAGAACGTCTGGGCCTGCGTTTCCCGAGCGGCCCGCCACCCAGCCATCTCTGCTCCATCAAGGAGATCATTTCATTTTAATAACAGCATGTCTGAGACAGACGCACAAATGCCATAAATCAACACTTTACAGGGTCGTCTCTTTCTTCTCCTCCTCCTCCTCCTCCTCCTCCCCCTCCTCCTCCTCTTCTCTGGCCTCCTATTTTCCTCATACCCCCAAGACACTTTCCTTCCCCGCTACAGAAAGATGACTCACCGCCCACCAATCAAAGAGCACCGGCCAAATGCTTACTCACCTTGGACCCACCTCCCCCCCGCCACCCCCAAACCCGTCTTTTGATTTGCTGTCTTTGATAAACGGTGTCTTTTCCCGCTTTAATTGCATAGCCTTTTCATCTTAATAGGAAGTTTGTTTCCTGTAATTTTTTTGGAGATAGATTTGAGCGAGAGGGCTGTAATCTTTACATCAGGGGGGAAGTGGCTTTGAGTGACAGGCAGGTGGAGTAGAGAGATGGTTTGATGGTTAAGTGTAAAATAAGAGTAGGGAAAGTGATACTGATGCACACAGTCTCAATCAAGGTCATTTAAATAGCCCGAAGCTGTGGAGTGCACCTGCAAGCATCCGCATGCATGCATACACACACACACACACACGTGTGTAGACACACATACTGTATGTGCAGCATGCACACACCGTGTGCGCTCTGACACACACTCACACACACACACACACACACACACACACACACACACACACATAAACACGCACACACACACACACACACACACACACAGACATACAAACAGAGTTAATTAGGGTGAATCTTGTTTGAAGTCAAATGTAATGCACTTCAAAATAGCATAGACCAAAAACAATTATATATATCCACAATAATAGATCTGGGACTAATCTTTAATGATAAAATAAAAACAAGTGAGCATTTTGTCCTACACAAATCCATCAAATCTTTTATTATACGCCATATACTTTGAACCCAGGTCAAAAAAACATCCCTTAATATGACATAATTCAGTTACATGGCTTATTAATTAGTAAAAACAAATTCCCCCTTCAAATAAATTGCAGTATTCGTACACCATAAAAAACTTTTATTGACTTTGTTTCAAATCGTCCGCTACCAATCTTCTAGTTTCTGCTTCGGGGCAGAAAAACGAAATGTTGTAGCAATGGAATATGCAATGTGTGAAGACTCCTTCCTGGTTTCTTTATGATATAACATGAAAAATGTAGTAGCTAAACTGAGAGACAACTGTATTCAGGTCACAGCCCAGCTGGATGTCTTCCTTTTCATGTGAGATCCAGAGGGGTCACTCTTATGAACTCATTAAGAGAGAAATGCTAATGCACTCTTTCTGCTATGGTTTCCTTCTCCTTCCTCTTCGTCTTCAATCTCATCCTCTTTACTCAAACTTCAGTGGTTATTTTAGCATTCTCTGCTGCAGTGCGGAGCATTCAGGCAGTTCTCAGCTGGGAATAACGTGTGCTTCTGACAAAACCAGGCCCTTTGTAAGGGAGAAAAAAAAAGACTTTGTTTGTTGTGCTAGGATTATTATCCGACATGAAACTGAAGTTGAAATATTTTTTCGTGGTCATAGGCTGTTATTACTTTAACTGGCAGCGTGTTGATGAGTCTAAATATTGTAAACATTATTTCCGTTCCCGGAAATAAAACATATACTAAAAGCTTGCATCATCATTCCGTGGAGGGGAAATTGTGGTACAACCCCCCCCCCCCCCCCCCCCCCCTTGCGGTTCTGTGTTCCATCCAATCAGGAGCAACTAAAGATCTGCGAGGCAGGAGCTGTTGTGGACCCTGGGTCTTGCTGGTCCTGCAGTACACAGGGGGGCTGCGGGGGCTTCATGTAACTTCCCACACAGTCGCCCCCTAACCCCCCACGCCCCCCATGTTAATACTGTCTAAACAAAACGCACACTGTCAAATACCCTAGGTTTCAAAGTAGGCCTATTAGATCACATGGGAAGAGCTTGGCAAAAAAACTAAAAACGCGCGTTTCTTGATAATTTTGTCTTTAATGGTTACTTTCCAATATAATAGGAGGTAGCATTACTGCATAAAGAAAGAAACCACAAACAAACAAACACTAAGAAACAATAGCTGTTTAATTATACAACTATATGAATGGGTTAGTGCAGGTTCATTTTTATAAATATATCATTGTAATTTTATCACTTCTATTAATTTGCTCTACTGTAAATAGATACATATCTTGACAAAATAAAGTAAGGAAGAAGGTAGGAAAGAAAGAAAGAAAGGAATAAATAAAAAGCTTACATAAATAATACAATATATAGCCTACATATAAATTCGATAAAATAGGTCACGCATTTTTCTGTAGGCCTATTGCAGTTTAATCCTGCTGGATTTAAGGCAGCGCTGTATTTCAAATTGTATGCTGGGCTAAAAAGGAGCCATTTAAATGGCTAATCGAATTAAAGATGTATCGAATATTATTGTAAGCTAGCAGTTTCAATAAAAAACAGCGAAATAAAACTATCGCATAGGAATTTCACGAGGCTAAAAACAAGAAAAAAAATGAAAATAGGATTTTTAATGAAAGCCAGTTGTTTAGGTTTGTCTGTGTGAAATCGTACTAATTAACTCTGTGTGTTTGGCCTGTGAGTGTGTATTTGCGTGCGTACTTCCATGCGCGCGTGTGTGTGTGTGTGTGTGTGTGTGTGTGTGTGTGTGTGTGTGTGTGTGTGTGTGTATGTGTATGTATGTGTGTGCGCGTGCGTGCGTGCGCGCACGCGTTTTCTGCTATACTTTGGAATGCGGCCAGTCTCGGTTCTTTTGAATCCACACTCGGTTCCAAAACCCAGGCCTTTGATCTTTTTTCGCTGTCTCCTTACCCGGAAGAGAACCCTTGCCTTCTCTCTCAGCTGGGATGAACGCACACGTGGAAATGTTGGCACGGCTCCACACTCATACCAAATTTAGTCATACAAAGGCGAAGGAGAGTGAGGGGGGACGGGGGGACGGGGGGGGGGCGGGGGGGGACGGGGACGGGGGGGGGGCGGGGGGGGACGGGGACGGGGGGGGACGGGGACGGGGGGGGGGGACTGAGGATGAAAGAGCCAGCCGCCAGAAGATCAAAGGCAGCCCGACTCCGCCCGCTAACCCCTCCTCCGTGCTTTATAAAGATCTGCCTCACAATCCAAAGTTATTCTCACGCAACCTCGCCACCAGCACACACAGAAACACACTAGTGCGTGTCCCTGTTATTATTTCCCCTCTTTTCGTATGAAACACTTCCGATTTTAAGGAACGTTCGTTTGTGTTGCTGGCAAAAGCAGCTACAATGCGTAAACGTTTTAAAAGGTTAAGACTTTAAATGTAAACAATCAAAAACGTCCTTAAATTGGTTTATTATTCATATTAGGTTGACATTTCTCAACATTGTGCTACATTTCGTTATAGGCTATAACTGATTATATTGCGGATGGTATAGGCAAATTCATATCTTTCCAATTAGAATTTGGCTGCCCATTCTTAGAGAGTAAACTAGGCTATATTAATTATGAAACGATTTATTTACTTTGTCTGTATCCATTGACGGATGGGAAAAGGTAAAAGAGCGGATATAAAAAACAGCAATGTTTCCAAGCAATGATAATCACATTACAACCAACCACATTTTTCTTTATTTTATGTTTGTTTCTTTAAGTGTCAGTATACATTTTTTGTGTTTATTATTAATGGGACTATTATCCTCGAATCTAGACATTCAAGAAAACATATGTTACGCTAGATCTCAAATGGGATAAAGGCCTGTATTGTTTGTTTGTTTGGTTGGTTGTGAGGCGGCGCCTATAGCAACACATTTTCACCACTTATTTCAGGTCTGGAAACTAACAACAACAACAACAACAACAACAACAACAACAACAACAACAAAGGGGGGGGGGGATTATTCCCTTAACATTAACTGTGTTCGAGGTATAAGAAACTTACATCTGTGTTATTTATTGTTTTAACATATTAGTGATTCTGTCGGTTCCGTCGCTGTCCCCCCCCCCCCCCCCCCCCCCCCCGCCCATCGCCTCCTCCACTGTCTCCCTCCATGTGTTGTGAGCGGTGCGTAAAACTCTTCCCTCGCGCTCTCCCTCGCGTCAATCGTCGTGGTGTCAATCAGAGCGCCGCTTTTCCTTTCATCTTTTCTCGCTGTGCGCGCGAGTAGGATCAGCGCGAGAGGGAGAAGGGAGGAGGACGAGGACGAGGACGAGGAGGAGGAGGAGGAGGAGGGAAGACCTACATTACCAACACACACTCTCACACACACTCGTTACATTACTCTCGGAGCACTGCTCCAGCTAGGAAGTCGGTCCGCGGCGCTTTCCTCCTCTTATCTTTTTTGTTTTATGACTTTTGATTTCGAGCTCCTTTCAGTTGAAGGATGCATTTTAAGTCTATCGGTGATTTACTGTAGGTAGCAGGCTTGTCTAAGAAGTTTTTCTTCGACTATTCTTCCTAATCCGCACATCACGGTTGACTTTTAATTCACGGTTTAATTCGCTTAAGGACTGGTAATCCAGTAGGACCACCGGCCACCGAGGGACATATTTTTACTTATTAGAATCCACTTTGACTTTTTTTTTTCCACTGGAGCAAGTTTATTTGCAGAACCCTCCGCGGCGTGCTGAACTGATTGCCTTTAGTGATGATATTTTAACTTGTGCGTTCTCAAAGTGCCGCTGCTGCAGCGAGCACCCAGCACCCTTTATAGCACCCTCAATTTGTTGTATTTAGAGCGAGACACTTTCGTAGTAGCCCACTATTTGAGGAAACACCACGAACGGACACTCCCCTGTTGCTTTGATCAAAAACACCAAACAACGTGAGCGCACGCTGTTTTAGTGAACGATTGGTTGCGCTGACGCAGCCAGGACGGTTTCCACTTTGCAGCTTGGGATTTTTTGGTTCGATTGTTCCTCCTTTTGGAAGTTCCAGCACTGTCTGTGAACCACCACCATGCCACAGTTAGCAGGCGGCGGAGACCCGGAGCTCTGCGCTACGGACGAGATGATCCCCTTTAAAGACGAGGGAGACCCACAAAATGAACAGATCTTCGCTGAACTCAGTAACTCAGAGGAAGAGGGGGACTTGGCGGATATCAAGTCATCGTTAGTGAACGAGTCAGAGACGAGTCCAAACAGCAACAGTCATGATGTAAGTATTTCTATGACTCACCTGTGTATCCGACTAGCAGCCTAAAACGGTTCAGCACTGATAGGCAAATTGTGTTAATTCGCATGAAAAACATTGGTAGACACTCGTGTAGTGTACTATGTTTCGGACACAAATGTTTAGGCTTTGACATTTGGCAATGGGATTACCAGAGAAGGCCTCAAAGATGTCAAGATTGATGTCAGTGTTTAAATAAGACAATGTTTATAATGTCACGGTTCACTTTATTTCTAATACCGTTTAAACACAGAGGCATGAACACCAATGGACCTCAATTGGTAAATATTTTTGAATTCTGCATAAAAGGCCTAAGGACATACATATACAAATGTAGGCGACAGTTGTTGGTCATTTGTATGTTTTTATTGTAAATTGATTATAACAATTGAGTACTAGGCCTGTTAGAATTATTATGGTTGCTAATCTCTCATGATTCAAAAATTATTTTTCTTCAATTAAATAAACAAGTGACAAAATAAAATAGAAAGAGCTGTCAGAATAATAATCTCAAAACGATATGTTATATATTCTAAGGCCACAAATAAATTGTCCTGAAAAAATTGTTTCATTTGGAAAAATCCAAAAAAGTATAAATCATTTAATTAATCAAATTCATAAATTATTTTATAACATACTTGGGTATTGGGTATTCAGCTTCTCCTCGCCATCTCTTGCTGACACACAAACACACACACACACACACACACACACACACACACACACACACACACACACACACACACACACACACACACACACACACACACACACACACACACACACACATACAGAATAAAAAAAATAAAAAAGACATTCACGTTGTGGAAATTCACACCCGTTTTTTTTCCTGCTGTCTTTATAATTCGTTTCGCCACCAAGCTTGAATATTTTCCACTCATGCCCTCGCCTCGTTCCACCACCACAAGGTTTTTTCTCTTATGTCATTAAACATCCCTTAATGAAAAATGGCTTCCTCCTGACTGAGACGGTACACAAGCGTTAACAAATGTCATAGCGGCTCGCGAGGGGGGCAGAATGTTAATGAGGAGTGTGTGGAAGTTCCCAGACGCAGCGTGAGTCCCCTACGGGGGAGTTGAACTCCCAAAAAGAAGGTCCTCTCCCCAATTCTGCTCTGACTGGAGCAGGGAAATGGGTGTGCAGAAGCCCTGCAAATGTGGTTTTCTTTTTACTGGGTGGGTGGGAAGGATGGGTGGGGTGAAGCATTTTTTTAAACCTTTTTTTAAATGTTTATTTAATATTGGCTTTGATTTTCACCTATTCCATGTAGGCCTTGATGTGGAAAGGTGTAGTCATGTATTTGATTGTAACTGGATTATCTGTGCCATTGTGCATTAATAGGTTCCTCGTAAATTCTCTGTGTGTTTGTGTGTCACTGTGTGTGTGTAATTGTGTTTGTGTGTCACTGTGTTTGTGTGTCACTGTGTTTGTATGCGACTGACAGAGTATCAACGTATGTAAAGAGATGAGACCCTGCTCTTTGCAGGCCTGTTTGCAGGTGTTAAACCATAGCAACATGGTATCTATGTCTAACTGTGAACTTTGATATATCTTAATATACACTGAACTAATCTTACACCACAATATCTATTCATTTCCCTAAGGGTGGCAGACAGTCCCAAATGCAGCAAGACTCGTATCACGAAAAACACAGAGATCTTTCTGATGACGGTAAGCACCAACTTATTAACCAACAGTCAAACAACAACAACTTCTGGAGTTTATTCCCTGTTCTGTGTATAGAGTGAGAATTTTGGAAAACCTGGTATCCATGCAGAAGGGATCAGTCACACTCTTGGCCTCTGTTCTTATCAGTGTGATACTCTCTCTCTCTCTCTCCCATCTCTCTCTCTCTCTCTCTCTCTCTCTCTCTCTCTCTGATGGATGCTCTGATAACTGATAATCTTCTCGATCGCAGGCTAGTTAGGACATGTCACAAGCCCTCATGAAGACCACACCTTTTTTACCCACCTAGAAGATAGTGGTGTTCTGTGCTGAGATAACAAATGTTAGAGAATTAAATTGATCAAATTTGCAATTTTTAATCATGCCCCAAATAATTAAAGGGTGGTTATACAAAATATAAATAATAAAATGTATATATTTTCGGCACTGTTGCTATTATACACCATCTTTATACTAATAGTTGATAGCTTGTATTTGTATTCATAATTAGTTTATGGAGGCTCCTATTTGTATTTGTAGTTAGCTTATATATTTGTATCTATAGTTAATTGCAAGCTAATGGGTTTGTACTTTTAGTTAGTAGTATTTGGCTAGTTAATGTAAATGTATTTAAAGTTAGCTGAAGTATGGCTAGCTAAGTATATTTTTTAGATAACATATTTGTACTTATAGTTAGCTGTGTGGCTAGATAATATATTAGTAAGCCTACCTATAGTTAGCTGAAGTATAGCTAGCTAATGTATTAGTCGTTTTTATGGGACTGATTGGTGGCCTGCTGACTGTCTGGGATGTGACCTCACCGCTACGGGGTCACAACTCAAGCCTTTAGAAGATGTGTGTCTCTTTGTTCCCTATTCAGTGCTGACAAACACCACCCTCTCTATCACCACACACACACACACACACACACACACACACACACACACACACACACACACACACACACACACACACACACACACACACACACACACACACACACACACGTAGTCTTCTTATTATCCAGCATATGGCTGAATATTGAGTGGTGTTGTAACAGGGGCCTCAAGTACAGGGGCCCCCTCCCACCACACCCCTGCCCTCCGGCCCCTCGTTAGACCGAAGGCCTGGTGCACCGTCTGGGCGTGCTCTGTTTTGACACAGTCTGTATGTTCTTCTAATTGCCGCTAATTGGCACAGAGGGGCTCCATTGTTGTGGTCCATCATAGGGCGCTCCTCTCTGAGACGGGGGAAGAAAGAGAGAGCGAGAGAAAAGGGCCACAAACAAAAGGCTGGCACCACGCATGGGGCCTCTCGGGTCAAAGCGATCTACAGCGATATCATTATTGTGTTTTTTTTCTTTTATTTTTTCTTATTGAGGGATCCCGTGTTTGTTATGACAAGGCGTTGATTGAGTGCAACAAACAAGTGATGTTTATGGATTCTTTTAAATTTTTTCCATTAAACACACCATTGTGCTCCAATAGAATACGTGTCGAAAAAAAATAAAATAAACCAAAACAAGCAAAAATGTTTTGATAATGCAATATAAGTTTTTATGGAAATATTTAGTCCCTGTCGGCACTCTTAATTTGAAGCCCTTATACACACAAACACACACATACACAGACACACACACACACAACGAAGTGACGCTCTTGTTGTTCCCCGTGACGCAGGGAAACTGCAGGACCTGTACAGTAAAGGCCACCCGTACTCGGGCTACCCAGGGTACATCATGATGACCAACATGAGCAACGACTCCTACATGAACAACGGCTCCCTGTCACCGCCCATGGGCAGAACGGTCAGTATCTCAACCCTCATCCTCCACTGTCCATACATTCAGTCACAAGATCAAATGCAAGACCGATATCTAGCGGTTCATTTGGGTCAAATACACTACCTGGCAGACATGAAATTGTGTTTAATAAAATACCTTTTCTATTCTAGTGCTGAACACTTTAATTGGGCCACTGGTCACCTAAAATCAAATCAAACAAATGTTTTAAATCATTAAGCACATCTTCTTGAGGTAAATAATATGAATAATATAATATGAATAATATAATGTATGTCTAAAAGGTAAATCGATGTGTGCTGTCTGATATTTATATTTAGGCATGAAACTAAATTTAATCAACTTGCATACATAGAATGTATGTATTAATTATTTACCAACCTTAAGCACCATTTCTGTGAATGATTCCACAATTTGTATTTGTTTATTGTTGTGTATTACCATTTGCATTTTGAGCAACTTTCCTCCGACCGCTGTAAGCAACTTTTGCAAAACAAGATGTCTGCCATATCTTCCATAAAAAATCCATTGCACACTAGTCATCTCATCTCGTTTTGAGATCTTAAACCATGCTCATCTACTATTAGTAAAATAATCCCTGCTGTTAGAGTCCAGAACGGTCTTGGGGTATTATAGCAGACGGTACAGTGTCTGTGTGGCTGTTTATCTGCGGAGTCTCCAGGCACGTCCAGTGTGTATGCGTGGTTGTCGGACTCGTGTCCCAGCGATGGTATTCATTTCAGGGCCGACTGCAGTGACTCTGGGCTTCCTGTGTCTGCACCAGCAAAAACAGCCACTCAACGTAGGGCACTCCCGCAGCTGTTCGCCCTCTTAATCCTGTTTCGTGTGTGTGTGTGTGTGTGTGTGTGTGTGTGTGTTTGAGACATGGGAAGACGTCATCCTCTGACTAGCCATATGGTTTAACATGTCTTAAAATATTGAGTCCAAAATTGTTGAACAATAATAAAAACCTGACTTGTGACAATTAACGTTGAATAGTGGGAATACGTTTTAGTAAAGATGAAGTATGTGGGGGGAAAATATGGGGGATTAAGGCCTTGTGTTTCACTCCCAATATAATTAAATATGATGGTTTATCAAAAAGTGGATATGATACTTGTCATATTATAGAGTAGATAACCAGTGTTCTTGGCATTCTTTCCCTCCCCCCCCACACACAATTTATTCCATCAAATTTAATGTTCACGCTTATAATGTGAAAGATCTGTATCAGAACCAGCTGCAGTTCCAGACGAGTGAAACCTGCCTGTGATGCAGATGAAGGGAAATGGGTCGTTCACTTGCTGTCACAATCTCTCAGGGACCCGCTTTAGTTTCCTCCACTGTGACAGTTTTCTATTTATTTGTTTTCGTTCCTTTCTTTCTCCCGAAAACCACTCCTCCCCTTCACCCCGTGCTGAAGTATAACGGTAGTCATCTTCCTCACTTATCCAATAAAACAAAAACCAGTTGGGGCTTTGGGTGGAATCTACTGGATACGTTTCCCCTACCCTTACCCACTCCTCCATCACCACCCTTCTTTACCTCTGCCTTCTCCCCTGGATGCTCTCTCTCTCTCTCTCTCTCTCTCTCTCTCTCTCTCTCTCTCTCTCTCTCTCTCTCTCTCTCTCTCTCTTTCTCTCTCTCTCTCTGTCTCTCTCTCTCTGTCCCTCTCTCTCTCTTCTCTCTCTGTCCCTCTCTCTCTTTCTCTGTCCCTCTATCTCTGTGTCTCTGTTTCTCTCTCTGTGTCTCTCTCTGTGTGTCTCTCTGTGTGTCTCTCTCTGTGTGTCTTTCTCTCTCTGTGTGTCCCTCTCTCTCTCTCTCTCTCTCTCTCTCTCTCTTGCTCTCTCTCTCTCTCTCTCTCTCTCTCTCTCTCTCTCTCTCTCTCTCTCTCTCTCTCTCTCTCTCTCTCTCTCTCTCTCTCTCTCTCTCTCTCTCTCTCTCTCTCTCTCTCTCTCTCTCTGTCTCTATCTCTGCCACCACCACAGCCTCCCCATCTCCATCTCCAGGTCTGGGATCGGTTTTCCTCCCCCAGATCAAAGGCTTATTCTTCTCTGCTCCTTCTCCTTCATCTCACCCTACCCCAGACCCCACCAACCCTCCACCCCCCACATCATTCCCCACCCACTCACCCACAACATCCAAGCAGCCTCCCAGTAGATTTCTATCGACCACAGCGTTCGTGTTGCACAGAGTGTAGGAAAAGAGTTGTTAATCCTCACGATTTGATTGGTTCTTTCATTTATTCATTAATGTGAGAGGTTAGGTCTACAGACCTTCTCCGACGATTTCAGGAGATGGAATCTTCCAGATGTTTAAATTCTTCTTTGGAGATTTGAAGGAGAGAGGGAGACAGAAAAAATGCATTGCAGTGTGACCGGGACAAGTTGTCAGTACTAACAAGGAGGCGGGGCTGGGGGTGGGGTTTGGGGTGTTTAGTAATTGTGAACAGTTGGGAATTAACATTATTCCATACTTGGCTGATGTGGTTTCTTTCAGCCAAGCCACATGAAAGCAGAACTGCACGCCTGCCATCTACAACCGGTGCCATTAGAAACCCAATTGGCTTTTTAAGTCCGTTTGGACGTACCTTTTATTTCTCTTCTAGTTACTCACGTTTTTTTTTTGTTTACACAAGGTCCACGTGTGTCCTATGGGAGGATGGTTTCAAAGGGAAGAAGGAGAAATAATAAATTGTGAGTTAAATGCACTGCTGGATGGCATTGTTATTCAGTTGTTTCTCTTCTACAATTTTGGTCGATGATGGAAGTAGCTCCCTTTTTATAGTGGTCAAATGTGGATCTATGTTTTCGTGTGTCCAACCCCCATTCAATAATTGAATGAGTGTGTGTAATTGATATTGCTTAGGAAGAAAATGTAATAATAATAATAATTACAGTAATCGTCTCAGAAGGTGCTCTGAAAGGGAGTGCAGTATTAGGGAGTAGAGATGATCTTGAATAATAAAAAGCGGTTGTTGAGGTTGGAAGCTTGGAGGTCTCTCTTTCACGCCTTTGGCTGTCTCTATCTCTAGCCTCTTACTCTCCTCCCTCTCCCTCTCTCTCTATCTCTAGTCTCTATCTCCTCCCTTTCTCTCTCCTCCCTCTCCCTGTCTCTATCTCTAGCCTCTCTCTCTCACCTCCCTCCCCCTCTATCTCTAGCCTCTCTCTCTCCTTCCTCTCCCTGTCGCTATCTCTAGCCTCTCTCTCATCCCTCTCCTTGTCTCTATCTCTCTGGCCTCTCTCTCTATCCATCTCACCTCTCTCTCTCTTTCCTCTCTATCTCCAGCCTCTCTCTCTTTCTCCTCCCCCTCCCTCTCTCTATCCTCTCCTCTCCTTGTCTCTATCTCTCCGGTTTCTCTCTATCCATCTCGCCTCTTTCTCTTGCCTTTCTCTCTCCCTCCCTCCCTGAGTCTGTCGCTCTCTGAACCTCATGGCATCACGGAGGCTACTGTGCACGGCTTCCCTTTGAAGTGGCGCGGAAACGTGACGGATGTGCTCGGCAGCGCCGCGCAGCGTGGAATCACTAACCCGGGCTTACCTAACGGGATTTACGCAGAGCACTTTCGCCCCTCTCTCGCCTCTCTCGCCCCCTCTCTCCCCTGTTGCCCCTCCAGTGGCTCGTGTGTCTTCAGCCAAGGCCTCCAGCCCTACCGCCGAAGGACCTTATTAAACTCGAGGATGGCAAATAGGACAATTATTGTAGTTTTATTCAACTTTCATTCTAGAGTGGTCTATGTGAATATCTAATGCTACATGGTTGTGTTATCTGCTATCTCGTAGCTATGAAGTGACCTAGTTTCAGGGCTGCATCAAATCCATCCGTCATCCATTACTTTGGACTAGTAGCACACGGAATGGGAGCTGGTGAGCATTGTGTTGATCTGTCATCTGCTGGGCTGGTCTGACAAACAGCCGTGTGTGTGTGTGTGTGTGTGTGTGTGTGTGTGTGTGTGTGTGTGTCTGTGTGTGTGTGTGAGAGATCATGAGAGGGGGACCTCACACACAGAACGAACACCCTTCTCTCAGGCCCATTTGAAGTGTTGCTGATGCGCTGTAAATGGTACACAGTTAACACCATCTCTCTCCCCCCTCTCCCTCCCTCCCTTCCTCCCTCCCAGGCCTGTGCCCTGTGCATGGTGACACGTTTATTCCATATGTCTTTCCCTAATGGCCTCCATGTGGTTGCAGTTGCCTTATCAATGTCTTTCAACTGGTTAAATGAAGTACGACTGCTGAGCCGTACTCCGTAGTGTGAGAATAACAGAACGAAGACATAGGCCTGCGGTTTTACTTAGAACTATATGATAGAGATGGGGAATCTTGGTTAGTATTTGCATATGCTGATTTGCTTGAGACGAAGGATGTATATAATCAGGCCAGTTGTGCTTTGAGATGTGTGTTTTTTTATATATTTTTACAAGTTATCCCACCGGTTACAATGTGCCCTTTGATTGGACCATGGCTGAACACCGCTGAGTGTTTTCTACGTGACTTATCGATGGCAATATTTTTTTAACCTCTCGTATTACATCATCGCAAGAGGAAATATGTATTTCACTGCCAAGTTAAATAGGCTTTTTTTTATTAGGCTGAGGAGAGGAACCAACCACTGAAACCGCCAACGATGGCTGATTAGCATACGATCAATAGGCCTGTTATTTGCATGCGGCTTCGTGTTAGAGAACAAGTCTTGATGTAACGAAGGCATTTAAAAAGATGAACGCAAGCTTCTTATGGCTCATCGCTAAATCTCACTTTTCGCTTTGTACAGCCATCAAACGACACCAAAGTGTTTTTTTCATCTTGACGCAGAGCATGCTAACTCTAATGTCCGCGTTGCCTAGTTTAGAGCGGCGGTCTTGTTAGCTAGCTAGCTGAATGAAGGGGAAAATACGGCCACCGCTAAAGGGCTCAAACATGGGGGGCGAAGCCCACCGGCTGTGTCCGGACTTCAGAGAGGCTAAAAACAGCCCTCTCATTGTCCCAAAAGATCCACGGCACCATGATCAATAGCAGCACTGTGTTGTATGAAGTTGGTCAGTCTCTCTCTCTCTCGCTCTCTCTCGCTCTCTCTCGCTCTCTCTCGCTCTCTCTCGCTCTCTCTCGCTCTCTCTTGCTCTCTCTCGCTCTCTCTCGCTCTCTCTTCTTTGTCTCTCTCCCTCCATTCCTTCATCTTTTCCATCATATATATTTATTTTATTTTATTTTATTCTGCGTCATTATTTTATTCTGTGGTTGAAGAGGCTCACGTGCACTGCGTCGATCTGACTGGTATCTGAGTGGTTAAAATATTAATGGCCCCCAGTATGGGAAGATGATGCTAGTTGGCAGTACAAAGGGTGACTTCTCGCCATGAGGTGCTGGAAGCTACCCTAGTCCAAGCTAGTCAATGGATGAAGCTCATCTTTTTCGTTTTATTCAGAGCTTTGTTGTTTTGTTTTCTGTTGTTTTGCAGACAACTTTCCATTTCCAACAAATTCACTGAACTATAGTAAGTAGAAGCATACATTATGCTAACAAACACACTGCATACACCACACGAACACATACACATTAAACATAAGACACACACATGCACACACACACACACACACACACACACACACACACACACACACACTTATCGTACTAATGACGTTCGGCTATCTGTCAAAGAGTGAGAAGGAGGAGTCAGCCATCGTGTCGTTTTGTGTGGTCTCTGCAGTAAAAAACAACAACACGCTGTTCTTTGACTGTGAAAAAGAGGGCTGTCTTTAATTTTTGGGAAAGCCCATAAAAGTTTGTCGTTGCCTTTCATATCGGCTGCGGAATTGAAAACAAATGCTTCATTCTGCCCCCCTCTCCTTTGAACTAGCCAATTATGGAGTTGTGAAAATACAAATCAGCCTGTAGATCATGTCTCTCTCTCTCTCTCTCTCTCTCTCTCTCCCCCCCCCCTTAACCAACCTCCGCTTGTTTTTGAAGAAACCGAGAGGGTGGGGGGGACGTGTGGTGTCGGGGGGGGGGGGGGGGGGGGGGTTAGATCGCTGATGTCAAAACCGAAAGCATTAAGAAAACTGGTGAAATGCAATACAGCTGCAATCCAACATGAGGCTGGAAAGTGGAGGCAGCTCGGGAGCAGCAAGCCTCTCTGCCGTATTCCCAGGGCGCACCACTGCCCCCGGCCTTCGCTTTGATCTCTTCAAAGCCTCCTGCCTCCTACTAGATGGAGAGTCTTGGCTGCCGCTCCTGCTCTGGAGAGAGGGAGGGAGGGGGTGTGGGGGAGGGTAGGGGGAGGGGGGGGGGTGAAGTGTGTTGTAAAGGGGATGGTGTTGGATGGTAGTAGTGGTCGTGGTGGTGGGAGAAGTAGGGGAGAATAATCTTTTTTTTTTTCATTTTACTCCCTTCTTCTTTCGATGGTTGGAATCAATCAAAGAGCCAGCGGCAGCAATTAGCCGTAACTCGACTCCCGCCAGATTAGCGACTCCGGTTACCTTAGCGACGGTAATCTACGAGACACACGGCACTCACGCCAGGTGTGTGTGTGTGTGTGTGTGTGTGTGTGTGTGTGTGTGTGAGTGAGACAGACAGAGAGAGGGAGGGAGAGGTGTTGAAAAGCAGGCTCGCAACGCAGTCCAACCGAGCAGAAAATCTGAGCACAATGGAGTGATTACACTTGCAGATGTAGCCATATTGATGACGAGAGAGAGAGAGAGAGAGAGAGAGAGAGAGAGAGAGAGAGAGAGAGAGAGAGAGAGAGAGAGAGAGAGAGAGAGAGAGAGAGAGAGAGAGAGAGAGCGAAAGACCAAGAGAGAGCAAGAGACCAAAACCAAAACAAAGACCCCTGTTCACCATGGCACTGGCTCTTGTCTGCTGGTGTTAACGAGTCAGGTCCCCCTTTGTGTTGCTGCGTGTGTGCATGATGTCACCTCACCTCCTCCTCCTCCTCCTCCCCCACCCTGGCCCTCATCCAGCCACGCGTTTCCTATCTCTCTCCTCCACGCCCCTCCACCATGGGCCCTCCAACGCCAGGCTGGGCCAAGACGCCCGCCCCCGGGCCCCTCGATTGGCAACGGCCGGAGCCGAGGAAAGTACTCGAGTGGCCCAGAGTCACGCTAGATCCACCATCCCTGCCGAATGCATGGACTCTGTTTCTCTTTACGGTCCTGGGGCCTGTGGGATGGTCGCACTGCAGTGTAGCGTGCTACACTGCGTCAGTCGGCAGTCTGTACTTTAGCATAGTCGATATGTTGCTATTCTTATAGAACAGTTGTTGTGTGTGTGTGTGCGTGTGTGCACTACCAGGGCAAAGTCCGGAAAAAAATTAAAAGGTCACTTATTAATTGAATAAAGCATCTTGTGAAGTTATCATCACATAAGCCCCTTGAGTCCAAAAACGATAGCAGCTTTGTTAATAATGTCGGGCTATTATTTTACGATGTTTTCCAGAATGTTTTGACTCTGGAAGTTGAAGGAGCCTTTCATTTCAGGAGGGCCAGGGAGAATCTGCTGAATCGTGTTATTGGAACAGATGACGGGATTTAATTGGAACGATATGCTGGCTGTTGCTTTGATTAGATTTTCTCTCCCTCTCGCGGGCGCAGTCTATCTTTTTTTCCCCCCCTTGCTCGCTCTCCCTGCCTTCTGTGCTGCGTCTGTAGTGCTGATGTCACACACGATGTCAACAGGGCCCTTGTTAAGGCTGCTCACTAGTCGCTTGATGGGGGATGATGAAACCCCAGCCGATATCCGGCAAGAATGTGTTTGTTCCCATGGATGATGCCCCTGCTGCACACTCTCCATTCGCCCTCTCCTTTTGATCATCTTGCCAGCTTCCATACTGAGCAACCATTCATTTCCATCACTCACCATTTTAAAGTTACACTTCGGTGGAACTGATCAAAAAATGGGGAAAATTTAATAAATGTGGATTGTTTTGGTAGATATTGTGATAACAGTAGGACTTTTGTTATGGCTATACATTTGTGTACTTTGGTATGTACTATATAAACTTACCACTATGTTTTACTACATTATTGTAGTGTAACAAAGAGAAGTTTATGTGCAATGCTAACATCTCCATACAACATACAAAATATACAAATATTTTCAGAAATATATTCTCCCTCTGTGGTGATTTAACTACAGGCTCCATTATGGATATGTTGCAGATAATCATAATGTATTGCCTCCCTATTTCAATTTTTTATGGACTTTTGTGCCTTCATGGGCAGAACAGTGGATTGAAAGAGAGGGGGAATGATATCCCCATAACATATCAAGGGGCCGCATGTCAGATTGGAACCTGGGTTGCACTACAAGGGCCACAGAGCAGCTCAATGCTGCCATATTCATGTGCAGGAGTGACATTAGGGAAGGACAGAGGGTGCTAAACATGGAGAAGGTCACACCGTGTGCACTACGAGTGCTCAGCATCCGATATGACCACCGGTCCACCGCGCCGGTGGTGCTAGACCTTCAAATCCACTGGGGGTCGCGACCCCTTCTGCTCTGCAGCCCAGGTGAAAGCTTTTCATGTCCTGCGATAGAAACACATCACAGGGCTATTCTTTACTTTGAGCCCACCATCATCAAACAATGCATCAAAATATCAAATCAATCCCACCCCCTCTCTATCCCACCCCAACCCCCATCCCTACACCTATCTTTTTGAGATGAAAGATAGTACGATGCGAGTGCATCCGGGCCACGTCCAAGCGTCACCCTGGTAACCCCCTTGACCCCCCCCCTCCCCCTCCCCCTCCCCCGCCCCCTTTTTCTATCAAACAAGAGTGGAGGACTTTGCAGATAAAAGCCCCCCTCCCCCGTCCACATGCATATCCACAAGTCACAAGCAAGATTCTCCAGCCTCCATTACTACAGGAACATTTTGAGAACAATATCGAGTTCTTCGCTGGTCTTTTGACCCATAATATTACATGAGCTCATCCCTGGGTCTGTTTGTAGTTGGGTCAAATATTCTCAGAATAGGAATTGTCTTGTCCCGGCTTTTGGGGTTTATCCATGCAATGCTTTGAGAATAAATGATTAGTAAATACACTGGATGAAATTAAGATAATCTTTTCAAAGCACCATCATAATTAACTGCAAAAAGAGGACCCGTTTAACTACCACGACCTTTCACTACAACCTTTGCATTACGCTTACCATTTACCTTTTAGTAGTTCTTTGTGGTAGGCCTATCAGGAAGTATGAAAACACATCTATGTCCCTGCTATTAAAAGGGGTACAACCTTCTTGTTTTTCCTTGTTTTACCATTCTTATTTTCTACGTTATCCCTCAAGGAGACCCGTAGCTAAATGAATGACGGGATCCCTCTGAATGAAGCCCATGTCAGGTCTTTTCCGTGAGCACCAGGTGCATTAGTGTTCCTTAAAGCCCACAAAGCCACATGACCCAGGCCCCAAGTAGGTCCTTAATTGTTTGGACTACCACCACCACTATTTAAATGGACCGCTACTACGTTCCGGGTTGTTTTTGTTTAGTGTTTTGTGTTGGGTTGTATCAAAGGATAATCTGGCGCAGAGCCGTTGCCGTATCCCCCCATTGTTTTGATTTCATTGAAGCTAATAATAGCCTATCAGGCACGTACCCCCAGAGTGGGCGGGATTTCCTCTGGGGGACCTTTTCAGGTCCTCCCTCTCGAGAGGCTTGTTTCAAGAGGTTCCTTACTTCTTTTGGGATGGAGAACACCATTTGTTCCGAAAGGGATAAGACCTGAAATGGCTTTGGGCTTTACTTTCAGATTGTGTGTTTGTGTGTGTGTGTGTGTGTGTGTGTGTGTGTGTGTGTGTGTCGAGGGTTTTAATGACTAATGCCCAGCTGAAAGGCAGTCGTTTGGCATCTTTACCAGTTAATCCCTTTTTAAAAACATGGTCTCTCACCCCGGCTATGGGGCTGCTGTAGCTTGTAGTGTCGTATTGTCCGTTGGCGTAAATGAGCTGAATGATTTGTAATGAGATCCTTGCCGGCGTCAACGCCTCTCAGACCATTGTGCTCCATACAGCTTTCTAGGGTCACATGTTTGACCCACAGCAGTGAGGTTGAGGCTTTGTTTAATGTTGTTTACTATTCAGTAGTCATCTTGGTCCACACGTCATCATTATTCATCGTACACAAACATTGTGTGGCGGTGTCAAACCTGCATTGGATCATGTCCCTGCATAATATGATCACACACACAACACTGGAAGGTCAGAAGTTCAGGTGACCCGGTTTACACTTTTGGAATAAATTGTTTTACTCTTATAATGAACTTTGGTGGACCCGCCGAAATGTAGATGTCTACAGGTCAGTCTTGAGAGGCTTGCAGATGGTATACTTTAAATCCCCTCCCCTTAACTGTTGTGCCTGCAACATTACAAAGTCCTTGAATGTGCATTATTTGTAGTGCAGTGTGTTTGCGTGGAGGAAATAGATTGTTGAAATCTAGGTCAATACACCCTGCAGCTGACACACACACACACACACACACACACACACATACACACTTCTCATTCAAAGCACCTCATTTAGCCTACCGTGTCCATTGCAAACCTTTCTCCACTGAACACCACATCTCCCCTTCCTGCTGCTGCCCTGTCCACCCCCCCCCCCCCCCCCCCCCCTCTACCCCAACCTCCACCACCTCGCAAGTTGCTAGCCATGCTAACACCCCCCTCCACCGAAGCCTCCTTTTTCTTTGACAATAGACTGCAGTGTATGTACGCTAGCATCGAGGCTGGCTGGGGCTTTGCGAGCGGCGGTGGGTGTCTCTGCTGCTCATCTCCACAGGTAGAGAGACACAAAGACCCCCAACCCCACTTCTTATTTTCCCCCTCAACGCTGAGCTGCTAAATCCAAACTGACAGCCATTCATGCCCAGAATACCTGGGCGCAAAGACTCTCCGTAGATGCAGGGTTGGCAGTTGGTGGTAGTGGTGGTGGTGGTGGTGGGGGGTGAAGGAAGAAGATGGGGAGGAGGATGGAGGGAGGAGGGGGGGGCTATCTAGGTATAGCAGAAAGCAAATCCACTCTTGTTCAACAGTCTGATACCTCTGCAAGTAGAGAGGCTCCTCAGCACTTTCTGTATGCCGCCATTCTGTGATGCCTTCCTCTTTCTCTTGTTCCGTTTGTGTCTCAAAAGTGCAAAAGGCTGAGGTTTTGAACGAGGCCGCGACACACGAGAGTTAGCCGGTGCTGATGTTTTTTTTGTGATTTATTATTTGTGTACGTCTCTCGCTGGAGCCTCACTGGTCCTCTGTGAATGCGATCATTAGCAGGGATGTGGTGTGTATGTGTGTGTTGCGACACAGCAGTTGCAAAGCTGGGTTCTAAATGGTAAACCATGCAGTGATGTGAATGTAACAGCGTGGCTATTAATAGCAAACCCACAGAGGGGTCTCTTTTGATTCAGGGTTAGGGTTAGTTAAAATGTGTTTGTCAGCTCTTCACAGGCTGGAAGATTTAAAACCCTGTCGATATTTACATTTTGTTCCTTACATTCCTTCCGACTCAGTTATTTTGTTAAAATAGATTGGGTGTGCACAAGGTTTTTAGAGATGTGTTACTGTGCAACATGTTCCCTCTATCGAGGCGGCGGACTAACTCGACGCATGTAGTTGTTGAATTCTCTTGAGTTTCAGCGAAGGAAGGTTGTGTTGTGTGTGGGATATGGCTGCAGTGTTTTGGTGTGCATTTGTGTGTGTGTGTGTGTGGGGGGGGGGGTACGTGTGTGTGTGTGTGTGTGTATGGTTTCTGCATGTGTGTGGGGGTGCCTGCTGACAGTGGCTCTTGAGCAGAATGTTTGCCTCTCCTCAGTCCTTTGATGTGACCAGGTCATGCTGAGCTAATGAGCCCTGTACCCACCGTAAGGTGAACATCCCACAGTCTCTCTCTCGCTCTCGCGCTCACTCTCGCGCTTGCTCTCGCTCTCTCTGTCTCTCTCTATCTTGCTCTCGTGCGTACGCGCACTTTCTCTCTCGCTCTCTCTCTCTCAACCCATATGCTCCCAGGAATGACACTAGTCCCACGGCCCCAAAGCTCACCCGTTTCTGAGCGAGCAGCGGAGCAACAGAACAAAGTCTACTAGCAGTCATTGACCTGACCATTATCACGCAATTTGCAGTGCCTTGCCGTGCCGTGCATGGCCAGCCATCACGCTCGTGTGTGTCTATATGTCTCCCATGCAAGAAACCTGGGAGTCTGGGATAGTGTAGTGGCTAGCTGGGTGTTTGACCCACAGCCGAAAAGGTATAGGGTGCAATTTCTCTCCACCTCTCGCCCATGTCCACAGTCTACCTGTAGGCGTCCTTGGACAGGATAGCCTATCCCCGATACCTATATCTTAATTTGAAGGAGCTGAATTCACTGTAAGTCAGATACAACAAAAAATAGAAATAGAAAATTGTAGAGTACTTTCATTGACCAAATTTGTTTACATCTTCCAAACTAAAAAAGTGATTGCACACATTTTTCTGGAAAAGTGTGTGTGTGTGTGTGTGTGTGTGTACGTGCTCCAGTCTCTTCATCATTAACCATGGGCTCTTATTTTTACCACTCTGTGGTTATTTTAATTGCTATTTGCTTTGCGGACTGCATGTGTGTTCAGCGTCCATGTGTGGGACATGTGACTTGGATGTGAAGGAGCGCTAGCGTGTTTGATGTGCGACCAATGACGGTGATGTGATGACAGAGAAGAGTGTGTATGACGGCTCCTTTGGCTAACTTGGCCCGCTGCCAAACGTGAAAACAAAATGGCTGGAGGCGTGTCCCCCGACACATCAAGCAGTTTGCCCCGACAAAGATGATCAAACAAAGTTTTATTTGTAAAGCAAGATTCATACGACAGTAACTCAATGTGCCTTACATGAAAAGACAAAGCTTGTCGAAAAAGGAAAAGGAAAAGTCTCAGTGTCATTTGTCTACTTCAACTATTGCGTTCGGACCATTCTGTTGCATTTAAAGCTGCCCTACTTGACTTGTTCAGTGCGGCCCAAATTTTCTTTTGCCCATTCAAGAAATTCATCCACCCACGACTTAATCAACCCTGAGTTTTCTCTCCCTCACTCTCTCATCCTCGCTCTCTCACCCTCGCTCTCTCTCTCTAAATCAATTCGGTCTGTGATGAACCAAACTGGCGGGAAGATCTTGCTGCGAGCTTTGCCGGCGAAGATCGCGTTCCCATTTAGAGGCATAGAGGAAGGGATGTGACACGCCTCCTCAAAAACCGTGAATGGGCTGTATCATCATCATTTTTATGATAAGAAGTTTGAAACAAATGAACAAAAGCGGTTGTGTTGTCACATTGTTAACGAGTGAGCGAAAAGTGATTGAAAGAGTGATTTGAGAGAAAGAGGATAGATGAAAAGGACTAAGTGAGCAGAGCGAATGGAAGAGAAGGGAGATGATGATGATGATGATGAAATGATGATGATGATGATGATGGTGTTAGTTGGGGGGTGGGGTTAAAGAGGTGGTGTCACTTCATGGATGTACATTTCTCTTCAGGGCAGACTTTTCCAGTGCTACGGAGTTTCCTCCACCCCTGGTTCCCCTGCTTGTTCGCCTCATTACCCCGGGCTCGCTGGGTCGCTCGGCTTCCCTGGTGGCGCCGCTTTCTTCTCTATTAATTGGTTTTCGTTGCATTAAACCCCGTGGCCAAGGGGGCATCCTGCCAGTAAAACATTCAGTTTTATATTTTGTGGGTGTTTTGTATTTTTTTGGGTGCTGTGCAGAAAGCTGCTGGCGTTTCAACCTTCTCTGCGAATGGTAATTGGTTATTTATTTTGGGCTTCTTCTTATTGGTCTCCATTGGCTTTGGCGAAGAAGGGAGGGAGGGAGGGAGGGAGGGAGGGAGGGAGGGAGGGAGGGAGCAGTCTCTTTTTTCTCTCTTTTCTATGCTATGGAGTCACTTTGGGGAAATGTTTGCTCACCTTTGTTGGTTAAAGGTTAACACACACACACACACACTTGAGAATGAACACCTGGCCGTAGGAGTGGCTTAAAAGATTCTCTCGCCCTCTTTCTCTCTCTTTACAGTTTGAGCTTTAGTATTTATCCACTCTGTTCTTCTGCTAATACATATACAGTTGGATGGTCCTCCGCCATCTTCTAGAAACGTCGAAGCAATGAGAAGGTCATGCTAGTTCCTAGAGCTCCAAGGCCCAGGGCGGCATTTAAATTTTTTAACTGCATGGGAATCCACCATGTCCACCCCTCACTGTGCTTATGACACACACACACACACGATGGCCGCTGCAAGCGAGCATGAGTCCTCATTGTATTTAAATTACAGAAGCGGGATCTGATTCTTAGGAAATGTCCCCCCTTTCCCTCTCTTTAAAATTTTTGTCTGCTGCTCTGCAGACTGGGATCGTAGCGTGGAGGACAAAGGAACGTGTTGAGAGCGCCAGGAGGTGATACAATTTTTACCAGAAGGGAGTGCCATTGTTCGCCCTGTCACACACTGTCCCCGCACGCAAACAAAAAACACCCACATGTGCAAAAACACAAAATACGCAACCCGAAATCCGAAACTTAGTAAATGTTTTGACCCGTTTGACTACCAACATTGCCCGCGCCATCTTTGACCAAACCCAAAATAGAATATCTCATAATATCTTATTTCCCCCCACCTTTTTATGTGTCTCAGTGTTAACAGACGGCATGCAAGACCATAAGCTTCCTCTCCTGAAATGCACCATAGTGTTTCACTGTAGTGTCTCTTCAGCAGAGCCAACTCCCTGCCAACTGCAGTTCCGCACAATGAATTTCTCTTACAACCACATCTGAGGGGCTCTTTTAAAAGGGCCGGCCAAGCCCCTGGGTTTAAAATTCCAAATGGAACGTTTTCTATTCAATCTGTGCCGCCGTTCTTTTTATTTTTTTTACTTTCTTTCTTTCTTGCTCTCTCTCTCTCCGTTAGTCCCGCTCTCTCTTTCTCTCTCTCTCTCTCTCTCTCTCTCTCTCTCTCTTCTCTCTCTCTCTCTCTCTCTCTCTCTCTCTCTCTCTCTCTCTGTCTCTCTCCCTCTCTCTGTGAAATATGAATAGATATATCCTAAGCCTATTATTTCTCCTCCACAATGAAAAGGGACCTCCAATATGGCTGCCAATATGGCTGATCTGGCTCTGTCCAGGAGCTTCACGGAAGTGTGCAGTGTTCGTTTAGCTCCTCTGATTTGCTACAGAGGAAAGGCGACATGGAGGAAGGGGGTCTAAATGACCACCTTCAAGGTTCTTATCTCATCCCACAGGCTTACAAACAGAGGCAGTAAATTAATAGGGGCACGGGTGCTGCTGTTTAGCCTCCAGTCCTGTAGGCATGTCCTGACTGGGTTAGGGAATCATTAGGGGTTAGTAAAACCCTGACATGAGGAGTTAAGGCCAGAAACTCCTACACATTAGATCACCTCCTTCACCCCATTGACCCCATGTCTGATCCCAGTCAACAGCCTGCAGCTCACCTGGGCTGGCGTTTAAGCTGCCTAATATGTTGATCAATATGAGGTCAATAGGTCTTTAAGGTAGGGTTACCTGTGCTGTGTGTCACCTGAGAAGACTGGACTTAAGGTCTTAAGGCCTTTTAATGTCTACATTTAGCCCAAGAGTTGAATTGGGTCCAATACAATGTTCTTGTCGAAAGCTATAAGCTACAAGCTAGAACAACGTATTATTATTAAATGCATCAAATTGTACTCAAAACGTCTTGTTGTGTAAATGTCAGTAACAATGAGGCATGAGGAAGACCTTGCCATACATTTCTTCTTGCTGTCAATCAACAAAGTTGTGTAGCTTTGTTGAATCATGAATTGTGTTGACCAAAGTAACAGCATGAGTCCGAGAGATTTTGGAAGTCAACAATGGTATCCTACTGCACCAAATAATAAGGGAATATGAGTGTGAGCAAAACCATTGTGTGGGAAAAACCATTGTCACTTTAGGTTTGTTTCACTGTAGATGTCGACAGGAACAGAAAAAGTCAAACGCCAGCCTTGTTCTTTAAAGTTGACGGCAGTGCCAGTCTGTGCCAGGTGCTGCGGGAAAACACACACACACACACACACACACACACACACACACACACACACACACACACACACACACACACACACACACACACACACACACACACACACATTCCAGCCCACCTCATATTGGAGTTAGGGGTGCTTCGATGCTAAGCTATGAGCCACCAATTAGCCCCGCAGGACTGCTTCACCAGATCACACCGGCCCAACAGGGCAGCTTAAACAGAACCACTCACTTCCCTCACCGCTCACTGCATAACGTCTGTTCATTCACCCAGTACGTAGAACCAAAAAGGACTACCATGACTGCAAACCGCAAGACAATATAGTTCCATTTGTACAATATTTTATGGCAATTTGATGTCATTTCAAGTCTTTTATGCAAAGCCTTTGCAAAACTCCCCCCAGCCCCACACCCCTCTCCCCCCCCCCCCCCCCCCCCCCCGCTCCTTTTTTCCTCTCCTTCAAAACAAGTTTTTAGATGTGGTGCAGCCCAACAGTAGATGAATGTGTTTCAGATTAGCCATATATCCTTTTGGAGGTGATGTTTTGACTCCAGCTGAGTCGCGGGCTCAGCTTGTGAATAGTAGATTTAGCATGGCTAAGCAGTACCATGTGTTCAGGGCCTGCTGAAGAATGTAGGTGCTGGTTAGGGTGGGGGGATGGGGGCGGGGATAGATGGGTGGAGGGACGGGGGAGGGCGGGATAGGGGTGAGAGGTGGTGGTGGTGGTTCTCGGAGGGGTGGGGGGTTTTCTCGGGTCTGTCAGGGTCCATTTCGGTTGTCATGGAGCAGGTCTGTCGGGGTTGGCCCAAGGGCTTGGGGTTGTGGGTTGCAAGATGGGGGGGTGGGGGTAAGCCAGGCCACTGTTGTTGACGTGATTATCCCTCAGCAATTGGTGGCACTGCAGATGTCTCTGTCTCGCTGTCTCCCTCTCTCTCTCACTCCCTCTCTCTCTCCTCCCCTCCCCTCTCGGTCTCACTGTCTACCCCTCTCTCTCTCACTCCCTCTCTCTCTCCTCCCCTCCCCTCTCGGTCTCACTGTCTACCTCTCTCTCTCTCACTCCCTCTCTCTCTCCTCCCCTCCCCTCTCGGTCTCACTGTCTACCTCTCTCTCTCCCTCTGACTCTTTCACCCTCTCTCTGCCTCTTTCTTCCTCTCTTTCGCCATAATCGTCCTCCTCTCCCTGTCTCGCTCCCACCCTCCCCTCTCTGTTGTGCTGTCTCTCCCACCGATGCTCTCCCTCCATCTCTCTTTCCCTCTCCCTCCCTCTCCATCCCTCCCTAATCACCCTCCGCCCCCCGTCCCCGTCCCTCGCTCCCTCGCCCCCTCCCGTCCTTTTGAGTCTGTAATGAACTCCTCGTATTCAGTGGCTAATGACTGCCTTTGATCTTCCTCCTAAGACCTCTGCTCTAACTACCCTGTGGGTCTCTCTCTCATGCACTTGCTCTATCTTTTCCTGCCTGCTCTCGCTGGCTCTGCAAGGCTGTATGTGTGTGTGTCTCTCTCTCTCTTTCTCCGTATTTAGCTTTTTTTTCTTTTGCTCGTGGTTTTTCTGTCTTTCTCCCTTTTTCTGTCTTTCCCTTTTCTCTCTTTCCCTCTATTTTTCTCTTGTTCTCTATCCTCTTCTTTCACCCTTACTCTATCTATTTGCCTCTTTTTATCGTGCTCACTCTTTCCTTTTCTTCGCCTACTTTTTTTCTCTCTCTCTCTCTTTCTCTCTTTCTCTCTCTCTCTCTCTCTGTGCTGTCTCTCTGCTGTCTTCAACGCTTCAGCGTTTCTTTTGATTTCTTTGGCTGCTGGCTTAAGGGAGCTGGGGATCAATCCTGCTGACCTAGACTAAACAAAGTTTCCAGGTGTTGGAGTGTGGGTATTTCACTGAATTCAATTTAGTTTAATAACACCCAAACGGTATTCATTTTGTGTTGACCCATGCTGTTAATCTCATCCATACATCGCTATACATCTCTATAAGGTCACACTGGTACGCCGGTGGACCACCAGCATTGTGTTGCCTTCCCTTATATCCTTACCCTGTGAGAAGGGGAGGAGCCAAGTCTCTACTTCTGGTTCACAAGCTGCACACACAGGAAGTAATCCATATTAACCATGCATTCACTAATGAAGTATCTCTCTCTCTCTCTCTCTCTCTCTCTCTCTCTCTCTCTCTCTCTCTCTCTCTCTCTCTCTCTCTCTGTCTCTCTATGTCTCTCTCTCTGCAGTCCAACAAAGTTCCAGTGGTCCAGCCGTCCCATGCCGTGCATCCCCTCACCCCGCTGATCACGTACAGCGACGAGCACTTTGCCCCCGGGCCCCACTCCGGACACCACCCCCAGGATGTCAACAACAAACAAGGTAGCTCCCCATCCTGCCTCCATCCATCCTCTTTCAAAGTAAAAGCACCCCTTGCTTGTTCCTCGTGTTTAAAAAGAAGGGTCAACGATGGGATCAACGGTGACGGCTAACCACTGAGTTGGCATAATGACTGGTTGCAGTGTTTTTCATTTATTTCAAAGTAAAAGCAGCCCTTTTCCTTGGTGACCCTGTTCCCTACAATTTAAAGTCCTGACCACTAATTGTTGACCCAAGTGAACGGACACAGCGTATATCTTGTGGCCAAACACCATTGCCATGCTAACGCTACATACCCTGCGATGTAGCTCTATGCTACAGAGCTAACTACATAAAACCACTGTCTATGGGACAGCTAATAGATCCTTTTGTTCCTCCTACTCCTCCGCTTTTATTTCCGAGTGACGTGGTGGTAGTGGTGGCTCTTGGCTGCATCAGAGGAACCTTCTGGCAGGTTGTGAGGAGCACCTCTGTGAGTGCCTACACAGCTGGAGATCTTGACAGCCTACTCACAAATATATAGAAAACAAATATACAGTCTCTATACCGCACTCATCACCACCTTCCTCTCATCTCCTGTCATCTTCCTCCCTTTGAGTTCCCTTTTGAGGAGAAAGAAGATGAAGATGAGGATGAAGCAGGGTTGAACCATAAATAACGATGTAGGACCCCAGGGATGGAAATACATGTGGGAGTTAGATCAAGAAACTTGAGACGTGTAAAGAAACCGTGTCCCATATATGTCAGAAATGCTAAAATATGTCATGTTGAGTTGGATACCTTGGCTAATGGAAGCCGGAGACAATGCCGCCGTTGGAAGTAAATTACTAAACTAAGAGTTGGCACGCATGCATCCATGCATGCACACACTCATGCCCACACATACAAACACACACACACACACACACACACACACGCACACACACACACACACACACACACACACAGGTTTATAAATAAACTAGAGACTAAGATCTTTCAAATGTAATAACCAAATCAATCTTCTCAAGGACCAATCGTATCAGTTGGTGACAGTCGGAGAGATGATGAACGTGTTTTCCATGTTTGCGCCTTGGACTCACAATCCATATGACCAGAACGTAACGTCAAATATATCTACTTTTATAAAATTTTATAAAAGTGCAAATGAATAATTCCTACAACAGCAAAGCTCTCCTCTTCTCTTTCTCTCTCCCCCTCCCCCTCCCACCCATTAGCCAACCACTGCACTGCGTTCCTTAGTGGGATCAGGACTTTGATCTTCTCATTAATTTGGAATAACAATCATGAATCTTCTCATTATGAGCTTTTATGTGTGCAAGGCCCGCAACGGGGGGCAGAAGGTGGCGCGTGGGGACCCTGGAACCATTTACATTTCAACCTTGCATGTTTAATATCTGGAGAGAAGAGATTGGCTACCATGGCGTATATCATCTGTTCGTTGTTTATTTTTATTTTTATGTAGCTTTATTTAACACTGACCCCATTACAATGATAATAATGGTTGTGGTTTGAGAGCTGGGGGGGTGTTGGGCAGTAGAAGGCAGAGGGGTGGGAGGTGGAGGGAGACGTGGTGTCGTTGGGACCGCGAGAAAGGGCAGTGGGTAGTAATTAAGCACCTTCAGGGGCTTGAGGGGCAAGGTGAACAGCTCAACCACCACCACTCCCAGCCCCACCTTCATCCCCTCTACTGTACACAGACTCCTCTGTCCACCACCACCAACACCACCACCTCCTCCTTACTCCTGCCTCCAGGGAGGGCCCTGAGAGTGTGCATGTGTGTGGGGGTGGGGTTGGTGGGAGGTGAGTGTTGGGATTAGCAGGCAGGGGGTAGTGGCGTGCACACTGGGAATCCAGCTACACAACACTGGCTTTGGAGATATAAGCCCCCCTCCTACCCACCCACCCACCCACCCCTTCCCAGGATGGGTGCATGGATAAAGGGGTGGATGGAGGGCCTCTTTAGACCACAGCCTGGAGAGAGATGGAGGGAGAAAGAGGGAGAGAAGAAAGATGGAGGAGATGCAGGGGGAGGAGAGGAGAAGAGCCCGGTTTCAGCAGAGGATTAGCGAGATGGTGCTAGTCTAGATGCGATTGGCACTCGTGTGTGTGTGTGTGTGTGTGTGTGTGTGTTTGTGTGTGTTTGTGTGTATACTGTACTACAGTCACAGTATGCCATACTACATTCTAGTCAAGTAGGGCAATACTGCTGTTGTTACTTCAACGCAAAAACAACTTATCTGCATATGTGTAACATGGTTTTTATTGATATTTTATAAAATTGCTCTTCTCTATCCCTTGTGGAGAATTTGCATGAAAAGCCATCCGCATCCCAGTAAGATATTTGGGTTTCTCAACCATCGGGTCCAGTAGGAATAGTTTAGTTTAAGCCCTGAAGATGCAGCCTTTTACTCTCAGTCAATCCCATTTCCTCAGGGACAGCCGGGGCCAGGGTATGAAAATCTTAATCAACCAATGATTGGTTTGGAGAGGGAAAATAATACACCCAAGGGACTATCAAATGACTAGCATATATTTATATTGATTTGTTGTTTGAATACATCCATGGGTCCATTCAGTGTTGCTTGCTGATCATTAGCCATTTGGATTGCTAATTGTCATGTTTTGTATTTATTTTATTTTACTTTCTCCTCCGTAGGCATGTCAAGACATCACCATGGAGCCGACATGCCAAACTTCTACTCTCTGTCCCCGGGGGGAGTGGGCCAGATCACCCCACCGCTGGGCTGGTGAGTCCCATTCCTGGAGCAGACCCATACCATATAGACAAATATGTATATGGAGACTTGGCTTCTGTTGCTCCTGAGCAGACGTACACTCACTGTCTCTAAACACTAAACTAGCACAGTGTGTGTTCAATGAAGTTCAGAGAGAGGGGAAGAGATAGGGGGAGGGAACAAGATGGAGACAGAGAGGGAGTGTAATTTAGAGAGAGAAATAAGAGGGAGGGAAAGAGAAAGAGACAGAGAGATGGACGGAGAGTGAGAGAGGTAGAGAGAGGTGGGGATCAGATGAGAGAAAGAGAGAAGGGAGAGAAAAAGAGTCAATGTCAAACACATCATCCTGAAAGTGTGCCTCTGCATAACCATATGGCCGCTTAATGCTTTCAAAGGCTTTCTGGAAGTAGTTCACAGCCGACTGGACTGCATGCTTGTAAAATACTTATTAGCGTGCGCTTGTAAGTCCTACAATAAAATACAAAGAAATGTTATATATATATATATATATATATATATATATATATATATATATATATAAATTTGAAACGTTTTCCCTTTGTTAGCACGGCTTCTCTCTCTCTCTCTCTCTCCTCCTCTCTCTCTCTCTCTCTCTCTCTCTCTCTCTCTCTCTCTCTCTGTCTGTCTTTGTCAGCATGTAGACAGTATAGACAGGGCTTCAGGCACAACCAGAGTAAAGGCAGATGTGTGTGTGTGTGTGTGTGTGTGTGTGTGTGTACAATCAAAAGAAAATCGGAGCACATATGCTGGCCTTCAAAAATAAACATGCCCCCGTTTCAGGGAATTTTTTAGGAAATTTGCTTTACAAATGATGTAGATTCCATCGTCAACTGTAAAGTACATACATATACACTCATCCCAAAGCCACAATGACTCCACAGTTACCCTACTCTACAGTACGACCCCGTTTTATGGCTGAACAATAACTATCTTTCAAATTGAGGTAAAATTATTATTATGAATAAAAGTATTTTCAGAAGCAGTTGTAGGATACGAGATGTTCAGAATTGCCTCATTGTTTTTGTTAGGAAAGTCATGGTAGGGATACACTCACTGTTTCAGCAAATGCTTTTATCCAAAGAAACTTATTGGTATTATATTTTATTATATGCCTGTCATTAATGAGCAGGTAAGGGAACATTGGGGATTCAATCCAAAACCTTTCGCTTGGGAGTCAAAGACTAACTAGATAACTAACTCAGACGGTCAGCCAGCAAGTAATGTAATGCAATGTATTTTTTCTGTAATGCAATGTATTGTAATGTAAATGTGATATAATGTGTTGTGTGCTGCAGGTTCTCTCATCACATGGTCCCTGGGCCCCCAGGACCCCACGCCACGGGGATCCCCCACCCCGCCATCGTCAACCCACAGGTCAAACACGAGCCCCAGCATGACACCGACCTCATGCACATGTGAGTACCGAAGACCACAACACCACAACGCCACCACCGCACATTCCTCCCCCCCCCCCCCCCCCCCCCCCCCCCCCCACCCACCCACATACACACCCATCCACCTGCCCAGCAGTAACTTCAAACCCCATTATCGTAAACTTGGTTTCGTAAAGCGGTGATGTAAGTGCTTCCGCAGCCTGGGCCTTTTGCCAAAACCAGACCCTCGGTCAGAGCCCTGGTTCTGATCTCTCTGATATGGTCCGATAAGCAGCCAGAGAGAGAGATGGAGGGGGGGAGAGGGAGAGAGAGCGTGTCCCACTGATAGCGATAAGGGACCCAGGCTTTGCTTGGCCTCTGGGTTTCCAATGCCTGGCCGTGGCAGCAGAAGAAGATGAGAGGTCCTGGATGATTGGCGCTGGATGGAGGTCACTTCATCTCCTCCATCTTCGAGCGGGGCAGCATGCTGGGCTTCTTGAAGCAATTAGCACCCATATTTCCATTATTCATGGGCACGCTCGCGTCCAAGCCGTACTTTATATCCAAATACCGATCGCAAAATAAGTCACGAGTGAGCAGGGGAAACCGTGCTTGTGTGTGTGTGTGAACTTTAACATTTGGTTTTAAGCATTTGCCAATGTGTGGCAGAGGGAGAAGGGGTCTCGGTTGGGCCTGTAATGGTGAGGTAATCTCCCAGCTTGAAAGGCTGTGACCGAACAACTGCACTTGATTAAAACGCTGAGCCGTGGCCACCCGCTTCTCACGCACTGTCCCCATTGGCTAAGGACATCCAGACCCCGGCCGCTGCTCCCGTCGCCATAGCACCCACCACAAGACCTCCACCCCCTCCATCCCTTCCCCTATCACCCCCCCTCGCCCTTCCCCCGCTTTCCTTTTATTACCACGTTTTGTTCTTTACCTCCGTCCCGGTGTTCTTGTGCTGCTATTGTTTTGACAGGAAACCCCAGCACGAGCAGCGGAAGGAGCAGGAGCCCAAGAGGCCTCACATCAAGAAGCCCCTCAACGCCTTCATGCTCTACATGAAGGAGATGCGTGCCAACGTGGTGGCGGAGTGCACTCTGAAGGAGAGTGCAGCCATCAACCAGATCCTAGGCAGAAGGGTAGGTTCAACCGACGCTACCGCCGCCACCACCGCCACCACCGCCACCACCACCACCACCACCGCCACCACCGCCTTCGCTGCTGTCGTCGTCCCCCTCATACCCCGCGACCAGGAAGTGGTTGTGAATCGCTTTACAGGCGCGCGTGGGTTGTTTTGTTATTCTTTAGGATGGAAACATGAAAATGGAGAGGTGAAATTTTAACCAAACTCTCTCCCCCTGTTCGTGTGATAACGGGGGGACTTTCAAGTGGTCTGCAAGGACGAGCCCCTCCTCACCCAACTAGTTCTTTAAAAACAAAACAGAAATCCCCCTTTTTATTCACATAAAAAAAAGGAACCATCTGTAATTAGTCATAATGATCACACAAGCTCCCCCCCCCCCCCCCCCCCCCCCCCGCCAAGCACGGCAATATGGAGTGTGCGTAACAATCTGGCATTAGATCAAATTGCTTCTAATAAAATATGCCCGGGTGATGGCACGGTTGGAAAACGACAAAATTCTTTCCTTTTGAGGATTGCGGGAAGTGAGTGGAACCACAGAGCCATGTTAGAAAGCCCTAACGAATAGGCCTAGCGGTGGAGGCAGCCAGCCACAGCAAAGCAGGGTCTGTGGGCGCGCTGCGCAGGGTAATTGCTCACTGCCGTAGCAGGGATAAAGGGCGCTGCTAAATTGGAACCAGTGTTTTGATATGAAATCACCCTTCGTTTTATTTTCTCGTTGTTTTTTCTTTTCTTTTTACTCACGTGCCATTCATCGTTCGCTGGCGTTCTCTCTCTCTCTCTCTTTTATGCCTTTCTTTCACTAATTTGTACTTTGTACTACCACATTTTAACGGTTGATAGTGGAAATAAGTATTTCTTTAGGTGACATTAGTTTCAATTAAGAGGATGGATACTGGATAGTCTAGTTGTTAGGGTGACGCCCAGCCCAAAGGTTCTGGGTTTGAACTGCAATGCCCAAAGACAGCAAGTCTACCTGTAGTCCTCCTGGAACAAGATGTTCTAACCCCTTACTTGCTTCTTAATGACATTTATCAAAAAAGAACACGACAAATTACTCAACAGTAAATAGGAGTCTCTCTGGAGGAAGCATGGCATGTGAATTGATGCCGTCTCTCTCTCCCTTCTTGCTCCTCCTTGGGTTCTAATCTCCCATTGTACTTACCAGTGGCATGCGTTATCTCGGGAGGAGCAAGCTAAGTATTACGAGCTGGCCCGGAAGGAACGGCAGCTCCACATGCAACTCTACCCCGGCTGGTCTGCCAGAGACAATTATGTAAGTATCAACAGAACAGCCTGCCAGCGGGAGAGGTGTGTGTGTACCTGAATGTGTGTGTGTGTGTGTGTGTGTGTGTGTGCATGTTTTCATAGGCTTCACTCTTTGTCTTCACACTTTTGTCTCTTGGTGTCAATGTAATATGTCTCATGCCTGAAACTGCACACGACAATGACGCACCATGTGTATACTCAACTCTGCTTCATGCTCCATTTTTAGCACTTTTGTCTCGCTCCCTAATTTGTAATTCATAGCAGTGTGATTCAGCGCTACGTATCTTTTTGTGTGTATTGCAGTATCATGCACATTATCATTATGACAGCGAGAGGAGAGAGGCTGAAAATGGTTAGGCTCGCCTTTGATGTTCCACACCAGCATGGCCCTTTAGATATGCAAAATACCAACCAACTGTTACATTGGCCGCAGGTGTTTTTAGGTAAATTATGACATCAGTAGCATAACATACAGCCATCTACAACAATATCAACCTCTCACACTGCAAAATCTTCTTTGATATGACAAAAATGGTATACGATTTTGTTTTTGATTTTAATAACAAGCATTCCATGTGTAGCTTATCTTAGTCACGCATAGGAAATTTCAAAAGTCTGGTGTTTGTTTGTGTGTGTGTGTGTGTGTGTGTGTGTGTGTGTAAGATATTGTGAGAGTGCCTGCCGTTTAATTAAAAGTGTGGCTCCAGCACTCACACGCACTCCACCACCAAAAGTGCTTTGCTGTGTTTATCTGCCTCCCCTCGGACACCAGCAGCATCTCCTCTCCTTGTGGTCCCCCATCGCTCCGGGGCCAATACACCTCACCCAGCAGGGGGCCAGCACACTGCAGCACTGCTAGCAATACCGCTAGCAGCACCGCAAGCATCACCACTAGCAACATCACTTATAACACCGCTAGGAACACCCTTTAGCAGCACACCACTTAGCAGCAACCATGCCAACCCTAGCCAGGTAGCATGATAACCTTAGCTAAATATTTAGTCATATCTCATATCCTAATACATTAAGTTTTATTAGTGAAAGGTTTCCTTAATATGGAGTGCAAGATCAATTGTAAATTTGCTCCAGCCCTGAGGACATACCTTCTTGGCACATATTTAAAGAGTAAATGAATCATAACCACAAGCGTTGACTGCCAGCACCTTCTGATTGGCTGAAATTGGTACAGCCTGACGTAATAATTATGAAAATAACGGCGAGTGACTTCCTTTGACACTAGTTTGGACCAATCAGAAATGGTAATTGAGATTATGATTTTCTTTAAATTAAACAAAGAGAAATAATAAACAATTATTGAAATGTAAATAAAAAAAACTCTGAGCAGTTGGTCAGTGACTAATGGAGGGATCTATATGTTTCTATTCTCCTATATCCTTCAGACATATATTTTACTTAAAATAGGTACAAACTCACCCAGAGGGTGAATAGCATTCATAACAGCACTGCTCTGTATTCCTCATCATATCCCGGCTTTCTCTCTCTTCTCTCTCCCTCTACCTCTCCCTCCCTTTCCCTTTCCCTCTTTCCCTTTTCCTCTGTCTGCAACAGCAGTAGAAGGCAGATTAGCTCATGAATAAGTGGATTAGCAGACTTTGTAGCAGGGAAGCAAAATGGTGCTCATATTTGACTAGGACGACTTGACACTGCTATCTATACCTATAGTCCCCCCCCCCCCCCCCCCCCCCCCCCCCCCCCCCCCCCCCCCATCCCCTCCTCTGCCCCCCTCTGGGGATTTTGCATAAGCCGTAAATCCATACTGACTCTCACCAGAAATAGTGATGCTCTTCACACTCATCAAGCACGATTGCTCTCAATACCTTGGGGCAATTTTAATTGCACTTCATATTAATGGTTTGCCGTTAGCGGGACTTCAAAGCTTTTTGCGGGATATAGTGAGGATAGGCTTGCACAGGCCAGGTTAGGCACAACACAATATATAGTGTTGGTAGAGTACACACAAAATACAACTTGTTTTGTTATTATTTTAGTCCAACCACCAACTGCCACTCTTTCATTGTCATACCCCCCCCCCCCCCCCCCCCCCAACATACTCACTAAGTAAAGCATTTTGGGTGTCTTGAAAAGCGAAATATAAAACCAATTCATTATTTAATTGAGGTTCACAAGCTGAGTATCTGCCACAGAAAAAGCAGATTTTTGTGTGTCCACAATGTAAAAAATAGCATGATAGAAATAGCTTCTTACTCCCACTATCTAACTAAACTCACTAGCTAACAACACCCACTAGCTAACTACACTCAGTAAGAGATTGTCTAGCACACAAACTATTAAGCATCACAGGTTTCTGAGGCGTGTTCTGAGGCACACACTCATACACTCCCAACACATCAACATGTGTGCACAGTCAGAGTTAATAGCCTGAGTGAATCAAGAGCAAGGGCAAAGGAAAAGTGAGCGAAGAGGAAAATCAATTTTCCAACATGAAGGGAAGATGCAAAACAAAAGACACAGTGAAAATGAGAGAGACACCGATGCACGGGCGACGAGGAGAGGGAGCGAGCCACACGGACACACAGACACACATACAGACGGTCAGAGAAAGAAGCCCAGCACACAGACAGGCTGTCAGAAAGGCAGAGACAGACGGACAGACGGACGTCCGTCCGTCCGTCCGTCTGTCCGTCCGTCTGTCCGTCTGTCCGGACAGACAGACGGACGGACGGACGGACGGACGGACGGACGGACAGACGGACAGACAAACGGACGGACAGACGGACAAACGGACGGACGGACTGACGGACGGATGGACACTCAATAGATAACTACACTCACTAGATTACTACACTCACTAGATTACTACACTCACTAGATAACTACACTCAGGTGTGGGTTGTCCAGGCGGCCCCCACTCTCTATCTGGGTGTGGTGGTGTCCAAGGAGCTGGGGACCGGGAGATGCTAGCTCGTGGCTAGCGGGGGATGAGTGAACATGGCAACCAGCAGCAGGACATGAGCGTGGTGGAGTGGGGGTGAGTGCTGGAGCCACACTTTAAGCGTTCACCTGGATATTTTCTAGGGAAAGAAGAAGAAGCGGAAGAGGGAGAAGATCCAGGAACCAGCTGCAGGTAAATACCAAAACACTTTTATTCAATTTCTTTGGGGGGTTGTTACATTTTTGCAATTCATAGAGCATTGTATTCATCCCATGTCAAGTCTGTTAAGGATTGCTGACACACCCCGAAGCGTGCAAGCTTTCTGTTTCTGTGCCTTGCTTTTTCTTTTTTCCTTTTTCCAACACGTTGGCCAATGAGCTTCTTTCTTCTAGAAGGCAAACCCTAACCTGTGCGAAGTTAGCCTAATCGCAAGCAGGTGTGCATCCACCAATTAAGTACACATCAAAGTGACTTGCTATAGGCTTCATTCAACCCTGGCTGGTCCTTTGTTGGTCCTATTATGACTTAATCCCCTCCATCATTGCACCTCACGGATACACCCCCCTCCACCCTCCACCCCCCACCTCACCCCTCTTGCTCCTCACCCCTTCTCACCCCTCTTCTCACATATTACCCCTACTTTGGGATTAGTCTGTCTATTATTGTTGTCTCGTCTTGGGCTTTGCACTTTCCTCTGGCTACTCTGCGTCTTTCTGTTGACCTTATCGCTAACTATGCTTTTAGCCGCCCCCCCCCCCAACCTCCAGCTTAACTGTGTCAACCCATACAGAATCATATTTATATTATTATAATGATAATGGCAGACTCAAAATCTAAAGTATTTCTCAGGTTGCACGCCATGTAGACCTCACTATCGGTCCACTGGTAGCCCTCGTGGACCTGGTTGCTCGCCTATCTTTTAAAAACAGCGTATTTTCTGCAGGTACAGGCCAGAGAATGAAAACGGCGTACATCTGAAACCCCAATGGTAAGACACAAGCCTATATCCCCCCCCCCCCCCCCTTCTCTCCCTCACCTCCCCCTTCCTCGTGTTTGGTCTTCATGTCAAGTCGCCTGTCTATAAACCACTGCTTAGCGCTGGCCTGAGCGTGTGTACCTACAGACTAATCCTGAAGGGGCGATCCCTACCCCCCCACCCACCTCCATCACCATTGTGTCAGCTATGTCGCGGCCTCGAGAGGCCCAGGCGCTTTGTGTGAGGCGGTTGCCTCAATGGCCCCAACATAATGGCCGTGTGTGTGTGTGTGCGCGCGCGCACGTGTTGTAAGTGTACATATGTGGATGCTGGTATTCATTGGACTGTTTGATCCGCTGTTGCGCTGAGTGTTTTTGGCCTTATGTCCGGGAGAGAAGGGTGAAATATTGCTATGGTTTGTGTTTCCAGAATTTGCCGGTAACTAGACAAGGAGTAAGGCTTTAATATGTTGACCTTGCTAGCATAATCCTGCTAGTTTACAAAAAAGATTTGCAACGGTTATTCATGGTGACTAATACATGTGAGTCATATATCTAAGTTTCAGCCTGTAGGTCTTATCTGTATTCACCATCAGCCCTGAACTAGAAAATAACATTCATAACTTAGGCATGTTATTTATCCACCTTCCCACATCCATTTTTGCTGATCTAAAGCTGTTTGCTATAGCCGGTTACATCAGCTGCCTGTGCAGATATCCAATAGGAAGTCTAATAGGGTGGCATTTGCCATTTTCTGTCTTTCATTCTTCATTCTTCATTTGGTCTCTTTTTGATTCTTCCTCTCTATGTGACTCTCACTGGATCTCTCTCTCTGTCTCTCTGTCTCTCTGTCTTACTCTGTCTCTCTGTCTCTTTCTATGTGACTCTCTCACTGGATCTTAACTGTCTCTATGTGACTCTCTCTCTTTACGGGGCCAGACTCAGCATCCTGTTGTTCCGCCTCTCTCTCTATCTCAAAGTCAAACCTGGGCATATGTGGCAAATCTGGTCTCATGACAAAATCACCCTGGCGCAGACAAAAGGCCTTTCCGCTAGATCGATTTCTGACCCGGTCGCTCACCCTCATCCCAAAGTCGGACAGATTTTCTCTCTCTATTTGCCACAGCTTTCAAAACGTAGAGAGAGAGAGAGAGAGAGAGAGAGAGAGAGAGAGAGAGAGAGAGAGAGAGAGAGAGAGAGAGAGAGAGAGAGAGAGAGAGAGAGAGAGAGAGAGAGAGAGAGAGAGAGAGAGAGAGAGAGAGAGAGAGAGAGAGAGAGAGAGAGAGAGAGAGAGAGAGAGAGAGAGAGAGAGAAAAAGCACATTATCTCTGATCCAATAATTAGCGGTGCCTAGCCGAGACGGGATGGACACCCGCTCTGATTCTCAGTGACAGCCTCATGCTAATATGCATAATACGGAGCATACGGAAACTACACCCCCCAGCCTGCAATTTATGCAGATCCCAGGCAGAGCCGCGCCAGGGTTAGCTCGGTGTCAACGCCAGGAACCTCTTCAGATTAAAGTCGTTCGTCTATTCGTTTCCATCTGCCCCACTCTCCTCACGCTAACCTTTAACGCCTTACTGTTGAGTCCACCAGATATTTCGTGTGTCATATTGATGTAAGTGTAAATTTCAACATTGACTTTCCTTTTTTTAAATAACTGTCAAAATAGTTACATATTAGCTTGTATACAGCTAATGTTTCCAATTTTTGTTTGAGGTTTTTATTCTTAAAAAGTGCTGTACCTTCATCAGCGCTACATTTCAGACAAATATATAGAAAATCTACATTTTAGATAAAACGGTTATGACTTCAGAAGTTAATTTAAACGGCGTACCGAGCCTTGTCCTTGGGTCTGTGTGTGTGTCCGTGTACTGTGTGTGAGCTGAAGCAGGGGGTGGGGGTCTCCGTTGTACTGTTATCCTTAGCATGTCAAACACTGGGCCTGCCACACAGCTGGCTCCCACCACAGACCAGCACCACAGCCCAGCAGAGGAGAGGACAAGTCATTACTTTGACATTGTGAAATAAGCGTTTCCATCCCTGCCTCCCTCTGTCTCTTCTCTCTCTCCTTCACTTCTCCTTTCCTCCCAACATCCTTCATTACTCAACACTGCCCCCCCCTCTCTCTTTCTTTCTATCTCTCACTTCCCTCTATTCTCCCTCCCTACCTCCTCTCTTTTTTTTCTCTCCCTCTAGTCTCCCTCTTTTCTTAATCTCTCTCTCTCTTTTAACAGTCGGCACGCATTTCTCTCACAGGGGATGGGGTCGCGGGACTACCTCACAAAGGTGTCCTTCTCAAGCTGCCAGGCCTCTGGTCACGGGGGTAGCGAACAGTCACATAACCATCCTGTAGAGCAGACAATCAAATGGGCGCGTGCGTGACTCATCTCTGGCCAACTTTTCGGGGCTCATCTCTCGCTGTCGTTGTCGTGTGAAATTTGATCTCTCTCTCTGTCAGCACAATCTGAACTCCCCCATTGGCTATTTGACAAATGAAGGAGATGAAAAATATCTTTCAGTCTTGTCACAAGTTGACATAGCTGAATCGGGTTAGGTGTGTGTGTGTGTGTGTGTGTGTGTGTGTGCGCGCTGAGAGGACATTAATAAGGTAATGGGGGTCAACTTCTCCAGACTGAGGTTCCCTAAGGGCCCGGGAGATTATGATGGAAGCCATCCTGCGGCGTGACGCAGATCACCGGTCAATATGGCCTTTCTTGGGCTGCTGCTCCCGTCGCATGGCTCCTCCAGCCCTCCCCGTCATGTGGGCTGGCTGAAATCAGCTGTCAGCAAGGGGGGAGGGAGAGAGTGATGGAGAGAAAATCCCTTTTATGTTACAGAGCTCTGAGTTTTGCCAAATCTCGCTACTGCCTATCACGCTCCACATTTCCATTTCCTCTCTCTTCTCACTTTTCTGTTGTTTTTCTATGGCTTTGCTTCACTCCCTCTTTCTCTCTCCCTCCCTCTTTATTTAATTATTTTTTCTACTTCTTTCACTCTTTCCTTCTCTCTCTATCTCCCTCTCTCTCACCCTCTTTGTTTTCCTTTTCTCTTTCCCTTTCTTTCTTTATCTAGCTCGCTCTCCTGCTCTAATTTGTTGCCTCACTCTTTCTCTCTCTTCCCGTCTCTTACTTTTTGCGTCTCTGTCTCTCTCACACTCTCCCTGCAGTTTCTTTCTCCCTCCTATCTCTCTCTCTCTCTCTCTACCTCTCTCTACCTCTACCTCTTTCTCCCTCTAAAAACCGACCACAATCTCCAGCTGCAATTAGGCAACGTTCCGCATCTGCCTCCATTTTCCCCGGCCATTTCAATTTGCCGCCTTGCCCCCTCTGGGCCACCGTGGCTCCCCAGACCAGCGCCTCCTCCACGGCCGTCTTGTTAGGGACCTGGGGGTGGGGGGTAGGGGATGGAGGGTGGGGGTGTGGGTGGATAATTGGACGATGGAATCCGGTTCTGTAAAAAAAGACTCATGCCTTCACTGGGATTGGCTCATGGAAGAGAAGATGGTTTCTAAATTGTAATTTCTTTGAATTTTTTTTCTTGTATTTCATTCCGTTGGTTCCATCCAGCCTGTCTAGTTTGGTTTATGGAGCATGGCAGAACAACAGTGTTCGGGGTTCGATTCTTGACACCCAATGCCAAGCATGTATGCCCTTAAAAGAAACGAAAAGCTACTACCAAATGGCATATATACAGTATATATTTAAAGCTTTTTCTAGTGAGATGGAGGTAGGTGCGTTCATCAGAGGGATGTCTTGGCTTGTCTTGCTATGGGGGGGGGGGGGGGGGGGAACTCGGAAGGGAGAAATGTTTTCATAACTAGTACCAGTAGTACCACCACACCCACCCCTCTTCCCCCCCAACCCCGTCCACTCATGCCCCCACAAAGCCCGCTCTGTGCACAAAAATGCCCCTCTCAGTGCCTTCTGATTGGACCTCCCCAGAGTTCTAGAATGTCAAACACACGTCCAACCCAGGTGTCACTTGTGCACGGAGGAGCCATCTGGCAACTGGTAAAGCAATAATAATAATAATAATAATAATAATAACAATAATAATAATAATAATAATACAACAAACAGCAGTAGTTAGTTGGAGTTTATGTTCTAACACTAAGTTTGTGTTAGTCACTGACTTTTAGGTAATTTAGAAAATCCCATAATAGTCAGGATGTTGTGTGTGTGTGTGTGTGTGTCTGTGTCTGAGTGTGTTAGTGTGTGTGCGCACACACGCACGCACCAGAGATAGCACCTATGCTGCCGTTGTTTAGGGCTGGGGGACTGGGGTTTGTTTTGGATGACTCACAGGCCCTATTGTGTTGTCAGCTGCAGTAACAGTATGGGGGTCCAGTCTCTCTGCTCTCTGTGATGTCTTCTCCACTTCCCCTCTCTCTTTCTCTGCTCTCTCTCTTTCTCTCACTCTCTCCCTGTATCTCTGTTTCCCTCTCTACCTCTTTCTTAACCTCCTCTCCTTTCTGTCTGTCTCACACCCTCTCTCTTTATCTCTCTCTCCTTTCTTTCACTCTCTACCCGCCCCCTCGTCTTCACTCCTTCACGCCATTGCTTCCAAACGTGTGGAAGAGGGGAAGGGAGTGTGACCCCCGTGCAACCCTCCCTCCCCCAGGTATTGCGGGGCGGTCGCAGGAAGCACATTTGGGAGGCAAAAGGAAGGAGTTTATTGATATTTGGATTCAAACTGTTTGTGCACGTTTCATTGTAATTCCGCCTCTGCTTTGTAATTCCGTCGTTCCTTTTTTAACTATTCCATCCCTTTCCTTTGCTTTCTTATTACTTCCCCAATCCTTTCTCTCCCTCTCTCCCTCCCTCTCCCTGCCCCCTCTGGTTTGGCTCCTCCCCCTGCTGTTTCCTCTTCCTGTCTCTCTCCCCCGTCCGGCCCGCTGGATGTGAGTGATGGCGCGGCAGCGGCGGCTCTTTGAAGCCCGGCCGCAGCCCAGGGACCAGTCATTGTGCCGGCTCTTTGAACATACCTCCCCTCCCCTCTCTCCTTCCCTCTCTCCCTCCCCGCTCCACCCTCCCTGGCCTGCCTATGCGGGAGCATACAGCTCTTGGCCAGACTTCAGCTGCCCCTTCCCCCCTAGCCTTGCCGCCTCTGATGTGGGCAAAAAAAAAACACCCGCCATCCACCCACTCCTCCCCCTGGACCCCCTCCTCGTGTCTCACCCACACATGCCTGAGGTTTGGGGTTTCGGTGCATACACCCCCACCAACATCCACCGCACCCCCCTACCCACCGGAGCCAGACTCCAACCCAGCCCCGCCACTCCGATGTTGGGCCCGACATTTATTCTCGCTTCACCTCCTTCTCTTCGCCCATCTGGTTCTGAGTGAGGCCCTTGTGGCTGAATGCTTACGTTTTGTGATAGTCAACCATGGCAAAAACTAATATATATATATATATATATATATATATATATATATATATTTTGTGTCCCGGTGTTCCTTAACTGCCTGTGAAGACTTCCATTTACCTTTTTTAATATTGAATGTTATGTCTCAAGTAATGTGAGAAATATTTATGTTGCAGTATATATCTCGTTTAAATAAACCGAGAACATCGCCTCTATACACTACAGCAGTCATAATATTTCTGTCTGTCAGAGAACTTTAGTCTTTAGATTCTCAGACTTTACCTTCTGCTGAAGTGAGCCTTGATTCTGGAAGGTTTTCCACCATCAGCTGGGATTTACAGCTCCAGGTCCCTCCATCAAGTCTCCTACTGCCTAGCCCCCTTAGCCAGAAAATTAACCGACGTTTCCCTCTGTAACAGTTCCCACCCTGTTAAACCTGACGCCAAGTGGACGTGCGTAGCAGACCTGTGCTGTAGCTTGATCCTCTCATAGTTTGTTACTGGATCTCGGGTTGAAACAAAGGAAAGGCAACAAATCATAACAGATCTCGCCTTTTGATTTACGCCAAACAAATTCAAAGTAAAAGCTTCAGACATCCGCCTCTTAGTGATTTTCTTTTTAGTTATTTTAAACCATGATTTTGATGATGCTTTTGAAATTAGCGTTGCTGTCAAGGCAGCAACGAACAGCCTAATGATGTAGTGTTTAGTAGTTGGTTCTCTTGGCAGTTTTCTTGACAACTCACCCCCACTCACACACACCTTCTGTGGACCCTCCCTCCCCTATAGTCTACACTTTACCCTCCACCGGCGACAACGGCGTCCGCTGGGCTTATTTTAGAGTGCTTCGTCCTCTGCTGTGTTTTCCGACAGAAACCCCAGATCCCTGTATAAGGAAGGAGGTTGGGGAAAGAGGGGGTGTGTGGTTGGAGGCAATGGGGGGGGGGGGGGATTGGCCAGTAAGAAAGTGGGCGGGGTCCAGCTGTCCAGCATGTTTTTTTTTTTTTTCTCTGCGGGCACTTTGATTCTGGCTTGTGAGGTGAAAGCGGCAATTGAGACTGAAGACCCTGCCAGTTAACTTAACCTCCCACACTTCAAAAGCCAAGCGGGGAACTCTCTCGCTCTCTCTTACTCGTTCTCTTTCTCCCTCTCTCCCATGTTTTCTACGAACAGAGGAGCATTTCATTTCCTGCTGCCAAAAAATCAATAAATAAAAAGCATCCAGCCAGCATTCCAGAGCACTGGTGAGGGGGGGGGGGGGAGAGAGGTGGGAGTCGGTCAAGTCGCTCCTGAATACATTTGTGTGTGTGTGTGCCGAGGGGACCTTGTGCAACCTTCGCCCAACACACACACACACACACACCCTCTGCGTGCACGACCACCACGCGTCCCATTGAGCCCCTGGCCCCCTGCTGTTCCGCCCAGACTCTGGTAGGAAGGCTGGGGGCTTTTCATGTATTTCACCGGGGACAGGAACACTCTCCCCAGGAAGAGAGGGGTGGGGGGTGAGGAGGGTGAGCCGAGAGCATGGGGGGTTTGCAGGTCGTGCGGGGCTGCTTTGAGATGCTGGGATGAAACAAGGGAGGGCGGTCGAAGTAAATAAAAAAATGAAAGTTTGTCTGTTTGTCTCTATCTCCGTCTCTCTCTATCGTCTCTCTCTGTCTCTCTCTTCTCTGCCTCTAATCTGTGCTCCTCCTCTAGTCAGACGTCAGTCCTTCCTCGCAGAAAAGCGGCCTCTGTCCTCTCCACTTTGATCCACATATGGGAAAACAGTCTGAAGGGGTGATGCACGAGTGTGTGCGTGCGTGAATGTGCGCGTATGTGCATGACGGAGCGGGAGCGGGAATCGAGCCTCATCTCGCAAAATCTCTGAACTTGATTGCAAGGAAGCCTTCCACTGAAATCGCTTCTTCTCCCCTCTCTTTGTATTGCCTGCCTTCCTCAGAAACACCTCACATATCAAGGTATATCTAGCTACCTCGCAACCCCAGCCCCCCCCCCCCCCTTTGATCATATATTCTATTTGATCCTGGGTGTTGAACCAACAGCTCACTCTGGTTGGTCGATATCTGTATCTGAGTCTTGATTGGTTAGCAGCACCAGTCCATAGCATGAGAAAGGGGGGGATACAAACACTGCTGGGGTCTGACAATACTTGACAGTTTTCTTAATAGTAAGAAAGCAAGAAAACAATCTACTGTCTTCAACAGTAGATTGAGTGGTCTCAAACTGTAGAACCAATTTCAGGGAAATTGATAAAAAAAATGAAAATGGAGGTTGTTTTGGACATAGGGTTAGCAAAGATTGCTAAAGGACTCTCCATTTGTTTTGCAATTATTTTCCGCTGCCGACCCACAACTCCAGCCAACATTTCAAACGGGAGCGTTTGAACCAAAAGGCGAAGACCTTGAGAGAGTGAGAGAGGGGAGGGAGGGTTGGACATGGTGGGTGAGGACGTGGGAGTCACATGCCACAGCAGAGGTGCAGGAGGGTTGCCAGCCAGGGTCACAGTGACCCCCCCCCCTCCCCCGTTAAAAACCAAGATCAAAAGAAGCCTGGCCAGCCCACATCCTGTCATTGACCTCTGACCTCTCCAGTACTGTACTGTACTGTTCTCACTCTCTCCTTCTTCTCCTCCTCCCCCTTCTCAACCCTGCCTCGAATGATACTCAGTTTGTTGAGATATTGACAATGTTTTGTCGTTTTGGTTAAGTGAATCATCATGGCCGGAGACATTCAGTCTATTAGTTAATCTGCCTGGGTTTTGGTTGAGGTCACCCCACATTTTTGCTGTTGTAGCTGACTCTACACGTGTCTCTAATTAATCCTCTGGTTCGGTAACGACGTGGAATCTTTTTTGGTGTTTGTTGATCCTAACGTTGAATGGTTTTGTCTCTTGTCTCTGTGTCTGTCCCTTGTCTCTGTGTCTGTCTGTGTCTCGCAGGAGGAAAGAGGAACACTTTCTCCACATGCAAAGCCAAGACAGCGGATACTGGTCCCTTGCTCGAGATGGAAGCCTGTTAGATTACCTTGAAGACCCTAAACCCCTGAAAACCCTATGCCTCCAATTCTCGAAGACCTGACCCCCCCGTCCCCGTCCCCTTCCTCAACCCAAGCCCCCCAGACGTCCTCCAAAACACAAGAAATCACCAAAAACAACACTGTATGGTGTTTGACTCTCTCACTGCTGCCACCTGCTGTAAAGACCATGCACTGCAACTGAACGAGACAATCAGAACCAGGAATCCCACACCCGAAATCAGACCCGAAAAAAACTATTTCACTATTTACAGTGCCCAACAAAATATAAACACAGAGAAGAATCTTAATAATTTAATGTTGGTCATATTTTTGCAGCTTTATTCATAACCCCCTCGAAACACTGCACTGAAACACAGCAGCCATTTTGACTCACACAAGTGAAAGCCTCTACCTACTCACCACCAACACCACAAACACTAATGACACACATTGTTCCTAAGTTATTTGTTAAGTTATTTGTCACCGTGGTTTCCTTGCTTTTTGTATAGACGACGACGTTCGGACCCCTTATACTGTACAACCCCATCCCCCCACTCTCCCACCCACCACCCTCTCTCTCTCTTTGTACTCATCTCACTGGATATGAGAGACCATGGCTGGGATTCAGCCCGGCCAAACACCTCGTTGAGACTGCACTAAAGGAAGATGGATGATTCTCCCATCTTGTCGACTAAAACGTCCGAGAAAAGACGCCAGTTTGTTCTCTTGATGAGCGGTTGGTGCAAATTAAAACTAAAAAAAAAAAAAAAAAAAATGCATCAACGTCTTGATTTCGCTTATCATTTCAGAATGAGTTTGATTTATTTTGAATGCTTTATTTTGTATCTTGAACTTGTTTAAATTTCTTGGTGTATATTTACTGTGATTGTTTTTTTTTATATTTTGATTTTTTATATAGTGGTATATATGAAAAATAAGCTTTGGACACAGGAAAGCCATTTTTTCTTGTTGAAGCGTCTTGCAGAAAAATGATGATGTAATGCTTCTTTTGATAACTATTTGTAACAAATAGTGACCTTGAGTCTCAGATGTAAAATAATGCTCAATATGTGTACTTTTTAAAACTGTCAGGATATGTCACTTTTCTTGGTATTTTTGCAGGCAACATAAGGACAAAGGCAAGAGTAAAAGCTCAGAGGCCTATATTTTATTGTTCTCAAAACAAGACAAATGAAGCAGATATATATAGATATATATATTTACCCCAGCACTTGGCAGTCGATTCTTTCATTGCGATGGACCTTCGTCTTTTCTCTGCGGTAGCTAAATGTGTGGTCTTTAGCCATGTCTTTTATTCCATGACAGCATCTCTGTAATATTTTTATTTTAATGCTCTATTTTTTAGTATAACTAGATGAATTCCTTTTTTTATTCATTGTTATATTTTGGGTCATTGTCATCTTGGAATAGCACTTTGCTTCCCAAGTGGTCACATTTGAACTGTTTCAACATGTTTTTGTTTTTTTAAGAAAAATAAAAAAAAGCATCCTTGGCTAATTGGATCAGTTACTTATATTGTACAAATCAAGGATTAGATGATATGTTTAGTGTGGCATTTCCCTAATTGAATATCTCTACGGGCATTTCAGGTATCGATAAGAATATGTTGCCATCTGTTGGTGGTTGCAGGAACTGCAAGGCAACAAAGAAACATTTGATATAACATGCTTTAATCTCTAGAGAAACTTCAAAGGGCTATGGAAAATGGACCAGCAATTAAAACTCAGAACGCACAGTGCCCGGGGCTTCGTTGATGCAGAATTAGTGCAAGGATAATGGAAAGGAGAACTAAATCATTGAGAATATTATAAACCCCTCTGTTGGCCAATAACTGCTTTTAAATTAGATTAATCTTTTCCTCGAGCTTTATTTATAAATCGCAGGTGAATTAAACATTTAATTTCCCAGACAACCTAATAGTCTCAACGTAAAAATCGGAATGCTAAACAGAACCGTGATGAAGCGGCCAATGTCAAAGTACTATTTCTTTCCCGAAATTGCTACGTTGTGGATTTCTAGTGAAACAGCGCCAACATGAGTTATTTTAAGGCGTGCCACTCAAACATATCTACATATGTATCCTATCCTGTTAATTCGCATCTAACAAAGTACTTGTCAGAAGACAAACATGGCATTAAGGGTTGTAGTTGTATACATCACTCATTTAACGTTTATTTTAATTAAGTACTCAAAAGTATTATAGATTGTATATTATATAATCTATTGTATTATAAGTTGAACTACAACTCAAACTATGTTAGATTTTCCCATCGTCATCATTCACATTTAACACCAACACGAGACATAAGTAGACTCACTTGGAAAAACTCCCTTTAATACCAATTACACTTAAATACAGGTAAAGATGACAGTCAAGACACAGGTCAGCTGGTAGCCACATTGTTTGAAGGCACGAGGGTTCAGTTCAATATCGTTGTCATCATACAGTTGTGATTTACTCGAGATGGACTAAATACAGTGATTGCCAATACAATTTATGTTGATTTACACAATACCAGTTATAAAGTCCACATAAAATGTAAAACTCTTGGTGAATGTCTGTTCCATTGTTGCTTAGTGAATGTTTATTTTGTGTACATCTATTGTGTTTATCATTTACAATTGCACTGTGATCACTTACCACTTTCCTCTCAGATCTGAGAAATGTAGTGCACATTCATATCAACATGAGGTCCAGCAATCCATCCTCCTGAACATTTTATTTGTCATGCTACTTTATGAGCATGTGTAAATCACTTGTACTTGTAGAAACCCTCTCCAGTCTTTTTGCCGTATTTGCCTTCAGCGACCAGTTTGTTCAGCATCTCGCTCTGGTAAAACAGAGGGTTACCTGGATCCATCACACACCAACCTGATGAATAGCCATATACATTAAATAACTACTGCAACAATAAAACCTTAATAAACATGATTTGGTTCCCTCTATACATTTGTATATATATCACTACAATTTTCTATATAAAACCTTATATCAGAGGCTTCACAATAGCGCTATCTTACCGTCGATAATGAATTTGGCCGTGTCCAGACCTACGTAATCAAGGAGTTCAAATGGTCCCATAGGGTAGCCCGCTCCAAGCTTCATGGCAATGTCAATGTCCTCTTTAGATCCATGGCCTTCAAGGGAAGAGAAACAAGTTAAATAATCTAAAAGATATCTCATACAGGTTCTGATAAACAATGTCATGAAATCACCAACCATGGTTGTTTTCAAATATAAACACAACAATATGGCCCGTAAACATGTTTTGTTTGTTATGAAATTGCAGAAATACCCCATGGGAGATACTATCACCCATCCTCACTCCATCTACTGATAGAGACACCAATGTACATGGATCGACCGATTGATGTACGTCGGTGCATCTCTTAATGTGAAAACACCCATTGTTTTTCTCTTTCCCAATCCGTCATGGTTACGGACCTCTCTCATGTAACCGGATAGCCTCCATCATGTAGGGCACCAGCAGGCGGTTTACAATAAACCCAGGAGTGTCCTGGAGGGAGAGGTCAGCAGAACAACAGTCAATGAGAACAATTATCCACACATTATACGATTCAATTATGATTACCATTAGGGAGCAAAGCCTTACTTTGCATGACACCGGTGTTTTCCCAAGAGCCTTGCTGAAGTTCAACAGGGAATCGAAGGTGTCCTGGCTAGTTGCTGACGTTCCGATAACCTTGTGGAAATTATTATCGTTAACGACTTCTCAAATTTGAGCTTCTCACGATAATACATTGAGCATTTATAACCTTTAAAAAATGACATTGGGGATTGAACCCAGAACCGCGATAAAAACTGGTTTACTGCTGTCCAACACAACACTTTGGCACCCTACCTCTACCAGCTTCATCATAGGGACCGGGTTGAAGAAGTGGAGACCGCCGAACCTGTCCAACCTACTGGTGGAGCTGGCGATGTCAGAGATGGGCAACGATGAGGTGTTGCTGGCAAAGATTGTGTGTCTGAAACAGAACAAGAGAGCGACAGTAAGAAAACAGACTTGGGACGCCATCTTGTACGTACGTAAACAATCTTAGCCGCACACTTTATGCACCTAATTGTATTAATATGTTTACTATTTACTTATTTATTTTTGACATGCGTGTCATGCTATTACTATTCTATTACTTATGTTCCAATAGGGCTTGTTCATCAGAATGCATCATGGGATTCTTTGTTGGTGATACTCTCCGCTACATACATACATACATACATACATACATACATACATACATATACATACATACATACATACATACATACATACATACATACATACATACATACATACATACATACATACATACATACATACATACATACATACATACATACATACATACATACATACATACATACATACATACATACATACATACATACATACATACATACATACATACATACATACATACATACATACATACATACATACATACATACATACATACATACATACATACATACATACATACATACATACATACATACATACATACATACATACATACATACATACATACATACATACATACATACATACATACATACATACATACATACATACATACATACATACATACATACATACATACATACATACATACATACATACATACATACATACATACATACATACATACATACATACATACATACATACATACATACATACATACATACATACATACATACATACATACATACATACATACATACATACATACATACATACATACATACATACATACATACATACATACATACATACATACATACATACATACATACATACATACATACATACATACATACATACATACATACATACATACATACATACATACATACATACATACATACATACATACATACATACATACATACATACATACATACATACATACATACATACATACATACATACATACATACATACATACATACATACATACATACATACATACATACATACATACATACATACATACATACATACATACATACATACATACATACATACATACATACATACATACATACATACATACATACATACATACATACATACATACATACATACATACATACATACATACATACATACATACATACATACATACATACATACATACATACATACATACATACATACATACATACATACATACATACATACATACATACATACATACATACATACATACATACATACATACATACATACATACATACATATTTAAGGCCAACACTTCATTTCAAAATATGCTCCAATACAAGATAACATACATGCAACATATGCTAAGGGTGACGTTAAGGTATGCAGGTTGATAAGTAATACAAAATGTAAGGAAATTAGTAATAGAAGCTATTTACGCTGGAGCAACTTTATCTAGTCGACCAAAAAGATCCTGCTTGATTTTGAGGTTTTCTACAATTGCCTCCAGAACCAGATCTGAGCTTTGGGCTGTAGACGCTGCATCTGTTGAGGATGACACGTTCTTCATCACATTCTGGACGAACTCAGCACCTGCCTGAAAGAAATGTACGTCATCACGTAACCACGTCAAACTATGAACGCACCAGAGCGCTGCATTGTCATATTCGTCATAGAGTTCAAACGTTCCATAACTTTATGCATAATTAAAACTCATCAAAATGAATAGAGTAACCTCTGGTTTATCCGCAAACTTCTTCTTCACCACTCTTTTTAAACTGCCTTCAATGCCTTTTAAAGCCTTTTTCAGGATGTCTTCTGACGTGTCCACTAACGTCACTGAATGGCCAGTTGCAGCAGCGACCTTACAAGAGAAGAATTTTAGGTAAAGTCCCGTTATAACAATCAGTAATACAGTCAAATACGGTACACACACATCAAATATGATTATATTAGCTACCGACGTCTAGCTCATTAGCACTGTGCTAGCCCCGGCGGCACGCAAGGTTAAGTAGCTAAGCTAAATATCCACAACAAACGCACAGCTTTTAACATTACCTGTGCAATTCCTGCACCCATCTGACCGCCTCCGATGATCATAACTTGTTTTATAATCACATTTCTGACAGCTGAAGAGGAGAAGCCCCGTGTGACTTTGTGAGTGAAAAAAGCCATGGTTTCGAAACGTTAGCACAGTGCACAGCTTCTAATGCAGTCAGTATCCCAATGTGGGTAGAAGTTCACTGGCGCAACCACGTGATTTTGACGACCTGTTACACACAGGGATAACGTCATATCACATAGACTTATATATATTGGGAATGCAGTCTTTATTCATATTTTGATGTTGTGTAGTATTCAATCGTTCAAAATATATACAGAAAAAAACAATCTGTTTTATTAACAAACCCATAGAAAATGTATTCCATATAAATCCATATCAATTCACTGACAGTGAATTTATGTGCAATTGAGCAAAACAATCTAATATGTGCAATGGAGCAAAAACGTATAATGAAATATATGCATACAATTCGCTATACATACTGAATTGAATCGTGAATGGAATAACGTTAAGCTGTAGCTACTAGTTAGCTACAGGCCAATTTTATTTGGAACAAATATTCTTGGACAAAACATGATTTAAAACCAAATGACATGAAATTGGTGAAATTCACCCAAACTGAATTTAAATGGCCTACCCTTACCAAAACGGTAAGGGTAGGCTACAAGATCCAATGATTTGAGAATTATCAAGAGAATAAAAGTCATGCGCTCATGCAATGCCAAAGTGCCCAGCGGGTCAGTTAAGTTAGCTGCTCTCAGGGATGCTTCATTGTTGTTCTTATCGGACATGCCGAAAACAGTCATCGATCCAAAATGGCAATATCTTGTTGTCATAGAGTGGGAGGGGTGTTGCCGGGCAAGACAGACATGTAAGGTCATAGACATTTTCTCAAAACAGTCTAGACATTTAGAGAAGTTACCTCAGGAAGGTTTTGACCGTTTCCTCAAAACTGTCTCGACATTTGTTTATCAGCGGCTGGTTTCGGTCACGTCAACCTGCCCCTGTGTCTGGTAGTGACCTTTTTCTGATGTATTCCACTGAGCTTGGTATTTTTCCACTACACTTGTCATTCTTAGGGTCATAAGGGAGAATATCATGTTGTAAACATACAAACTATTGGAAACTATTGGTGGAAATGAACATAAACTGAATTTAAATTAACCTCAACAATTTGTGGGAGAAGGCTACAAGACTCATTGAATTGAGAATTCTCAAGAAAATATCAGTCATGCGCTCATGCAGGAACACCAAAGTACCCAGTGGGTCCAAGTGTGAACTCGACTTCCCATTGTGCATTCAGAACAGTCCCTGATCAAGAATGGTGAAATCTTGTCCTCAAGCTCATAAGAGAGAATATCTTGTTCTAAATACACAAACTACCTAAATACTTTGCATGTTGGTCTGTACTGTTCCATCACGATGATCACACTTTTTCTTTTAAACGTGTATTCATCTTGGAATCACACAAACAGTGTATGGATACGGTGCTAGTGTTAGGCCAAAGCGCCCCTGCATCGAGGGGGGAGAAACCCCAATTGGTAGACTAAATTGAAAAGCCTGCAGTAGGTTGGTAAACATCAGAAACATCTCCATCTTGGCCAGTTGTTCTCCCATGCAAATCCTTGGACCTAAAACATACAGGGATCAATTGAATAAAACACAGTTACGAACCAATGTTAATCATATCTTATTACTTTCTTAAGTTCTATCTTATCTTATCAACGTGTTGGCAATATGACTTGTATGTTTGATGGGTGTGACCTACCGATCCCAAAGGGAATGAAGCACTCTGATCTCAGCAGCTTGCCCTCCTCATCCAGAAAGCGGCCTGGGTTGAAGGTGTCTGGCTCCTCCCACACTGTAGGGTCTCTATGGACGGACCACAGGTTTGGAATGATCACTGTTCCTTTGGGGATAGTAAAGCCTCTGAACTCTGGAAAAATACATATTAAACAAGATCAATCAATTAATAACGTGGCATAATAATAATACCATATGGTGGATGCTTCATCCAGGTGTCTTACAATACTGTGCGTGTATACATTTCTTATCAGTCAATCAGTTAATACTAACTCATCCAGTGTATTTGCATCGTAACACATGTTGATCATACATTCTCACTTAGATCATGTCCTCTTAAACTACTGGGAGTTGGAACCTTTACTTTTTGAACCTGCGATTTCAACCTCTGCCTGATAAGTAACTTTTGATCTCATTGTACTAGTCGAAGAGTGCTTCAGCTTCTTCTCTGCAAGAACTACCTCTTTGCTTTTCATGTAATAGAAACATCTCTGACCACTCTACTCTTACATTCCTCCTACAAGTCATTCTATTGCACAAATTATACAGCACTTTTGCCACCCGTGCTAAAAATATATGCACTCACTGTAAGTATCCACAAAATGGCGTATAGTACATATATATTCTTACTAAAGGAAGTAATAACATGTGCAGCTGTTGACATTTACCGGCCGTTTTGGAAGCCATGTGGGGAATACCCAAAGGGACGGCTACGGTCAGCCTCTCCACCTCCATAATGGTGGCCTCCGTGAAAGGCAAACTCCCCCTGTCCTTCATAGAGGGGAGTCGCTCTCTACCCACCACCTCGTCCATCTCCGCCTGCACCTTCTCTGGAATCACACACAAACACTCGGATGAGACACACAGATGAGCAATCAAAAGTGCGGTTTGAAACTACCCCCCGCTGATACCTTGTACATCCGGGTGTAACGCCATATACAGCAGCATCCAAAGAATGGAATTAGTGCTGGTGTCGGTTCCGGCGATGAACAAATCCCCTATGATGTAGAAGAGATAGTCCTCTGAGAAGCTGCTTTCCTCCTCGCCCGCGGCCTGCTGCTCCAACACCTTGGCCAGGTACATATCTATCAGGTCCCTGGGATCGCTGGGATCTAAGGTGGCCCTGTGCTGTGCGATGATCCTCTTCAGGAAGGTGGTGATGTCCCGTTGCACTTGCCGGAGCTCCTTGAAGATCCCACATGGGAGGTAATACAGAGCCGGTAGGATGTTGATCAGAAGCGCCGGCCCGCTGATGCTGATCTCCAGCCCGCGAGCCATCAGTTCCAGCAAGGTGTTGAACTCCTCGTCGTCGTGATGGAAGTTGTGACCCATACTCATGGAGCAGATGACGTTGGATACGGCGGTTCTGATGAGTGGAGTCGGGTCCACTCCTGCGTCACTGCTATTCCTATAGTGCTGTAACAGTTCCTCTTTGACGACAGCTAGGCATTCCAGGATGTGTGGCTCCAAGCACAGCTTGCCCAGGCCAAATGTCCGCAGACTGGCTTGGCAGAACCTGCGTTGGGTCCTCCACACTGGGCCATATGGGGCAAAGGCTATTCCTATGGTTACAATTGACACTTGCAATCATTATCAATATAATTTTTTTAAACGTTATTATGGCTATTACTAAGTGGCTGATGAACTGTTTACAATGTATTTCCAGGCTATAGATTTCTGAGCAGATGAGTAAAGGAAAATACTATAACACAGTTCCTCACCTTTGCGTTGAGTCATTAGAGTAATAGTAGGTATATCAGGTCGATCGGAAAACATATCAGCATGGTTTGATAGAGCGTCCTTAATTACTTCATAACCATTCAGTATAATGACCAACTGGTGTCCAATAAAGATGCTGTAAATGTTACCATACAATTTTGCTTGTTCCATCATAAAAATCAAAGGAGTTTTTTTGGCTTTCGTCTGCTGTCGCTTAACGAAAAACTTCCAAAGACAAGGTGGGACAAGATATGCACCAAAATTGCCAACAATTGGCATTGGTTTTGGACCTGGAGGAATATTCACAAAATCCCAACGTTTCCTATTACAGTGAACCAAAACGCATAACGTGCAGATTGCCAACAATGCTATGAAATAGACTTGGGTTATACAATAAATGCGCAACGATTCTAGCCACGATAGCAAAACCATGATGTTATTCAGTTCAGAGTTCAGAGATGTACATTACGACCATTCTATTTACAGGATATATTTTACAAAATTAACGTGACTCAACCTGGCTTCTGTTTTTCACGCCATACTGGTAAATACAGTAAGGAAGCTACTGTAATATATACTGCTGCGCTCTAGAAAAGCGTGGAACACGTCACATTGTTTTGCTGCTTCCTATTGGTAGTTAGAGCTGTATCTTCCTTGATTGGTTTGTTTGGCCCCACTGATTATGACGATGCCGTTTTTATTAATTTCTTTGTAATTATTGTTTTTCTATTTTCACACTGATGTGGAAATTAAACAGTAATTCGTTAAAATATAAAACTGTACTTACCTGTTGCTGCACATTTGTCCAGACTGTGTGTGAATAATAATTAACAAGGAGCTGTCAGATTTGCGGTTCATTATACAACTAAATTAAGCAAAGGATAAATACATCTGAATGAGTTTGCGTCATCATAAAAAACCAAAATGCTATAAAATGTTTATTGTTCATGTTTGCCTCTGAATATTTTCCACTCATGGGATTTCTGGACCTGGGAGAGTATTTTACTATTTGACATTTTTGGTGCAAGGCTGTAATTATTTATTTAAATTGTGGTTTAAGAATATTTGTCTGACCGTGGTTTGTACAAGGAAAAAAGAGCAATACAACTTTCGTCTGTTTTTACAACCATATCTTATAATTAAAGCTATTTGCACATCTTTGCAGACATTTAAAATGAATAAAAAAATCGATATAAAAAACGAACAATTAAATAATTAACCAATCAATTGATCCAATATATGCAACCAAAAAAACATTTTCTAAGGCAACTTGTGACTTGAGTACCACATTGAGGTAAACCCACCTCCATATACTGAGAGAGCGAGAGCAAATACTTAATCTTGCATATAGTTAACACTTAATACGGACTTAACTCCTGAAAAATGGGTCCCAAATCTTCCTTACATCTGTTTACTCCAATCGAAACAGAATCATGAATTAAGAAACCAAAAAAACAACATTGCCCTTAAAAAAAATGATATAAATAAGTTACAATGATGTAAAACACATAAAATGACAAGTATGAGACTATCGTTTACTCCTGAAATCCTCCCAAACTCTAGCACACCATACAAATACAAATCTGTTCCATGTTCACCTCATCCCACCTTCTCTGAATACTGATTGAAAGGACCGATCCACTGGTTGTCCCAGGGGGGCTAATGGGGTGAGAACCCAGGCATAGCCCTACGGTCCCTGGGCCCTCTGAGACGGCATCACTCCTCCCGGGCGCTCTGGACCATGGAGTACTTCTTGCAGGGGTTCTTGAGGCAGGCCGGGGGCCAGCTGAAGGGCCAGCTGTAGGAGCAGGGGATGGCCGTCTGGATGTTTCTCTCCAGGAAGTTGAACACAGGGTTCCACCAGGTGTGCGTGAGGTAGTTGTTAGGCGAGCACTTCAGAGTCTGTTAGAAAGATATCACCACATGGCATAAGGGTTAGATATGATATCGGCATCCCAGGAGGCCTGATGTACGTTTGCTCAATGTAAACATGTGGTTTGGTTTTATGGATTAATTTTGGATTCATTAATTGATGGATCATTTAATGTGTATGTGTGAGCTAAAGCTATAATGCATGTATACAGTGACTTAAAATAACACCACATAATTCTGATGACAATGTGCAATTAACTCAATACCAAGAATAAATGCATCCACATCTATGTTCTCCTATTCTCTATTTTCTTCTCACTTTCTAATAAAAGTTCAAGGTTACACACTAAAATGTATTATTTGTACACTATATTAGAACAGAATCTAGCCTCCCAACCCAATACACATTGTATCAGAGTGACAAGGTCACTATTGGGATAAACCACTTCAAGCTATTTTAGTTAGACAAGACAAGGTTAGTGGAGTTTATTTTATTAAATCAGAATGGTTAAAACACATACAGAGAATATCATTTTTGGTTACAATGTTGAAAAGTTTATAATAGCTATAACACATACAACCACTGATTTAAAACGTAAAACATTCCTATGTTTACATAGTCATTATTTTAGTACCTTAGAGGTAAATTCCCTCAGCAAAACAGAGCTATGCATCACTAGGCTTACACAGAGATGTGGGAGAGCTCCAAGTGTAAATTGACTTGAGTAAACAACCAGGCTAATGGCTACCCACCCACACAAACAAACACACACACACACACACATGCTCTTATACACACAAAAATACACACACACACACACACAGACACACACTTAAGACACGTCCACAGAGAGACATAAAGAGAGACACACACGCACTCTCCACCCACGCCATAGACATAACACAGTGTGTGTGTGTGGTACTGACCTGCAGGTTGGCCATGGTGTGGTACCACCAGAAGAGGCGGGAGGTGATGAAATAAGCCACCACCACGTCTACGCTGTAGTGCTCGTGGGCCACCAGGATGCACACCACGCCCACTGCGCTGATCAGCCAGCATAGCAGGTGGTACCACCAGAATGACCGCGGTGAGTCTGGAGAGATGAGAGGATGTTATGCTTAACGCCAAATTTCCAATATCCCCAAGACACTGCATTATGAAAGGAACTGTTTTAGAGTCCTAACAACCTTGCCCGTTTGTTTCCCAGCGTCATTTGCATTTTATATTTACGTAGTATTTGCATTTTTACAAATCAAGAGACGCAGCATCAATGTAGAGGATGACCTAAGTCTTCATTGAAAGTTACTGTAATGATATTCGGTATATCATAACCGGTGTAATACCAATCATGACACTAGTGACCTTAGGGGCAAAAACCACCTAGAGACCAACACTAGACTAATTGATAAACGTTTTAATGCCGGTTTGAAAATGGAAGAAATTGTAATGTTGCTCCATTCGTTCCATTCACAAACTAATCATTTAGATACAAAGAAATGTGTGTTTTGTTTTGTGATTACTCACACTCCTTGATGAACAGGTAGGTGAGGGTGAGCATGACCGTGTGTCCACTGTACAGGAAGTCCCCGCACATGAGGTGGGAGCCAGTGATGGAGAGCCCCGCGCCCGAGATCAGCTGGAGGATACGTTGGAGTTTAGCCTGGGAATCACCGTGTAGCTACATAAAAAAGAAAAGCAGAAGTAAGTATACAAGGTCAACCCTATCGGATGACACTCTTTGTTTGTTAGAGTGAAGCGGAAGATTATTCGAACCATCTAGTAGCTGGGTAACAATGAAGTTCACTTCACTCTGACAAACAAGTCAAAGAGTTCTCAAAATGTCTTCCATCTTCAGGTCAGTTACCAAGTGGCCAGATGCTATAGGTACTAGCTAGTAGGCTTATCTGCCTGGGGGCCACATATTGTTATATCAAGATATAGCGCTCTTTGATTTAATGTGATTCTCTGGCCAATGAAATTGGCCAATTTAAAGTTTGTATTTTACTTTTTCTTTTACTGTTTTCGAGATGTGGACCAGTCACAAGGTAGGTCGAAATGTTGTCTACATGGGCAGAAGATGCAGAGAAACATACTGCATATTGTTTGGAGATTATTAAGTTTACCATCTACCTGGGAGTCAAACACCCTTACCGCCATTATGTTATCCCCATCTGAATTATTATTCTCACCTTTGGGGCGCAGGTCATGTGCATGCCAGGTACGGGGAGGGTAGTGATGTACATGGTGATACAGCGGTACAGGTACAGTGTGCCGATGAGGAAGAAGAACCGCCTGCTTGCTATTGACCTGAAACAACATGCGGGACCAAAATCCATAATTTTTCTAAGGTAATTCCATCACTATGGCTTACTTGATGTTTTCTTAAAAGGCATGTTGATGATGATGCCTTGTTATTCTTTCGCTAAATGCAAAAACTAAAACGCTATTCAAAGTTCAATGAAAGGTAAAAAAAAATAACTCCCAAGGGGTTGCGGTGATGAAGATCTCACCTGTATTTGAAGAAGAAGAGCTGGACGAGCCATATGGTCACCAGCACCATGCCGTTAACCTCGGTCACGGTGAATGCCCACTTGACTCGGTCGATGTAGTCGAAGAACTTATCGGGGAGTGGTGGGCTGCTTTCCTTGGAGGGGACCCTCTCGTGCACCACGGTGATCATCACCGTGGTGAGGACCAGGTTGAAGGCGGCATAGAAGAACGCCAGCACCGTTTTCCACCACTCCATGGGCAAGCGGCCAGCCTTGGGCTCCGGCAGGGCGATCTTGACGTAGTCCGTGTGTCTCCCTAGCGCCTTGCGGAAGCCTCGCTTGGCGTCGCTGGGGCCGGGGGTGTGGACGGGGCAGGCTTTAGTGTTCTTTTTAGGCTGAGCCACCACTTCCATGCCTGGGCTTAGGCTGTCCGCGGCAGGGCCTCGCTCGTCCGAGAAGTCCTGCGAAGCCATGGGGGAAGGAACGCTAGACACAGAACACAATGGGGATAGTTAGTTTTTTCTCCTTAGTTTGTAGTGATTGATTTAATGCTGATAGTTATAGATATATAGATGTCTGCATTAATGTAAGTAATGTATATATGTTACGTTATGTTCAAACGTTTGCCCTTTTGTTTAGTAATTGGCAATTTTGTGTTCTGTGGTACTATTTGTTTATACAACGGTAAATTACATTCAGCATTAACCACTGTGTTTTCTTTCATTTGCATTATGTGAACAACATACTTAATTCTTCATACTTTTGAGACATGTTTGGATGCTAGTATTTGAGCTCACAATTAGAAGATGACCAAAACTGTACCATTTAAATACAAACATTCATGTTGCAGATATTTTTCAGGGAATGGCGTGAGAGATCCCAGTGGCAATATGATGCTCCCAGCCCCTGAAAAAGCTCCATTAATGGATTTTACAGGCCCACAATCTTTCACTATAAATGTCATTAGGGATACATATAGCACTGCACGCTTACTCAAAAAACGAATGTGGCAATAAACCAAAACATGGGCTCAAAAAAACTATGAGTGCACCCTAATGCAAGGTTGACAGTTGGAAAGAATCAATTTGCTCTGAATCAGCTTTGGAGAAAAATTACAACACCAGAGAAAGGTATATATAGGAATACTGGCCTGACACACATCCTTTTCCATCATATAATTTAGCTAATATAGAACCAAGATATTTGCACAACTTTGGGCTCTTTTAGTATTAAAAATAACCAGGATGCCTGGAGAGGCAGACGTGCCTCCGTGAGAAGTTCTCAACAGCTTCTCTTTAAATTCTATGGTCAGTTGGAGGACTACAGGTGTTTATAAAACATCATCAATGTCCAAGACACACAAACCATTGTGCTGCTGTGAATCATCTGTTTGACAGCTATTAGAGCACCGACCTGCAGTCTTTGCTCTAACGAATGCATGTGTTAGATGTCAGTTGTTCTAAAAACAATTCTGTGTAAACAAAAAGGTACTCATACAGGGGGCAACCTGTACCTCCTAACAGGAGGCCTATACACAGTACAAGCCACATCGGATAGCTCAATTTAGTCATAAAACCCAGTGAAAGCTTTCGTTTCTATTCTTGTGTTTACCGTTAGACTGTACAAACTACACTGTGTCCAAGGAGGTCAACGGAGCCTGGCCATTCCAGAAGCTTTCCCCCCCAGTTTTCTGGAGTCTAGCTGCTAGCAGGGAAGGGCGGTGCTGGTGGTGAAGGTGGTGGTGGAAAACTGGCACATGGGCCTATCCCAAATAGTCAGAGCATAATGAATGACTGGGCTGACTCCATGCGCTCCCAAAGTGCTATTTCCAGTAGTGGCCAAGCCCTGTTGCCTCGTAGACTGTATTTTACACTCAGGGAAACATTGGACTCCATTTTATTTTAGGGGTGGTTATAATGACAGGGTGCCAACGGTGGCCACTCATTTTCTTCCTCTATGTGGAGTCTGTAGTCATCATCAAAAGGGAGAGTTAAATATAAATTGACGTGTCTTCAAAAGCACATTGTAATACAGCAAGGTTAAACATCTGCCTGATGAAAAGTATTAAGTAGACTTATTTCATCATGTTCCCCTGCTTTGTCTTTAAAGCGGGAGTCTTCTACAGGATGGGAACCACTAAATGAGACGATGTGGATCGATGTTGATAAATTATTCAATGTTGACAGCAGGTGTATTGTGGATGGAGTGTTTTGCTCAAGGACGGTCTGGTGGGTCACACATTGGACCAAACTAAATCACACAAGATACAAACCTACGCCATGCAGCACAATGGAAGCCAATACAGGATTGAATGTGAAGACTTTCCATCCTACAAAACTAAAGCCTTTTTGCAAGGTTCCCATTTTTCGATTAAAGCCCCCCCCCCCCCCCCCCCCCCCCCCCCCCCACCCACCCATACACACACACACAGATAAATAAACACTAGTGTGGTTTCAGTTGACTTTTCAACCAATAAAAGCCTTTTTGCAAGAAGGCAAGACACTATTTTCAACTCTATGCAAATGGAACATCAAACGTTTGTGGGATCCTAAAACGCTTTTGTGGGATCTCGGTACGCCAAAACCGCACGTGGGGCGTATCCTAGCTGTAATGGCAGGTTCATTAACGAGGGTGGCTCCAGGTTTTGAACATTACAGAGGAGCACTTCCATCAGCAGAACCGGCTGTGCGTGTGGTACGGCCGCAGTTTTAAGTTGACTTTTGAGAGGCCAAGAGTCCCAAACTTAGCGCGTAAACGTTTAATGCAACCTATGGAGGTAGGTCCTTTGGCGAAGAAAAGGTTAAATAGGATATCAGGCCTAATTTATTCAATTAGCAGAAGCCATCAAAACGCTGTACCACTTCGAAATAATAATTAAAAAAAATAAGAATGATTGATTGAAAGAACAATGAAAATAACAATTAACATAAAATACACTAATCAAATGGTAGCCTAGCCTCCAGTAGCAGGCTATTATGAACACCTGTGGAATGCTGTTGTTTAGAAAGATATAGGCCAATTAATGTTATCGAAATTATCTCTATTGAAAATAGTTTTAGGTTATAGAAACGTAATATGTAAATAGGGCTACTTGCTGTTTGACATCTACATTGCAGAAGATAATAAGTAAGGCTACTTCATAATCCGACGTAAATAGTAAATGTTTTTCTTAAGTAGCCTAAACATTGCTGACAAATCCTTATCTAATCGTGACATCATGGCTGCTACACCGCGTTTGATTTCGTGCAAACATGACGTTATGTTCATTTGGTCGTACCTGGATCGGGGGTCCTCCTCGGGGGTCCTCCTCGGGTGTCGTAATGTAGTTCCAGTTCCTTCTTACAGAATGTCTCCTGTTGCGCCTTGCTCGGTGTGCGTGTGAGAGATGTAGCGCTACTTGTACCAAGTGTAGGCTAGGGCTCCCTCGTCGTCCTTCTCTGAGCCCTCCTCCTCCCCAAGCGCATGTAGTCATCAGCACCATCTCCATCCATCCTCATCTGGAACAGAGAAGCTGCACTGTCATTAAGTCACGAGCACAGCCTCTAACTAACAACTGGGCGAGTCACTTTTCAACTCTATACCTTTAAATCACACGCACTAAAGGGTCGTATTAAACCCGTGACTCTTTTCACTGCAAATAGATTGTCGTGTTTAAACATGTTCACAACGAGCAATAGTTTTTATTAGCTTTTTATGGATTCATGAAAACATTTTAAAAATATATATATAGGCTGAAACGCAGCACGACGCAACATCTAGGGACATGCAACGAGAAAATAAGCAGTTGGACTAAACATTGGAGCAATAGGGCCTGCACCTGGTACAATGTTACCCGTTATTACGTTTATTAACCTAAAATAGATTAAGAAAAAATGTAATAACATAAAAGGAGCAATTTCCATGGACATGGTGATGATATGAGTGTACACGGATCTTGCAGGCCTTAACCTAGTTTAAAATGTAACATCCGATGAGTTAGATTATTACATGAACTAACCGTTAGCCTACTTTTCACTCTCTGCTATGACCTATTCAAAATGCCTAATAATAGACTAACCTATTTAATATATTTACAGTAATTCGTTAAATGGTAGGGTATTTGAAATAGCAATGTTTAACTCTACAAAGTAATTTATAAATGATCCCATCAATGGTTTCAGAGATAGGCCTACATTTATTTATGTATTTATGTATTTACTTACTTTTCTACGTCACATGATTACGTAGATGACTGGAAGACTTCTTTCCGGTCTCTCCCAACATCCGTCTTACCCGGGCCGGGACTCGTCTGGGTATTTCAATATTGTACAGTACGTTCCTTCGTTTTTTTATTTTATTTTATTGTTTTCTATACGCTTACCTGGAAAAGGCCAATAGGAACTGCCAGCTATGGAGACATCTGGCAATTCGCACAAGAAGCCGAAACTAAGCAATTCGCCGGAAAACTGGGTGAGTCGATGTTTACGCCACGTCCACCACCAGTTCACTGTAACTACTATACTAGCCGACATGCTAAGCTAGCTACGCTGTTACATTTAGCCACCAACTCTTCTCCGTTTTTTCTCTACTTCGTTCACCTTTTGACTGACACGCTTTAGCTGCGGCATTCCAAGCTATGCTTTGCAGCTTCAGTACAATTGCTGCCGTTTGTTCACTATAGTGGTTTATACTGGTGTTTCAAACGAGTCCGATTGTAGGCTATAACGTTACCCTATATGTTCAAGGTAGGAACCCTATGTCCCTTACTTTGGTTGTCTCTTTCTGCATATCCGAATCGCAGCTACAATAACATTAATTAATTCATATGGGGTTTGTCTTGGTAGATCGAAGAAGCAACTGTAACGTTTTATTTTTTATATGAATTAAGAAGAACTGTCACATTTCAGGGAATGCAGAGGGCGACTAATGTTACCTACCAAGCCCACCATGTCAGTCGAAACAAGCGGGGCCAGGTTGTGGGCACCAGAGGAGGCTTCCGAGGCTGCACTGTTTGGCTCAGTGGTATGTTCTCTGTCCAATATCCCTTTCTTTATAACCACAACGCAGAGCTATTACAACAATATCTAACCCTACCCTATGTTGGTTCGAATTTGAGTTCCATGTGTTTGTCGTTTTCTCTCTGCCTTTAGGCCTGTCTGGTGCGGGTAAGACCACAGTGAGCATGGCGCTAGAGGAGTACCTGGTGTGCCATGGCATTCCCTGTTACACCCTGGATGGAGACAACATCCGCCAGGGGCTGAACAGGAACCTGGGCTTCAGCCCGGGAGACCGCGAGGAGAACATCAGACGCATCGCAGAGGTGGCCCGGCTGTTTGCTGATGCAGGGCTGGTCTGCATCGCCAGCTTCATCTCTCCCTATGGCAGGGTGAGTGGAAACCATAGCTCGTGACTACAAACATGTCCCTGCTTGTAAACAACTGCGGTACTTTAACGTACAATGTTAAAGGTGCTGTAGGTAGGTTTTATACTTTTTTTTTGTGTCATTTGCCCGAGCCATCCATCCGCTATTAGTGAGTGAAATGTCCTGTGAATTATCCGCTCCGGTTGCGCCTACCTCTGCATGAGACATTTTAGATTTTAGACAGCTCCCAGTTCGTTTTTGGATGTTTGCAGAATCCAAGGTGCGGGAATGCAAGGCTTCTCAATCGTGTATTAAAGTAAAGAGGGAGGGAGCAGAGAGGGAGAGCAGGGGATGTTTTTATTTATTTTTATTGTGCTTTTTCTCCTCTTTACAACTCTTGAATCTTACCTAATATACCTTTTTAAATGTAAAATGTCATTCAGAGTTTTCAGTGAAATTCCATTATACTCGATTTTAACAATGCCTAATGATCTATTGTAGTCCTTCCTCAGGCAATGATATTCTTAATGTCATTGTGTTGTGGTCATTTTTGATAAGTAGCTTGTAGTTATAGCCAATGGAAAAACATTGTTGGTATAACACAAACAACAGATCACAATACAAATCAATCAATAAATAAGATGCACAGACAAGCATTTTACTATCGCTAATGTAGTCAAATAACACAATTTACCATCCTTGTGTTCTGATTCCTACAGAAACCAAATATGCTCAGGTAGTACATATGCGTTTTGCAGTTATTCCAGTTATGATTATAGTATTATATATAATGTGTGTAATTGCATAGCCAGAGGCAAAGGCCACAGGATAAGAGAGCTGGGAGAGCTAGCTTGGAAACGCTAACTCGTTTAGCCAATGGTGCAATCTAGAACACCAAATGGCAGTTACTTTGTTCTGCTACTATGTTGCCGCGGCAGCAGTGGGTCCCGCTGCTGCCCACATCCAAACTTTGGCAACTCCAGCTCATGCAATTGCTAATCAACGGTAGCATATACTTTTCATTCATTATTGATTGGAATTTATTTAAGGAGTTTTGCACACACGGAAACAAGTTGATCAATGCATCATTAGGACAAATAAATGGACAATTAAAATATAAAACAAAGAGATAGATATATAGATAGATAGATAGATATATATAACCTGTTTGCAAAGGGAGGGTATACAGTTTAAAGTCTTCCCTCACAAGCTCAGCCCGGAGGTCCAGCTACAGCAGACAGCGCAGTTATAAAGTCTAGGTTTCAAGAAAGTCTAGTTTTGCTTCACATTGAACTATGTCGACATGTAAGTACAATAGCTGCAGTTGTTTGGCTACGTTATGCTGTTTAGAGACATTATTATTTTGGAAATCGCTCTCGCTCATCTTCCATTAAAGCGGTGAAGCTGCCAGTTTATTTAACTTAAAGCAGAAGGAATTAGCGTGGAGCAGCCTTGTCCTATGAGGTTATAGACACTTCAGTAGTTACAACTAACATGGGAATGTGTGAATAATGACAAGTATAGAATTACTCATATATGCAAACCTAAAAACAAACGGGGAGAGTGAAGCCCGCTCTCCAGTGAGATACAGGCTGGTTAATATCCTATAACCTAGATCAATTAAACGGATATATGTTTATGGTTAAGTGTAGCCTACCATTTTTGAGAGTCAGGGCGATTTAAAGAGAATTACGTTAAATGCAGGACAGGCATTAATTGTCTCAGTGACTGAACATAATGACGGCGCATCTTGGCCACAAAAACAAAGACTTGTGCACAATAGTTTTTGAGTCACGTGATTGGCTCCTAGTTACGACATCCAACAAACAAGGGACTGCTCCTCCGTGCCGTACTGCTCGTCTCTTATTGAAAAGTATGTCTAGATGCACATCGTGTCCGTCTTAAAAAGGCCAGTACTGATAGTTAATGCGTCAAAAGAATTTGGCATTAGAACGAATTTGCGTTAACTCGAATTTGCAGTTATCGTGTTGATCGCCCAGCCCTGGTTACTTTACTTTGTTACATTGCTATATTGCATGTGACATCACATGTAGATGACAAAGTATACAAATAGTAAGTTTCAACCTTCCTTCAATGTGATTGGTCCCCTGTCATTCTCTCCTCTAGGACCGCCTAAACGCCAGGAAGATCCACGAGGCCGCTGGTCTGCCGTTCTTCGAGGTGTTTGTGGACGCCCCGCTAGACGTGTGTGAGCAGAGAGATGTGAAGGGACTGTACAAGAGAGCCAGGGCTGGGGAAATAAGAGGTACTTGTTTTATTCATCATTTATACATTAAAATATGCCCATCTCCATGCAGGGAGGTGGGCGTAATGGCGAAGAGAGGGAACATTTTGTTAAAAACATTAATACTTTTACGGTATCATGAGTAGGTGAAATATGAGCACATAAATTAATTCAAAATGTCTGTCTTGGGGGTGCCCCGGTGGCTCACCGGGTAGAGCGCGTACCATTAAGGCTCAGTCATTACGGCAGCAACCCGGGTTCGATTCCTGCCCGCCGTCATTTGCTGCATGTCCTCCCTCTCCCTCTCCCATAACTTCCTGTCTAACTCTCCCTGTATCTGTCATGAATAAAGCATAAAAATAAATCTTTAAACAAAAAATGTGTCTATCTTGGCTTAACTTGAATCAACACAAACACAAGCAATTTTGTTGTTTTTCTTTTCTTTTTACCACAGCTTTCTGTTACCTTCATTTTAAGGCAAATAAATACAATAAAATGGATACAAATATTTCCAAAAATCGATTTTATTAGACTGTTTATAGTATATTTTATTTATCTTACAGCCTTATCTTCAGCTTTTGTTTTCCGAAAGAGAGATTTTCTAGATTTCTTAAGGACAGTCCCAGCTATCTCCTATCTGGTGTGTCCTGGAAAGACGCCATTAATCCCATTTCGAATACGTATTTTGAATGCTCCCTAGCCTCCAAGTATTATTTGGAGGCTTACTTTAATCCTAGCTTAATGTTTCAACTGATCGATTATCTCTGGCTCAAAGGATTCTAAATCAATATTCTAAATGTCTTATTAATTGGCTGATAGTCATTTATTTTGCCACATTTTGAAAGGGATACATTTTCAAGAAATATGTTTTAAGAAGCATCACAAGATGACTATGTTTGCCTGAAAAAATAAATGAAAGTAAGTAGGTATCTAGGCTAGCTATAAGCATCTAAAGCAACCACCAAAGTTCTCCCTTTGCTTCTGGATATGTAAACAACACATTATTTCCACCCTCAGGGTTATTGATACAGGCAATTTTCCAGCATGCAAGAGCTGCCATAGTACATGCAGTTACAGGAACGCACAGCTAATGCATCCAATCTGATGGATTCAGATGGGTTGCATTAGCCTACCGCCCCCTGTGATGAGGCCTTGCCAGGATATATAACCCTATAGTGCAGACGGAGGAACTAATTGACTGTCATAAATAAAAATAAGGAACATGATAAAACACTGCTTGATGTGTCTGCTTGGTCATAACAAGGGGCATCCACTGGAAGCACTTGAGTGATAGCGTGACAACCACATAGACGACCAGACAACATACTTTATTATTAGATCTAATATGAAAAGCTAAGCAAAGGTTCACCTGCAATCATACATTACTGTCATCAATCTTTACTTGAGTCATACATCTAAAATGGAATCTTCTGTGTCAATTGTTTTTTTAAATTTAGATTAGTTAGACTTGGTGTCTCCTTATTTATTTTTATTTTCTTTGTTATGGGCTTCTTGAAAGGAGAGTTAAGGAGATGGGAAGCATATGTAGCATAGGACTGGGGAATTGAACCTGGGTCCCATACAAAAAGTATTGCGAGGTGATTAGCGTACTAGTGGTTGAGCATCGACCAGCCCCGAAAGTGTCACTTTATATGAAATCTGAAGTATAAACAGACACAAGTACGCAAATATTTTGTTAAATCATACTTCTTTGTTCCAGGTTTCACCGGCATCGACTCAGAGTACGAGAAGCCAGAGGCTCCAGAGCTGGTGTTGAAGACAGACTCTTGTAGCTTGAATGAGTGCATACAACAACTGATTGACCTTCTTCAGGAGAGGGTGAGTCACACGATAAGATCAAGGTTATCAAAGATTTATCGCAAGTCAAACACTAGTTGTGTTTTGAGTTGTTGAGCTTTTGACTAGGCTCAAGGATATAAACGGTTTTACAAACTGCACTGTACTGCAGCTATTCACCACTAGAGGGAACTAAATCCTAACATGACTTTGCATTGCTTTTTTTTCTTTCATTGACATGAGATGTAGATTGAATAAGTCAATAGTCAGATCATGATTATATCAGTCAATCCATATTCTCATGTAGAATCCTTGATTATCTGATCATCTTTTGAGTAATTCTGTATGACCCTTGCTGAATTAGTTGGGTGTTGTTTTCAATCATCAGGACATTGTTCCTGTGGATGGGTCCTATGAGATTAAAGAGCTGTATGTCTCGGAGAACAAGTTGGACCTGGCCAAGGCAGATGCAGAGACTCTACCTGCTGTGCCGATTGGCAAGGTAACAACTGAAATATCACCTCTTTCTCCCAAATACTTGTCAGTCTTTCCAGACCAGATGTTTTGAGGCCTTACCCTTTCAGGAATGATTGGGACTACACATGCCTCCTTGACCAACACCAGAGACAAATGGAGAGCAGAGAGAGCGGTGCACAGCCCTAGACTGGCATCTCTAGCCACTGGGGGGGTTACTCTAGGAGTTCACGCTTGTTATGTTCATCCATTTGGCCAAAGACATTTGGCTGGTGTTCCCTTTAAAAAAAAAAAACTTCTGCCACAGTGGCTGGTGACCTGACAACTTCTACTCACCACAGCCAATCATTTCCATTAGCATTTAGCATGTCAGTGCTACCTCAGAGCTACCAAGTCCTGCCAGCGTCTCGTGTAGCTCACGGCGTTCGATTTCTCCAGGTGGACATGCAGTGGGTGCAGGTGCTAGCTGAAGGATGGGCCACACCCCTGAATGGCTTCATGAGAGAGAGGGAGTACTTGCAGTGTCTCCATTTCGACTGTTTACTGGATGGTAAGTTAGCAGCCCCGCTTGTTACTTAATACTATAATAATTTTGTATTATTAATACGGACTACTATAATAATAATCATGAATTATTAATTAATAACTATTACTATGCATGCTGTGTGCAAGTGTGGCACCTGTGTTGCCAAGGTTACCAGTTAGCCTTAGATGGAGCTAGAGGCTCACAGAAGGAGCTGTGCCAGGGTAGTTTGACAGATAGAGCGATGTCATACCGACCCTTGATGCTAAATTGGAGTCTTATCGACATTTTCTTTTCTAAGCATTGTCCCAAAGTTTATGCTGAATCCATACTGCTCGTTTAAAAGTCTTCCCTGGCCTTACTTTCCATTCTGCTCACAATGAACATTTTAATACAGTATCCAGACATTTAGCATTGAGACAGGTTTGATATAATTTTGAATGATCTGCAATTTACAGGGTTATTTTTACTCAATAATAGACTGTACAAACGGCAACGATAGAAAGCGAAAGACAAAAGACAACATCTTGCAGTCAGAATGCCCTTTCTGTGTGCCTTTTATACAATTCCAACCAGTCTCTTGAACACTGCTAATAAGGTCAAACTTTAAATTCCAGAAGTATCAAAAAGCCTATCAATTGAATGCGTGCAGGGACCCCGTTATGATTGTGTTTGTTTTTAACCATATGTTCAAGACTGTTGTTCCCTACTCCTGACGTGGTGCCAGTGTGTTGTGGTGTTTCAACGCACAACAGCCCATGTGGTCCATCAGATCACACTTCTATTCCACGTTTCGTCTCTTACATCTCTCTAATGGGACACAATCTCAAATCAGTGTAATTGGTGAATACAAAACCTTTTTGTTCGTCATATGTCGGGCTGAACAAGATAATTGGAAATAAACTTTGATTATTGTTTTTCTTGTTGAGAGAGGAACAGAAAGGTGAATAAACAGAAAATGAACAGTGGGTTTCAATGAGAACAATAGAAGGCGATTGTCCGAAGGCATGTGTGTGTTTCAGCCAGTGGCACAAGAAACCTTTCACAGTAAAAATAAAATAAAAAAGCGACCGCAGACCGCAAAAAAGGACCACTCTCCTGTCGGCACGTTTGTATTGTAATAGACAAATAACGGGAATTATTTTCATTCTGGGACTTAATGAAACAAATGAAAATCATATTGGCTATCCCTTTGGGACGGTCCAAAACAAGTTACTCTGGAACCGTTGTAATGACGGCAATTCCCAACATATTGAAATTCCAAGAACGAGTCAATTTTCTTTTATTGCTCATATGACCTCCGACCCGTCAGATGTGTATCGCCCAACATCTTCTGTCCCCCGGCAGCACAACTGCCAGTAAATTGTGTGAAATATCATCCAAATGCAGTGCAGTTGTTTTATCATCATAATTCGTTGAGGGCTACATATTCAACTGCTCCGTTTCTGCATCGCTGATCCGCAACCAAAATCCAGCTCTTGGTTCTGTTCCAGTGCCCTGTTTGTAGACATTTAGCTGGGGGTTTTACTGGACACAAGCAGAAAAAAGATTATCGCCGGCTCCTCGGGTTCCCTCTTGTTTGTCCTGGACACGGGAAATCCGAGGCGAGGAAGGGGAAGAAGCCTCCAGTATTGATTGACACTACAAACTATAATTTGTCGATGCTCAGTTCCTTCCTTCTCAGGATGTCACAGTCGAAGACTATATAGAAATATTATAAAACGTGTGTGTCACAAGGAAGGAGTGATTCATTCCCCCATTACAACAGGTCAATAACAGATCGCTGCAGTTCGGGGGGGCTGGGGGGGGCGGCAGTAGCAGGAAATGAGAAAAGTGAAATTTCATCTTTTATGAAAGGGGGGGGTATTCGTCCTCTGAAAAGTGTACCGGTCATTAAAGCCTGAAATATCTCTATGGCCTGGGAGCTGTGTTGGGATTCAGGTCCTTTTAAAGAAAGGCAATACAGCCTGAAAGCCTTACTAAGTACTTTATATGTGCTAGGTGTGTATTATTAGCTCAAAGGAAAGGGTATGAAATTACTTGGTCAGTATGTTTATATATTTATAATAATTAGTGTGTTATTGTTTGAATCCGCGGCCAGGTAGGAAGAGATACACACAATGTATCCCAACATTATTGAGCAAGACAGCTCTATAATGTTGAGAAATGTTTGTTTTTGAGGTCCTGCCTTTTCCTGTTTATCGGTTATAGACGGCATTCTGGGAACCCCCAAGTGTTACCTGAGCACTCACTCTCCTCCCCCCCAGGTGGAGTGATTAACCTGTCGGTACCGGTGGTGCTGCCCGTGTCCGTGTCCGATAAGGAGCGTCTGGACGGGGTGACGGCCATGGCTCTGGTGTATGAGGGCCGGCGCGTGGCCATCCTGCGCAACCCAGAGTTCTACGAGCACAGGAAGGAGGAGCGCTGTGCCCGCCAGTGGGGGACCACCTGCAAGGACCACCCTTACATCAAGGTCTGTCTAACACACGCACTCACGCACACACGTGCCTAAAGGTAGACTGCAGACAATGGGGTTCGAACCAAGATCCTTCGACAGGACATGAAGTACTCCATCAACAAGACTATCCTGCCCTGCTCTACTTTTTGACACCGATTTTTATTATATTTAAAAATTCATACCGTTTTCAAGTATCTGTGTTAATGTCTAATTGTCCCCTTATCAAAGTCAACTGCCGTTCTTACACAAGATGCGACTGGGTGGCGCTGTTCCCTTGTCTGTTGGAGCCGCACGCTTGTGGCCAGTCCAACTGTTTTCTTTAGTTTATTTTGGTCCGTGGCTTGGCTTTCAGCACATATCTTTTATTTGGGCGCTGAGGTTTTCTTCCCTGAGCTTTAACAAAAGACTGAGTGTTAGTGAACTGGGTGGCTCGGCTTGCATTGTCAAATGCAGTGCTGGCCTTAGCATAGACGGTACGATCCCCCCTGCCAGTAAATACATTGTCACACACTGAAGGCAGAGCGGAGGCCATCTTGGCTCATTACATTACATTTATTTAGCAGACGCTTTAGTGCATTCAACAATGAAGGTAAACGCCATAAAGTGCATACAAATTCACAAAATAAGCAAATGCTTTTGAGTGCTAAGATATAGGAATACAGATATAGAGATAAATAGCCAGAGATTATTTTCTTTTTTGTATTTATTATTTTTCTCTATGCCGCATTACAAATTCAACTGCCTAACTGATTTAAATATGGCATTTTTGCGAACCCACGTTGACAGCGATGTGAGAGGAAACGTGAGGTAACCTCTGTGTAGTTATTTAACACGCAGGGCTCACAATTAAACTCCCCCACATTGTTTTTAGTGCTACTCAAAAGCACTCACTTCAACTGACAGTTGAATGTAAGTTGTATTTAACTCCATGTCTCTGCCAGTTATCCTTATCATTTTGATTACATATCGTTTGTATCTCAAAGTTGTATTTATATACAACCCTTTTAATGACGTTTTTAGGCTTTTACTTTGAAGAACAGTGACCACCAGTGGAGTTCACACCTGCTTCCAGTTCTAGCCTCGAGCACTTGGCTGATACTTCCGCACCGACCGCTTGTTAACTTTTATCTACAATATTCCGTTAATGCGTTATCCCCCTCCTGTGCATTTGTGTATGTGTGTATGTGTGTGTGTGTGCACGCACAGCCTGTTTTGATTAATGCATCCCTCACAAAACAGTTTGTGCGTGTATACGTTCTGGTAATTTAAATCCGGACCTCGGTTTGCGGCAGTCAGTCAACACACCCTCCCAGAGCCAGTCCACGTTTTCCTGTTTACCTGGACATTACCTCAGAGAGAACGCGCCCTTTGAAGAAAACTTTGGTGTAGCGGCTGTTTACTTGACCCCCTTTTTATATGTGTGTATAAATAAATAATATGGATACATAAATAAATAATACAAGACTATGCAGGGCCTGACAGCAGCAGCATGTGTGTGTGTGCAAGGACCCCATTCCTTCTTTAAACATGTACCATTTTTTGTATAACCGTGTAATCCTTAAACTTTCCATTGACATGGACAGAGAAAGTGTGTGTGTTGTTCTGGATGTCTGAGTGTGGGCGAGGGGGAGCCCAGGGAAGGACAGATTCTCCCCCTGGTTGGATTATGAGTAGTTAACTGTGTTGCTGTGGAACTGGTTGTTGATGTCTTCAAGACAGGCGGCACACTTTCACTGCTGAGGACTTTTGTTTGGTAAACCATCCACTGCAGAAATAAATCACATCGCTACAGTTGATTTCTGCAGTGGATGCTTTGCCAAAACTCACCGTGAAGTCTTCTGTGTATACAAGCACAGAGGACCTCTGCTTTTGATGCTAGAGGCAAGAGGAAAGAGGCAAGAGGAAAGAAAAAAAGAAATTCATTGTGAGGGTTTGGGCAGTGTGCCCAATCCCTCACATCCTATCTGTATTCATAGATACCCCACTAATGAACCCCTCGTAAAGTTTGCAAAGGTTTAGAGTTACTTTAGCTTTGCTTTGGACTCTGTTCACGTCAGCTCAACTCTGGTGCAGTGCTTCCCTGAGCGCCTTCCCAGGCCCAGAATTAGTCATTCTGTATCACATTAACGTGCAGCGGGCCAGAGCTTTGAGAAACTCGAGCTACGGACTCCGCAGGCTACAAAAGGGTCAACATCAAACAACAGCAAAGTATTTAGCTTGACTCTGGAGGACGAGAGATACTTTGAATTGAGCTCGCCTACAAGGTCAAGTCCCCCTTCTGTGCTTATGAGCTCATCAAGAGATTGTTTTATTGGGGAGTAAAAGTAAATGATATACTCAAGTCTCAGTGTTATCACCCAGATATGGTGATACGCAATCGACAGATCCGCGCTCGCTTTGTAGCCGACTCAAATAGAAACGTTTTCATGTCAGTACATTTGTGATTTATGATTTATTTGTGATACATTTGGGATTTCTGTCAGCGTCTCAAAGAGTTATAGATGGGTGATTTTATTACACACATGGGTCATTTTATTATGTTTACACAGGCACCCACGTGGGTCCTTTTTTGACACACACTCAAACACTGGGTGGTTCTGATGTTCTGACTGCTGGCTCTCTGTATCTCCAGATGGTGATGGAGAGTGGCGATTGGCTCATCGGAGGAGACCTGCAGGTTCTGGAGCGGATCCGCTGGAGCGACGGACTGGACCAGTACCGACTCACGCCCACCGAGCTGAAGCAGAAGTTCAAGGAGATGAACGCAGGTAAGGTCACTCTTATTCCCCCTCTCTGTGATTTCTCAGATGTGGTTGTGTCTCCATATGTCTGCTCCAGCGGCATAACCCACAGATAACAAGAACAGCCTCTGTTGCCCGAAATGGACATACTGCTTCCAATCTTTTTTACAGCCTACTGATTTCATTTTGAGATGGTTATTTGTTTATTGTTTATTTCTTGCGTTCACGTGCCCTCCAATGATGCATGGTGCGATGTGCTAACATATGAAACAACTATTACTAGTACACATACAATTTTAATAATCAATAATGGTCTTATATCCCTATGTCCTCATCCACTTATATCCTATTGGGTGACCAGAACATATGTACTTAAACAAAATGAGCCAATCACACCAGTAGACTTTGGTTTATACCCCTTCCATCATCATCCTCACCCATTTGTGAGAGGAAGCCGTCCTCTTGTCCACCATGAGAACCTCAAGTAACCTACACCTCTCCTTCCTCCTCCCCATCCATCCCCACCCTCCCGTCCTCCCACCACACACGCTAGACGCCGTGTTCGCCTTCCAGCTGCGCAACCCGGTGCACAACGGCCACGCCCTCCTGATGCAGGACACCCACCGGCGGCTGGTGGAGCGCGGCTACCGCAAACCCGTTCTCCTGCTGCACCCGCTGGGGGGCTGGACCAAGGACGACGACGTGCCGCTGGAGTGGCGCATGAGGCAGCACGCGGCCGTGCTGGACGAGGGCGTGCTGGACCCCGAGTCCACCATCGTGGCCATCTTCCCCTCACCCATGATGTATGCCGGCCCCACCGAGGTAACGCCACTGCCACGCCCCTGCTCCGATCAGAGACGTAGTTGTATAGATGGGGGGGGGGGGGTGGGGTGAATGACATAATGGATGTGGCTCAGAACAGCTTCGATCTATTATGTTCCGACAAAAGGAACAGACAAATGGGAAGGAACAAACAAAGCATCATTCCGCCGGTCCAGAACCAACCACATGAAAGGGCGTCTATTGGAGATGTCTGTAGGACACGCCCGGAATGGGTGTGTCCTACAGACAGGGTGGAAAGGTTACATGAGTCATGTGTTTGATTTAAAGTCATCACGAGTAAGGAAGCAAGAGTGTGTGTGTGTGTGTGTGTGTGTGTGTGTGTGTGTGTGTGTGTGTTGTGTGTGTGTGTGTGTGTGTGTGTGTGTGTGTGTGTGTGTGTGTGCGCGCATGTGAACCGAAATCCTCTGTAAATAAAAGATTGAATCGGCCTGGATGGTAATCAAGCCTTGAGAACCTCCATGTTTAATGTTTCCAGAGCAGACACTGCCTGGACGGGTCAGCGGCGAGTCCTCCATCTTGGAGTCATTAGCTCATGATTATGGAAAGGTATTGGTGGGAATTATTGAAAGCATGTTGGCCGAAAACTGGTAGATGTTAGTCAGAGGGCTGTCCCTATCGCTTTCTATTGTCATCCTCCAAAAGGGATCCCAAGTGCCTGTCTTCAACATGGAGGTTGTCCTTGCCACCCAGTGGCATTGCCAGTAGGCTGTCACCAGCTGTGCCTCAAGTCAAATCATATTTCGCTTATACATTTGATTTCATTTCTTTTCTTTCCTGCAAGCTGTACTCAACACAAAGCAATGCAATGTTAACAGTCTACAGTGTTGCTTGTTAAAAGCCTTTGTTTTTGCTTTTGAGTATAGTATTGCAATTTGTGTCACGGCAAGAATCTAATTCCAATCTTAAATGGAAACCACGCTGTAAAACAGGTGGATATCCGGTATTTCTAAATGCCAAAGGTTAGCTTGAGGCTTATTCTAAAGGTCTACGATTTCTTAGAACACAGGCTTCAGTCCTCTGTTCTAATCCCTGTCTTGTAGTTATAGGAGTGTAAATGTATATTAATACATATTATACTATAGGCTAACGGAAACATAAGCACACGTACTCCGTACGTCATCAGGGTCTATATTCTTAGCTCACCAATATTATATGCAATTTTGTAAAAGCAATGTTGGATGTTAGCTATTACCAATAATAAGAACCAGAGAAGGGCCTGGGCTCTGGTGGTAAGTGTGTATTCCTGAGGGCAACAGCTGTAGTGCGTTGCCTGCCTGTGAACTCTTATGGAGGTAACGTATGCTGACTCAAAGTGGGAGAACTCATTGCCAGAGTTTAAGTTGCCTATAGAGCTCTGGGGACCACCTTCCCGTGTTAACAGAGTTTAGCTTCAATATATTTCCAAACAAACACAACTTGCATCTGAATGTGATTTCGGAAATTAAAGACGAAGAATAAAAGGTTCAATGTGAGGTTCTCATCCACAAGCCTGATCTTTTTTGAAGGGTATTTGTGTGTTTTTGTAGGTTTACCACATCAGCACTGTTATCCACATTAATCGGATGATTCAGCAATATGGCCTCTGATATAGTGCCCTTAAGTAGATGTACTTCCAAGACGTATTGCACAAACCTATACAAAAATGCTTGCCACTTATGTGAGGGAGTACTAATCCAAACTGTACTAATCCATATCATTTTCCACTTCAACAAATCCTATCAAATCCTAAACATTTGAATAAGGCCATATTGAGGATGTTATTGTTATAAAATAACGTGGATTACATTATGAAACAATAGTTTCAACTACAGACTCATTTTCTAACTCCCTGCCAAACCTCAAAGAGCAACTTACTGCCCCCCAGTGTTCATAAATCAGATAATGCTACTTTTAAGCTAAGCGGTTTCCAATGGTCCACAGGTGCAGTGGCATTGCAGGTCTCGGATGGTGGCCGGGGCCAACTTCTACATCGTGGGCCGTGACCCTGCGGGCATGCCCCATCCAGAGACCGGCAAGGACCTGTATGAGCCCACCCACGGAGCCAAGGTCCTCACCATGGCGCCAGGGCTCATCACCCTGGAGATCGTTCCCTTCAAGGTCGCCGCTTACAACAAGGTTAAAAAGGCAATGGACTTTTATGAGCCCAAAAAGTAAGAATCCAATTATTGTCATAACCTATCCAATTTTCATTTTTTTAAGTCTCATAGTGCGGACTTTAAAGGGGCATTTGCATGTTGAGTCTCAACATTGGTCTACAATTCAGCTACAATGCCAGAATATCAAACTATTACATTTGAAATACATCATCGTATACTTTCTACAGATATTTGTCAAATTAACATCCATTAAGCTCTGCACCCTGTTAACAGAAGTTATTTTAAGGCAATGATTTACCAGTTTTCATTTTTGAAGTTTCCATATTAAACAAATGCCATATTTACTTATGACAAAAAATCTAAGCAACCAAGCCAACAATGACAGTAACACATTTTGTTTCTCATACACCCAAGTTCCCCTGGCTTGACGTGAACCTTGAAGTTTTCCAAAAAGTACAAATGAATGCCATTAATCTGTTTACGGAGCCTGCCGACGGTGACTAACTGCAATCTGTCCAATCTCTGGACTCACCACTGCTTCCATCATCAGGTCATGCAACAATGACTGTTTTTGGCTTTCTATGGTGCGACTAACTGTGGCCAGAGTACTGAAAACATTTTCATTTTGTTTTCCATGTGATGCCTTTCCAAAAATGATTCAAATGCAATTTGTTGAAATTCTATCGCTTGTGAAAAAAGGTGACTGCTCCAGCACACGTTTGTGCTCGTTAGAATAAAATGGATACACGTTTATGCTGGGTTTTCACCTGTCTATGGCATTACGAAATGAGACTCTGCAAAAGACGTTCTGCTGCCGTTTTGCTTTGTCACACCGGGGCTGGTTTACATCAAGTGGGGAAGCCGACCAAGAATCGTACTCCAGTTGTTGCACAACGGTTTCACCAAGTCATCCGTCCAATCCCCGAGAGCAATAAAGACCATGACAAGCATGACAGCGTATTGCCCTATCAAAGACCAAGAACAATGAAACCAAACAGTGTGTCATTAAGTTAAGATCGCCTCTGTTGTCCCTCCAAAGAATGCAGTGTGATCACACTTGCATGTCCACCACCCTGACCACATTATACAGAGTAATCATCCAGAAAATGTTGTATTTGCAATATATTACTCTGAATCATGTATAAATTCAGGCTTTGAATCCAGATGTAAGAAAATTAATGGATCTGGCGGGCATCTTGGGGAATGGAGAGCATTTAATCTGTCCAATGCCTTTTAGTTTTATATTTTGACCAGGCCTTGCCTAAATTGTCATGTATCTTCTAGTCCTTCATCAAGGGTATGGCTGGAACAAGCTGCTTCATATATAACAGTGTGTAGAATCATGTTTTCTTGTATATTAAATTTGGGTAATAAATTTTAACAACTTCTTTATGCGCTTTGATAATTAAATGAGTCGGTTGATTTCGCAAAACGCCATAACAAATTCTGCTCTTTTTAAATTACAGCCATCAGGACTATGACTTCATCTCAGGCACTCGCATGCGAAAGATGGCTCGCGAGGGCCAGAACCCTCCAGAAGGCTTCATGGCACCCAAGGCGTGGAACGTGCTGAAGGAATATTACAAGTCACTGGAGAAGGCCTGAGCCCTGGCCTGGGCCGGCCACGGTGGTTTCTCGAAACACTTAACATTAACAGTGGGACCACACGACTACTATGACTACACATGAATCTGCATAGTCTCTTCTGTCAATGCTCCAAATGCACTGCTCACTTAAGCACTTGGTGTTGCTGTCAGTTGTCTTTTATTTTAATCACAGTTACAGCTACTATGTATTTGATTGACTATCTTACCTTTGTTAGTATGTTAACAGAGTGAAATGTGTCTTTTTTTAGTTGAATGGTGCCAGTTGCATAATTATGAAATACTCGCTTGTGACCTGCTGTCACATTAATGTACTGTTGATCGGTAATGTGTTAATTTTTGATTTGCTCAAAGTGGAGCCAGATGATGTCACTTGCTATTGTTTGTTTGGTAAGTGACATCACATGACACCTATTTCAGTCAGTCAGAAACATGCAGTGACCAGAAACAATGCTGTCACTGGGATTAGCTTTTAGTGTTTAGTTACATAACATTTTTTAAAGCATCTGCTTTATTTGAGTGAATATACTACTAAAATCCTAATCAACCAATCAATTGTTATTTTCGTTTTTAAGTGACGGCAGCAAAATAATTGTTCTGGTGTCCAAGTAACAATTCAGTGCCTTGGTTTTGTCAAATAATGCGATCATAAAGTTGACTTGCATGCTGTGCAATTAAGCACAGCACTGCTTTTTGTCCCCCTTGTCACTTTGTAACACCGAAGCGGTCCAGTAGTTCAACAGAAACGTTCTACAAAACAGATGGGTACTGAAAAAGAGCCGTGGAGATGTTTTCTTTTGGATATGCAACTCTTGATGTTCCTGGACTTAGTGTGAGTGTAGAGTGTAGCTTCCCTCAGTCCTACTCTCTGTCCTCAAGACATCTGATATTTTCCTATTAACTTGTGAATAGTTTTGTGTATATGTTTTTGCATCTTATTCGTTTGACTTAGCTGTTTGTTTTTTTGGTTTCCATTTCATTACATTCAATCTGTAAAATCAATTTGACATTGACCAGCAACGTTACTGATGTGTACTCAATCCCTCCCTGTCCAATAAATATTTTTTACCAAATGGAACCATTGTATGCACCTGATGTTTATCTAAAGTGTGGTAGGTTATACTGATAAACCTTCTGGTGTATTTACCCCTGTAGAAATAAACATACTTACCATTCCTTACACAATTTAACGGTGTGTTTTATTGTTTAAAAAAAGCTGCTCGTTTTTCTGTCCAAATGTAATCTTAAACTGCCTTAAATCTGCCTTCAACATGACACACTTGAAACGTCTTAGTTCTAAATCTCTTGGTTCTTCTGCTGCAAACTCCCCGTCGCTTATTCTGTTGTATATTGAATGAGACAGACCCTTTAACGACCCCAATCAGAGACACACACACATTGCTACAGCTGGCCCCCAGATGCAGTGGCACAGCGAGAGTGGAACATACAGGGTTAATTTCAGAACTTAAAGACATGACTCAGAAATGCTTCACCTAATCCAACATCTACAACGTAATGAATAGACCTGCCAGCGCCAATCTTTCTACCTTTCGCCAGCTCTCGCTCAATCTCCAGCGGTAATCAAGGTTGGACTTTGATACGACTTCAAACAAAGAGCAGTTTTACTTTTTTTTGTCGTTCAAATTAATATTGTTTTTTTGGGAAGGTTTCATTACAACGTTTGTCCCTAAACTTGAAGCTTGTCGTGTCTTCAGAGTAGTAGTTTTCCTTTGTCAATGTCATGCTATCATAGAGTTGTCTTGCTTTGTCTTTGAGCTGTGGGACTATTTTTGGAGGTCTCACCCCATAATCAGACCTAGACTTTAGATTTAACATTGCCTTCTTTGAGCGTATCATTACATAGTGCCATGCGGCCACAGGAAGCTCCTGACTATACCAATAGTGGAACAGTTGTTCAGTGGAGGCTCCACGATTTAAAGACACCATCCTTCCTCCAGACACAGTCGGGATCAAAATGCTGTGAAAATATTAGCTTCAGAAGTTTATCCTCAAAATGCTTGCTTCTGAAGTTGTAATCAGACTTCAATTGAAGTCGCTGTACAACTTACATTAATTAACTTATTTGTTATTTATAAGCTGTTCACATGGGCGATAGATATATTAAGTAATGACACACATATTTATTATTTTAAAGAATGAATAGGTAAAGAGGAGCCAGGATAAGTTTAGTGGTCAAGCTGTTTTGGATAAATGACTAAATAGCAAATTGTAAAACGTGATGAAAATATTTTTTACTAATTCCGTAATACAGCCTGTTAAAACAGGCCCGTGAAGTGAACTAATCTTCCACTGGTGTCAGATCGTCCCTTAGTTGCGGCACACATGCCCTTTGACCCCTGCGGCACTATAGTCCTCATCTCGGCTAGTACCACCTACAGGTTCAGATCTTCCACACGTTCTGCCACCATTTATCTCCTCTGCGCTGCCATCTGGTTTGAGTTACATTCAAAGCCAGTAATGATAAAAACATGTTTGCTCTTTGCCGCGTGCGGTAGGATGATACAGCACCAAAGCCTGAGTGTTGCAGAAGTACTGTGGAGCGTTTCCCCTCGCGTCCATAGATTGTTTAAAGGTGTATGCGATGGGGCAGTCGTGTTGTTATTGATTATGTTTTATACACTCAGTCTGTCGGAGAGGTGAAAGTTATTGTTAGGAACAATGGAGGTTTTTGTGGGATTGCTTTGTCACATATTATTTGAATGACTGCAGCTCTGCCTAAGATGGTGAGATAAAAACAATTAAACAGTGCAGTGCAGAGTACGAAACGAAGAATTAAATAATAATTAATATTTTTTTTAATTAATATTCAATTAATAATACATTCTTCCAACCCAGATGGCCATTCAAAGTGATTAGAAAGAATAGAAGCAGAAAAAACACAGCTATATTTGAACCATTCTATCTAGGATTAGAGTGACTGCAAATCAGAATCTCAATCCACCCTGGTACAGAACCAAAGAGTATTTTCTCCAGTGGGCCATTCGTGGTGATCTTACCTCTATATTCAGCAGAGCAGAAAACAGCGTATTCATACAGTAACATTTGAATGCAATATGCATGTCAATGATGATGTTTTGCTATTTCAAGTCACTGTTTCAGCTCGCAGAGGTAGGAGAAACGGAATGTCCCCAGAACTCCCTTGACGTATCAACATCATGGTAGTGAGGGAGTTGATGGTCAAAGCCAAACACAACAGCTCTTATCTCCATAACACATGGAGCATGTGGCCTGGGTCTGTCCTGATGTATGCTACGGAGACACCGTCCCACACTATGAGATGACCCGTGTGTCCTCCTGTTATGAATCCTGCTGCTCTATGGTACCTTGTCATCACTGGCGTATGAGAATGAGACCACCTGGGGAACATTACCTCCGGAGCGCAGGCGTTTGCTTATAAAAAGAGATTGTACTTCAAGTGACGCGCCGCCAGCACATCAAAGCAATCCATGACCATGGGGTTGGGGGTTGGGGGGGTGGGGGGGTGAGGATGAGGGGTGTTCTAGGGGCAAGACCGAATTTCAAGGTGTCAGCCGACCACACATTAACTTATCAAGCACGAAAAGTACCGCTTTGAGGCTATGCAGGGCTAAGCGTAGAGTTCTTGTTGGAGCGAAAGGTGGGTAGGGTGTGCGGGGTGAAGGTCTCACTGACAGACGTCAATAACTGCAAGCCCAGTCTGTGTGTCTACCATCAATGTATGGGACCATTTATGAGCCGTGTCCGTTTTTTTTCAGGCAATGTTTAATCAGATTGGTATATTGCTTTTGATTTCACCCACCATTTTAGATATTCTGCTTGTTAAGTGATACTTAAGTTTAAAGAACAGTAATCGTAGTGTTTTTGCATTTCCTATAAACCCTCAACAAGCATCAAAGTGCCAACAGCAGAAGCAACCGTAGAGTGAGACACAGTTTGGGAAGGCAGTATTCTGCACCAAACTCGGAGCTGGCGTCTAAATAAATGCAGGCACTACGGTGCAGCTGGCTCCTACAAAACAAACATTGCAGCGTTGCATTTGAAGCATCTCCCGATGTGACTAATCAGGCCGTGTAGTTCACATTGAGTTCATGAGGTGAACTCATCAAAAATCCCACTACCTGTTATTGGCTCTCAGCCGCTACTTGTTTGTGTTCAAGTTTTCTTTTCTTTTTCCGCTGCCGCCATTTGGCACAAGTCGCACCATCTCATGTTCTCACGTATCATCAAATGTGCTGCCGCTATCCAATGCCCCGTCTCTATTTGTCTTGGCCGTCACTGTTGTGCTTTGATCAAAAGTTGCAGTAATTATTTTGGGCTGTATTCTTTCCTGTCTCTGCAACAATGCTTTGAACAGAAGACGTCGCTTAGCCTAGGCTAGCTCCCTGGCAGAGGGGGGGGGGGGGGGGGGGGGGGGGGGGGGGAAGGTGTGTGGGAAGGGGGGTGAAGGGCGGATGTCTTCATGCTGTTGAGAGGATTAATATCTCAATGAAATAAAGCCTTGTGTGTTTTCCGTTCGTAGTGCCGACTGCACATCTGCACATCTTGACTGCACTGCAGGAGCCTCTAATGAAAGGCCATGTAGCCGAGAGAGGTTCCGCTGCTGGGATACATCTTGGTCTGGACAAAGGCCCCGCACACATTGTGGGATTCTGACCACAATTGGTCAATCTTTCCCAAGTCGGCTGATGGTCATCTGCCTCGGAGTTGAGGGAACAGCAGAATGCCAGCCGATCTACAGAGTCGTAGGAACCGACATATTTTGTGCAGTGTCTCACAATATGGCTCATAATCTTGGGTGTGTTGCCATTGCTATGACAAATATTTTATTTTAGAATAATCAGAGCAGAAGTCTCAGTGTGTGTGTGGGGGGCCCTTTAGGCCCTTATTTACTCATGACTTCCTCTTGCGATAATTTCTCTCAGCACAAGTTAGCATTAAGGATTAGGATTTATATGGGAGAGGTTCTACTTCATTTATTTAGAGTTATAAACAGCCAAGACTCGTTTGCTGTGTTGTGGTATTGGCATTACATATTAATATCAGATCCACCAGTCTTCTTCTTTATTTCATATCACACAGAACTTGTTGCGAAAAATCATGTTCTAGATGAATATAGGCCTACAAATTGTTATATCTGTCAAATACCATTTCCATACATCCATGTGTGGTTATCCCAAAACAACTGGTGAGGAAAAATTCCAATCATTCTCGAGTTTAACATTACAAAAAAGTTCCAGTTGTGAGATGCAAATACTTATTGGGTTTGTAGATAAGTAGTGGACAAAATAGGTTGTTGAGTTTAGATGATACACAACTCTCCTTCTTCAACTACCAAGGGGACTTAATGTAATCTTATAACAACTTTTGCTATAAAGCTCCATGCTGCATTCCTTTTATTCCATTTTTATTCATGGTTTATTCAGTACTAGTTATGTCCTAGGAATAGTTTAAATACTTTTTTGAAGATTCCCCACTGTACACCAGAAACTAAATTGATTAACAGTAGAATTAGGTGGTAGTTTAAATGGTTTCCGTTGAATGATTTCCATAGATATTCCTTCTATCCTTGAAAATTGGCACGGTTGGGATTCAGTAGACTATGAGGAAAAGATATGGAATCGGTTCACAAACGCAGTCAGACAGTGAATAAAGTCATGTTTCTTCCGCGTTCGGTCAACGTCTTCCACGTGTCATTCTATTACGATAATCTTAAAACAATGAAATTTACCAAAATACCAAATTGCTACACGAATAGAATACCAATTGGATACAATGCGATTATTATGTACTTAAATTGCTCAGAATTAATAACTTATGAAGTTCTTTTTTTTTTTGGTTAGCACTGTTCGTTTGCCCTCGGCATGTATAAAGTGGAGCCCAGGCTACTGCCGAGGACTGACAGCTAGCATGCGTATCATTTCAAAACGAAAGAGCCTATTCACCTCAAAACGAACCATTGTTACTGTCAATGTTATGTATCGCGTATGTTAATGTTAATGTGCTGTTAGAAAGCAGGGTCATTGCACCATCGTGAGAATATGCCGTCGTCAGCGGTATCAAATGTGTTTCCCCAGGGAGATTATCACTGTTAGATGTGGTATGTCCAGATGCAAACAACCTGTATTACCTCGCTTTATACACTTATTAATTTTTTTCGAGATTTAACGCACCCAATCCCACTTGTCGGATTTTCAAAAATGATTTACACATACAACTGAGGTTCATTAGCAATGAAGAAACCTTCACAAAAATGATTATTTTCAAACTACTTTTAACTCTAAACCCTGTTGCCTTTTTAAAGATGAATCGCACCAATCTTTCCTGATCTGTGAACGTATTCTAAATTGAAATGTCTTCGAAGGCACACAATTTGGTATTCATTCAAAACAAGCTGCAACGTTTTACACAAACTGCCAAGACAATGGGCATGATTTAGCCTTTAGTTCAGCTTAGTCAAGTTGTAAAAAAATTACATTTTTGAATAATGCTGTGATTATTAGAAAAAGCTTTGAATGGTAGACACAACATGACACCTGTGGGCTGTCATAATTGACCTCTGTATAGCTTCCACTGCAGTAGTCTGACACAGAGAACATATCATCTATCTATAAACCATCCCATCTCCTGTCACACAATTAGCCACATAATTACCGTGCTGTCATCATAAACCATATATATATATATATATATATATACATATCTATATTATATCAGTGCTATAATCTTTCCTACTGGCAAGCTCTGGAGAATCTCAGGTGACAAGGTTCTGTTGAAGCAGTTTCCAACCACACTAGAAAGCACAATGAAACAGTTCTGCTAAGTGGTTACATATTTGATGCAGCACGTTATGTCCCATCTGATCGCAGAGGAATATAATAATGTGGATTGTGTTCCCCCCCCCCCCCCCCCCCCCCCCCCATCACCATCATTGTTTTGTCATTAGCACTTAATCTTAACTTTTTAAAACCAAATTTCATGCTGTTAACCGAGCTGTCTTAAGGCTCAGGGTATTGTTTTGGAGGATGTGATGACAAAGGTGTGTAGGGATTCAATTCCACAGGAACTTAACGCCATTATGCTATGAAGAATAGCGATTCTGGGAAATGTTTTGAGCTCTATTTACATCGACAGAAGAGGACATTTTGCTGCTCACCGTCGCCTTTGGGAAATTGTTTTTTTTTTGGGGTTATTGTTTGTCTTTTCCAACCACAGCATTTCCCTTTCACTCTCTTGTGGATGAGTTTCAAGCCCAGGCCCATGTTATCCATATGGTTAGCATCGCAAGCTAGAAAAAATTTAATCAATGTGCATCGCATCTGTGCCCAAACAACACCCTGGGGAGCCTATTGTGTGGCATAACTTTGCCCCATTCATTAAACCCGTTCAGTGTTGCCGAAACCACATGGCAAATGCCCCTCACAAACGCAAGCTCTGTTAAACTGCTGCTCGATATTAAAAGTTCATAGTTTGCCATGTTGTATTAGTCAAGTAAATTTGAATATCTCCACCAATATGAGCAGTGGTTTCCCCAACGTTGCTGTTGTCTTTGAGTGTACCCACTGCCTTTAGCCTTTCTATATTTAATATGGCTTTGCAACAAGCCGACCCCGTCAGGCAAAATACCTCCTTGAAGATTAAAGTGAGATTGTGGCAGCACTTGTCATTCTTAATAATGCAATGGCTTTTCATGTTAGCTCTTTATTAGTAGTTTTGTAACCTAAAGGGATGTCCTCATAAGTCATATCCCCGTAAGCCTTGTCCCCATATGCCATCTATCCATATGTTGTGTCCTCGTGGTATTAATTTTTTGCACCTTTGGCATTTCCTCTTATTTGTCAAGTATACGATGGGCTGTAGTCCAATTGCAGGGATTTTTAACACCTAATCTGTTTTCTGTGGGGGTGGGTGGGTGGGGGGGGGGGGGGGGGGGTACCACCTGGAATCCATTACCACCACATACTGTATTTCCCCAGACCAGAGACACTCATAAGAAACAGATACATGCACGTACTGGCTCACGCATACACAAGGCATACAGGCACATACGTTGCAGTAGTTTAATAAACATGCATCTATACACACACACAAATGCACAAACACACATACACGTACATACATACACACACACACACACACACACAAACAGATTGAGTCTCTGAGCGAGATTGCGTGGCTTGAGTCGTCCTGTCAAAGTGTGTTGGAAGAACTGTGTTGGAGTCTTGCATGTGGATCGTATTTCTAAAACTGGAGCTAGCAGAGCTTACATCTTTAGCTGCTTTTTTTCTTTGGTAGAACTTGTTGTCAGCAACACATTCTTTGAGATCAGTGGTGTTGGTTGAAACACCGGAAACCTGGAGCGAAACGACTGGTGTAAACAGGAGCGCAAACGCCCCCCATTTTTCCAACTTTTATCTTGTAATTTAAACGGTGTTGAAAGCGTGTCGCATTCTGGGATTGATTTGTAGCTAGAATAAATATATAAATCACTGAATGATTGTCAGCATGAGTTAAGGTTGAGGGGGCAATGTGTGGAAGGCGCTATTCTATCTGGGATAATATGTGTTTGTGAAGCATGAACTTCCTCTTCCTCTGCTTGAGCATAATGGTAACCACCAAATGGGAATACAATGGAAAGCCAAAAATGACACAACAGAAATGTCAATGGACAGAAAAACACGTCAGACAGAAGGTCCAACAAATATTTGCTCCTCAACGTCTGGACTTGTTCGACACATGCGTTGCTGGGGTGTTCTTGGTAGTCCGTATATAAGAAGGCAGATGTATGTCTAAATCAGCACCAGTAGGCCCCAGCACAACCAGCTGACAATGATAATATAGTGGACGTACTTTGCCAAATGACTGTTAAGCTACACATGTCTGAGAGATGAGATTGTGGTGCTTGGAAACACACCACCGCCATAGCTGAACAAATGAGATCTGCTGTCCTTTAACTTAGTTGACCCAAACTGTCTTTGAACCTTTTCATCCACATGAAACCAAGAACATTCGTATAGGATGTTTACTTGTTCTGTTATAAACTGACAAATAACTTCCTCACTGTTACGCCAGTAGGACTGGATATCATGTCAGTCCAAAGAGAACGGAATTATTTTTCCTACTTATTCAGAATCCCTGCACGTTTGGTCCAAAGTATTTCAGCTATGTCTCACACACCACAGCCCTCTGTCATCTGTCTGTCCCCAGGAATTGCCATTGCCAGAATCTTTCCCAGGCCTGAAGGCATGCGTCGCTGCCTCAGTCATGTCTGAACGTTGGCCCTGAGGGTGACAAGAACATAACCGTTTTTGCATGTCGGGGATCGGCAGGGTTTCTGCGGCCGGTGGCCAGATTAGTGTGAAGGCGTTGCTTCCTTGGTGAGAAAGCGGTTTGTAAAGTAAGCTGATGTGGACCTCAAACACCAAGCTCATAGCTGGTTTCCTCTCCTTTGACCGAGATTCCTGGACATTGAGAGATCCGTGATTTGTTTTCGTGACATTGAGGTCTGAGTCTTTGGAATGCCGATTTATCGTATTCCAGAACATTCCATCCGCACCAGAGACACGATTATTGCAGTCCCAGCTGTCCACAGGCTTTGGTTGATTAAGAGAACTTTAAAATGAAAAGCGGACAGTTACTTATGCTTGTGGTCGTAGGTTAAACCGTGGAATCTTGGCAGATTGTTAATTGTGTAAAGAATCCTCAGTCCCTGATCCTTTCCTGGCAAAAAACCTGTTGGCTCCCAAACAGTGTGTGAGCAGTATCACAGCTGAATAAGTATTTTATTCCCTACTAATACAATAATCATTCTATCAGAGTTTTTAACTTCATTTTATTGAACGGTAACACTGAATACATCCACAACACAAACAGTTTTAGATCAGTTTCTGGTAATGCCCTGGACAAGACAGCTCTTGAGTTGGCACACAGGCAACAGCGAGATGCAGCAAATCTTTCAGGAAATTACACTGATAGAAACTGGTGCTTGATGTCCTCAGAAGGATCTATGACTTTCTTGTGCGCCAACATCACACATTTGGGTACAATGGTGCATTGTGTGGCCGTCATTTAATCCCGCAGCGCATGGAACCCTGGTGATCACCTAAGGATGATGTCATCACAGCTGCTGGTGTGAGTAACAAACACCTACGGAGGGCAAAATGGCTGAAGGGTCAGATTGCTTCTAAAGACTTGTGATTCAAATGGGGAAGAAAGAGATATTATTAAGGTACAATTAAATTAATCCAAGTTAGACTTGTACGAAGACTGGCCTTAAGCAGTTGGCCCATACAGCATGGTTATTTGAAGACAACGCAAAAATATATTTATAGCATGGTGTCATGGGATAAAGTAAGTGTTCCAAGTCGAAAAAAGAAAAGAAACCAAATATATTTTTGGATTAAAAATAATATGAGCCGTCAAATGATCAACTAGAGACTTGCATGTAGCCTACATGAACTGTTCTTTTTCGACCTCAATTAATTTTGGGTGTTGGATATCTCCATCATATAATGTGTTATTTTACATAATATTTAGTATACACAGTATATAGAGCATTGGCATTTATATACACCAAACTGTGGGATACCAGTCGTGAATGTTGATCTACCCAGTGTAAAAACACTATAGAGCGACATCATATGTAAAAGCATTAATGTTTGACACAGACAGAAAAGTATACACTTGTAAAATGGCTGAGAAATTACATAGAAATGATTGTGGGCATTTTTAGTCAGCAGTTTAACAGTCAAAGTGCTGAGGGCAGTGATAGGCCCACGCCAGACACTGTGTCCATGCCACCAGTCGCATGCATGTGGCTGGCTTCAATTAAAACACCATTACTGTCAGCTCCGATCAAGGCTGCTCTTAGGGATCACCGCAACAGCAATTAAGCATACATTTATCTGTGCTGTCCAAGCGCTGTTTAACTCCAAGCACACTTTTACTACAAAATACCGCAGATGGGATTATCGAATTTGATGGCTTACTGTATTTATTCTGTGGAATATTTGAAGCAGGGGTGGTGGCGGTTGGGGGGGGGGGTTAAAAAAGAAATCGCAAGTGATCATGCGAATATGGTATTTATAAACTTTATTGGTTAGGCACGTCATAAATCTCAATTTGGGGAGCTGGCCACAGTCTGTCGGGTGCGGGTTCTGCTGCATGGCGCGCTGCTAGAATGTGTAGCCTACCTAGAGCCTTTTAAAACGGCCTGGTGGTTGCTAGTGCCACACACACTTACTTTACCTTTTGATTGAGTCACACGTGCAGTTTTACATTTCAGATGCAATTGAGCTTCTACTTCTACTTCGGATGAAGGATAACCAAAATCATGTTATCCTCTTACCGTACAGAGGTGAATACCAAACATAGCTGCTTCGAAGCGTGCTTGTGTGTGTGTGTGTGTGTGTGTGTGTGTGTGTTTGTGTGTGTGTGTGTGTGTGTGTGCGTGCGTGCCTTGGTGTGTGTGCGCGTACGTGTGTGTGTGTGTTTGATACAAAATGCTAGCATACATCCATAGCTTAATAGAACCAAAAACAAAATACATAATATGCATTTACTAATGCTCATTTACAATTTACAACCACATTCATGAACGAGACATCAATCTGGAATGCACCCCGCCACCCATACCACCCCTTCCCTATCGAGTGTCTACAATGAAACTTCAGTGTGAGATGATCCCATCCTTAAAGAAGACGTTAGAAAGCACTAAAACACTGCGACCAGTGATAGCCTGTCTCGATACACACGGCCCCAAGGCAAGAGAAAGAGAGAGAGTGAGAGAGAGAGGGACGGAGAGAGAGAGTGGGACGGGGACGGGGGGGGGTGATTTAGAGCTGTGGATGGCCTTCTGGGGGCCCTTGATTACCAGAGCTTCACGCAACGCTTTCATGTGGTAAGCGTTTAGAAAAAAACAAGGGTCACTGTTATCATTTAAATAATCGGAGTCGCTTAAAAGGAGCAACAGCGCGCATTCCTGCCGCTCCGTCTGAAAGTCCCCACTCTTTCGGAAATGGCCTAATCCATCTTGTTGGGAAAGGAGAGGAGGATAGGAACAATTATCTCCCAAAGCAACATCTTCTGTTTAAGTAGAGCATTACAGCTCTGTTCTTTGTAAAGGAAAGAAAAAACCTGAGAAACACAAGGGGCTTAACTTCCTGGACCGAGAGTATGCCTTTGTACAAAGCTGGATGTTGTGAAATTGTAGTGGAGTTTTGATTAAAGTGGTCCTGCTAATGATCCACATCAGAGTATGGGGAGACGTGCGTGGAGTTCGGACACAGCCACGCAATGTTGTAACAATAAACCTCTTCATCCTCTGACGGAGACATATGGCTTTTGGGAACTTCTTTGCCATACATTTCTATGCAAATGACCCATTATATTTGGTTTTTACATCAAAGCATGTTTTTTCTCCAATATTTTATGAATTGATTAAAAAACAATAATAACATGAAATTATATAATAATAGTGAAAGTTATAAAATTACTTCTTCTGATTGTTCTAGTCAATTATTTGACTCTGTATTGTAGATGCCTGTTATACTAATGACTAAGACTTAATTGATCAATGAGTTATACTTATACTAATGACTAAGAGAATGAATTATAATGAATGACATACTATACTATTGACCAATACCTACTTATTGAATGAGTTATACATTTACTAATGACTTACTATTGTAATGACCAAGACCTACTTATTGAATGAGTTATACATATACTAATGACTTACTAAAGACTAAGACATACTTATGGAATGAGTTGTAGTACGAGAATTTAATGAATGAAATGGTTACTTTTGTGGAAAGTCCAAATGGGTTTTGCTGCCTGTCGGCTGACTATATTTACTGGCCAGCAGGCCATCTGACTGACCGATGGGCTGACTCCTGGCTCCCAGCTGTGGGTTGAGGAAGGCAGGACTACACTGCAGCAGGGAAGAGGTGAACTCGCCCGTGGATCATGTGTTGGGAAGCAACGCTATATAGCATCGGCTCGGCCCACACGCGTGTGAACCACACCGCATGACACATCAAAGACTTCAACATGCAAGACATTGTCCCTGGGCTTGACTGCTTCACGGCTGGGTGATTCATAGGCATCGTACGGGGAGATCAGCTATGGGAGCCTAATACTGAACACATATACTGTAACCCCCGTTACAGAGCCCATGTTCTACTGTTAACTACCCTGTATCAAAGCAGGAGTCCTGGGGGTGGGGGGATTGATGTATTGGTGTATCTGTGTGTGTGTCTAGGGGTCAAATCTGCGGCTCTTGATGCTAATGTTGTAAGCGTGGGCTCCATTGATAGGAATTCATGTCTATGGACCAAGGTATGGACATCATTGGGTTGCATTATGAAATACCTCCAAGCTTAGCACAGAATTGATCTCCAGAATTGTTGGTGTTTTGACTGTGGGGTTTTGACTGTGGACTTCTTGACGACAACAAAGATGATTAACTATGTCCCTCCTATGTCTTATGTCTTAAGGTACAGTTTGAAGACGAGTCACCCGTTGTTATGTTTAGAAGAGCATAGTGCCATAACTAAATATATAATGTGACTTGTGAATTGTGAATGTCATGTAGTACGGAACAGGCGTAGGTGTTACTTACCATAGGCGTTTGTGTAAACCTTATCAATAATTGGTTTATTTAGAGAGTGAAAAAAGGGAGAGAGAGAGAGAGAGAGAGAGGGGTAGCGAGAGGGAGAGAGGGAGGGAGAGAGGGAGAGAGAACTGATGGAAAACATTTGACCTGATAGTTCAGTTACAAAATATGTCCAGGTCCTTTGATCTTCCTTAAAATCTGAAAGAAATGGTATTTGCCTTGATAGGACTTTAACTACCACTATTTTAAAACAGATCGGAAAAGTAACACACATTTACCATCCATCTCTGTTATAAGAATGGCTTTATAAACGCAGCTCAAACTGTTTCAGTTGAGTTTCACAACAAGGGGTCTAAATGGCATTACCTTTCTGGGACCCCTGGCACCAAATAGGAAAGAACGGAACATTTCCAATATTACTATGATCCAAACCAAGTGAAGCCAGCAAAGACCTTCAACAAGGTTCATACACACGATTATCCTCTCATTTTATTAAAATCACAATTTCCCACAATACTTTAACGATATATATCGGTTGGGATAATCCAATGGTGGACAAATACAAAACACTGTGACTCTACAAAGGTTTACTCACATAAAGGAATTTAAGAAACTACTTAAAGGATTATGGAGTTATTTATTATTTTACCTCCATTTCCCATTTGGCTTACACGATACTTACAATGTCTTTCATATTTCGGTTGACATGATTCCCTTGGCTGTAATCACTTGCAAAAGCACATTGACAAGGGAAGAACAATATAACTCAACTTTCTATGTAATTATAATGTAGTTATAATAATAGTGTATGATGCCACATTTTACTAGGCGGACATTTTTCAACATTAAATCATCATTCACTTTATTATTCTAAATATGCCTTTTCTGGATTCTTCATATATCTCTCCATCCATGCAAATGATAGAACAAAAGTGATTTAAGAGTGTTTTGATTTAATAAAATGTGATTGAAAGACATCCAGGACTTCCATCTGATTCCATGACGTTTGGAAGTTTTTTAAAACCTGGACCACCCTGAGAAAACCATTTGGGAGGAAATAGAGACAAGACCCAAGAGAAGACTAGCCAGGTCTGGGAAGCTAAGGAGGAAAGGTCTATACCCACCCTACCAGTGTGCAACCTTTACTTAATTATTATTTATATATCAAAGCCTACATCATATTGACTTCACACCATTTCTACAGAATGTGGTTTAATCATTGCACTGGCTAACCTTTTCAATCAGAAAGAACACCAGTATTGTATTGTGTTGTATTGTATTGTATTGTATTGCATTGCATTGTCTAGTATTGTATTGTATTATATTGTATTGTATTGTATTGTATTATATTGTATTGTCTAGTATTGTATCGTGTTGTATAGCCTATTGTATTGCATTGAAGTGAATTGCATTGCATTGTTGTAAATCTATATCTGAGAGCGGAAGAGCAGAAGTTCTTCACGTAGCATATGCTACCACGTACCATATGCTTTGAAGAAATTTACAAACTTTCTGATGATGACAATCATCGGGGGAGTGCAGTTGTGGGTACATCATTGTGCAAGCCCCCGGTGAACGAACCTCTAAATAGTATCACCTTTAAGGGTGGACAATGGCATCAAACAAGTCCAATACTTCCTCCCGCTGCCCAGTTTAGTTAGTCGTCCATTGTCTCCAACAATGAATCTTGACACTTTGAATTGGAGCCTGTGATGGATAGCTTTTGAGGTCAAAAGCCCTGACTGCTATATTGATTTCATCCTTTAGCCCGGACAGCTTTTCTTCCTGAATAGACATGGCTTGGTTGTGGGAGTCGCAGCAACCTTGTGGGAAAGTGTGTTCTAAGAAGTGATGGGGCTGGCTTGCTTATAACAGGACCAGGTATAAGGACCTTGATTTAAATATGACATGTCAATCACTTTAGCTTAATTGTTCTTACATTAAAGCAAAATACATTTTAGAATATGAATTAACGTATGACTCTTTAATGCATTCTTATGTGGTTGATATGTACTGTAGTGATATGTAGTTAGGCCTACACTAGTAGCTACCATAGCCTAAACAGACATCAGTTTAGTTGTTCAGACATGACGTCAGTTTAGTTGTACTGTTTTTTTAATAGGTCTACATGTACATGTTTATACATGTCTGTATAAACAGCTTCTAAAAGGGTTTTGTTTAGAAATAAACAATATAAATACTGTTTTTCATAATGAAGAGGAAGGACTAAGGTTCCACACTAAAAGTGCTCCCGAAACATTTCCTGCATGGGGGGTGTCATTCAAGCAGAGCATAACAATTGTTACCAGATTAAGAAGAAAGATAAAAACTGTTAACACTGTTTAGCCATCCATTTCTTGGAAATTAACTGGGGTCGAAATGTCGATGCCTAATAATCGTTTCAACCAACCTGTCCATGTATATGATCATGGATACAAATCACTCACGATTTCTTTCTCTACCTTTTTTTTCATTTAATATGCCGCTTGTATCTCTAAAACACGTTCCCTGCTAATAACAGTCAATAAATCATGCGTAATTGGTAATGTTCTGTGTCTACGTGCCCAAGCGCGAAAAAAAGGAAAAATACAAACAATTCCGAAACAATTTAAAATCTCTATATATAAAACGATATAGCGTTCAGTTAATACACGTAGTGTACAGTTTTATAGTTTTCCCCCCTCTAACGAGACTCCTGGAGCCGGTGTGTTGGACGGTGCTTACTGCAGTACACAGATCGGTTTCAGTCTTTGTCAGTTGTGAATGGGGGCGGAGGAAGCGAAGCCATTAGAATCCTATAAAAAGAAAGTATCCGACATCATAAAGTATCAAGCTCCAGCACCATAAGCACCCATGCCAGATACGGACTGCTGGAAACCACTTTGCAAAATTCCATTCTAACCTTCAGTCCATCATCCAATTTATTTTTCTTTAATTTTCTTTTTTTTACAGAAACAGCACCAATAATCTTTAGAGTCGTCGGTATTTCAGACAAGTATTCTTATCTCTATGGCAGTCGTTGGTTTATATATTTGATTTACAGAAACCATCGAAATTCAAAAACGTTATAGCCAACGGGTGAACTTTTACGCATGGACGCTGCGTGGGCGCGCACAGCTCTGAGATCTTTCTTGTTCGTAAAGTGAGCGTTGAGGTGGCTCCTTGAACTTGTCGTACCTTGTCGGCACTTCACGTCTTTTCTTTTAAGGATGCTCGCTTTTCCTCGGAGTAGATGGTGGTTTATACTGGCGCTTCTCGTGGCTACGGTGAGGATGGGGACATCCCAGAGACCAGAAGCGCGGTCCAAGGCGAACTCCATCAAGTCGGCGTTGTTGGAAGAGGCACCCACGGCAGAGACAAACCGCACCGCAACTCTTCACAGTGCAGGGATCCCCAAGAAACACAACATCCTCACACAGGTACTTTATCATGCGCAATGTGTCAGAACTTATTTTAGTATTATTATGACGTTTCACACAAATATAAGCAGTTTAAGCAGCGTTTTTTTTTTCTGTATGGTAAGTGTATTTCATTGGACATGGATGAAAGTTGTTAGTTATGATAAATAGATAATGCCTGAAACCAGATTAACCCCGTCCTATTGGATCGCCTGTGTAGTTTTAAAGCGTGTTTGTGTGGGGAGCATTTTCTTTAATTCGGATTACGCATTTTTCTTTAAAGCGTAATCGGGCGACCAAGTATAACTCCATAACGTATCCAGAAAATAACTATTTCCCACGTGTGAATCGTTAAGGGAAACGGACGGAATCAATCATAACCCTAATTGGCTTTCAGACGTCGCAGCCCCGACGTGTGAGACGGAGTTTTCAGTAAACCATGTTATGCCAGCAGAAATGTGGGGAAACGTTAAGACTTGGGGTAATTCTCTGTCTGGTTCTTGGTGTCATTAAAGTGGCGCAGACGCTTGTGGGATTAGGAGCCTTTACTCCGGGGCCACAGGGATTCAAACCGGCCACTTAATAGCCGCTCTAACACTTATCAATTCCATGCTGTTTCAACACTTGGTTAGATTAGGGCGGCCGCAAAAGTTCTGTGGAAAAAGTCAAAAAGTCAAACCATAAATTATGTTATTATTCTGGCAATTGTAGGTGTAGTCCTATCCCGTTCCAAGAGACTTAGTCTATTAAGACCTTTCGAAATATCATCCAAAAAAATCTCATTTAAACTTTGTTTACGTTCCATATTCTACCAAACATTGCACATTAATTTAGTTAGTTTGCTTCTTGATATAAATTACGTTAAACTGTCAAATAACTTTTAAATACTTTAGACTAGAAAGATGACGCGCAATATATCCAACCAACGTATGATATAAACTTATCTAGACCTATGACATTTAGCCTATTTTAATTCTTGATTGATGAAGCTGATGGTGTTAAACCATCACCCATATCTGATAGCCAATTATTTGATTTGATCCCTTTCAACAGAAGATCTTTTGACGTTTTGTGTCTGTTTTATTTTTTTTTCAAGCAATGTCACTACACCGTTTCATTATCATGACCTCATCTTTCAAACAACATATTTTCTGTGGCCTTATAATCAAAGTTACAAATGTCATTTAACTGCAGGCATTTTTCTTTTCTCAAGCTTTAACGATAAAATGTGTGCCAATATAACCACTGGGCAACTATCTCTCTAGTGTGGCTAGCTACAATTGTGGTGGACATCAGTGATGTTTGTGTGTGTGTGTGTGTGTGTGTGTGTGTGTGTGTGATGTATGTGTGTGTGATATCCTGCTCAGACAGACTGAATTATGGAAAAGCCTATTTTTTTTCTTCCTCTGAGTGAAGTCTGGAATCAGTCCAAGCCCAAAGCAAGCCAGCATGGCGCTGTTCTGTTTAAATGTCTCTCCTTGCCTTTGCATTCATCTTGAGTGCTTTGGAAATGTGACCCAAGGGCCTATAATGTGTGCATTGTGAGACCACCCCACAGCCACAATCCTTAAATGTCATTATGCATTTCATCATTAGCACTTTTACCTTTGAAATAGTGTGTGTAAAAGAAGATTGGGAATAGATTATATTATAAGAATGTTAACCTACTGTGGTGTGTCTACATGTATGCGTACGCGTGTGTTTTCTTGCATGTGTGTGTGCGCGCGCATGTACGTGTATGTGTTCGTGAGTGTGTTTGTCTGTCCTTTGGCTGCCAAAATACTTTTCCAGAGCTATAAAAGTATCGGCCACAACTTTACCTTGGCCAGAAATGTGGCCTGAGTCTGGCGGTGCACCACTCCGGCGACCTTTATTTCAGCACTTAGCGGCTGTTTACGAGTGAAATAAATCAAAGATAACAGCTCTGCACTCTTCATGGGGATATAATTGGCAACGTGTGGCACTGATTTGTAATGGCTCAAGAATGATATTACTGCCGGGGTCGGTACACAAGATAAAGTGAAAAATGCACTCTGTGTGCGGTAACGAAGTGGTGGTGGTGGAATGTGTTTCTCGAATGAAAAAGGAGTCTGAAAAGATTGAGTGTTGCTCTGTGTTTCTAAGGTTCAGTGTTGTCTGTGAATGGGTTGGGTATGAGTGTATATGTGTTGGGGAAGGTCATTTGGTAACAGACACCGTGTCTGTGAGTGTTTGTGAAATGAGTGTGTCTTGTGCTGTCAATGTTTGGTCAGATTGTAGTAAGACTGTAGTAGTATTTTTTTCAGCTTCATTGGAAATAAGTAGGATTCCCAGCTTAGATTCAGCATTAAAGTTGATGACAAGATGTGCATTTGCATGCTTGACTTTAGCTGTCTGAACATCCGCTATAGCAGAACATCCTGTTATATAATCAACATGATCCTCTTCTCTTTCCTCCCTCATATTGCCGAGGATTCACTTCTTGGCGCAACACTAAAAATAGGCACTGCGACTTTAGATTTCATTTGATAACTCCAGCCAACGTTGGGGTGGGTGGGTCGGTGGGGTGACAGGAAGCTTCCAACACAAGTGCCCATAAAATGAAATCCCCTACTGGCTTCTTAAGAAGAGACAGAGTCCAGACAGGCAGTGGAAAGCAGCCGCTGCTGTTGGAAGACAGAAACCTTCCGTATTCTGTGCGTCTGTTTGATTGTTCAAGTGCTGTTTTCGAAATCAGTGATAGAGTGAAACACCTGGCGGCCTTATACACGGTTCTTATTTTCTGGTGGCTGTTGTTGCACATGGTATATTGTCGTTACCCAAAACAATGTCTGCTTACTCCACTCTCGAGTCTCGAGTCATTTTGACGACGTCAGGCTTTGAGTGTTTGCATACACACCCATCCGTACGTTTACGTCACACCAATGAAAGTCAAATCGATTTCATGGAAAAATAACATCACCCACTAACATAGAAACGGGAGTGCTACACGGCGTGTGTGCCAACGCTTCTGGGTGGGCATCGGCTTCTTGGACGTAGAACCAGCGAAGAAAAATGGATAGAAACGGGCAGCTAGCGTTCGCCGCAACGCAACCTCTGAAACCACAAGGTTTGGTGGTAGCAGCGTGGCTGGCGTTCAGCTAAACAGCAGCAGCCGGCCACTCCTTTTTCTTTTCTCTCTCTCTCTCTCTTATTTTATACCCAACACTGATATGTTTTTTACAAGGCTCTCTCAGAGGGCTCCTGCCTATTAAAATGGTGCCAACTCCTTCTTCTCGCTCGCCGACCCCTGGCTGCCGTCTCGCGCCCGCGTCTGCCACCTTAATTGACTGTTGACTGTTGCTAACGAGCTGTGAGGGGCCTGGCGGGGGCCAAGCAGGAAGGGGCCAGAAGGTGTGTTTCCACCCCCGCTAAGGGGGTGAGGGGGAGGAGGGGAGGAGGGGAGGAGGGAGGTGACAGGGGGTCTATTGTTGTGTGGCACCTCTAGTCAGTTTGGAGCTCCCTTGGGGGCACTGTGATGAGGAGGAGGCCACTCACTGGAGCCACAAGAGGGGCCCCTGCTAGTCTTCTTGCTAGCTGTGAATCCAGGGTCGCACCCCCATTTTCTGTTAATGAGAGAGCAGAGACAGAGAGTAGAGCGAGAGACTGTTTAGAGAGAGAGAGAGAGAGAGAGAGATGTCTGGGTCTCCTTTAACATGTCGTTGAACGAAGTACGACTCTCTTGGTGTTTGTCGAGTCCCAGTGTATAGCCATGTGTAAAGGAATACGACCCTGGTGTGTTGTGTGTGTGTGTGTGTGAGTGTGTACGTAGAAGAAGTCCTTTTTGTGGTCAATTAAGAGCATCTCACTATGTAAACTGAAGAGAGTCCTTGATTCCGGAGACTTTGTTGAACTAACACAAAACCACATGTGTTTTGAGTGATGAAAGATGGCGACGCCGTGTTTGTAGAGATGTATTGTTAGCATACTTGCTATCCCATGTCATCCGATACAGCCAGGCTTGTCTGTGCTTTCAGAGGGTATACCAGGTTTGTGTAGTGACATCGTTTACTTGTCTCCTAAAGGCAGTGGACATTAATTAGCAGCCTCAGGTTACTAGCCGGAGCACCGAGGTTCAGGTTTAATCTAGGATGTGAATGTGTGTTTGAAACCGGGTTTATGTGTGTGTGTGTCTACTCAGACATTCATGTTTGTGCAGGCATTCATGTTCAACAATTTTAGTCTGTAGAAATATTTCACATTCTACAAAATATTAGATTTGTTGTGTAGTGAGAGCTAATTCATTTTATTACACATTCATGACATATTCAAGAGTTTGTAAAATATAAAACTTTTTGTTTTGTGTGCATATATTACGCAAACCTATGTGAGTTACACGTTGAAGAACAGCATAAGCGTTGAAGCGGAGCTCTGTCACCGTGTTGTGTCTAGGAATGAACCAGAATGAACCAGAATGAACTTGATCAAACAAGGAGAACGCTAAGAGCAGGGTTTTGGACGGGCTCAACACCCTCACCTAAAAGCTCTCGTTGATAGTTTCTCTCCCACACGTTACCATCGTCTCTCTCTCTTCAAAGCCACGACGGCTCGCGAGGGTGGCGGCACAAGGCGTGTGCGCCAGGCCGCCATCTTCTCCCTCGACGCCTACCCTCTTCCCCTTCCGCTCCCTCCCCATCTTCATCATCATCACCTCACGGTCGTCACCTCCTTTATCTCCTCGCCAGGATGTCAGGAAGAGGCCGCTAGAGCAGACCTACACACTCAAACACACACACACTCAAGCACGCACATATGCATGCACACAAACACGCACACACACACACACACATGCACGCACACTCACACACACACACATACGCAAAGACACACACATGCACGCACACAAACACGCACACACACACATGCACGCACACTCCCACACACACACATACACACACATGCACGACACACACACTCACACAAACTCTCACACACACGCACATGCAAGCACACACACTCTCACACACACAGCCCTCTTCCTCCCCCCAGGAGAGTGCAGGTTGGAGCTTTCATGTGTGTGTCAGAGAAGAGTGCATCCAGGGACAGGAAATAAGGGAGCGACTGAGAGATGTGACAGCAAAGAGTGGTGCTGGGGGAGACTATAGGGCGAGACTGGGGGGAGGGCGGGGTGAAGGGAGGTTGGGAGACTGGGGGGAGGTATGGAGGAGACTGAGGGGAGGTAAGGGGAGAGTGGGCGACAGCGGGGGGGAGTAGACGGAAGGTGGGGAGATTGGGGGGAGGTATGGGGGAGAGTGGGGGAGGAAGGGGGAGACATGTCGGAAATAAATACCCCAGGTGCTTTAGAAGTTGGGAATGAGGCGTGTTAAAAACAAGGCGAGATAAGGAGAGATTGTCAAGCGTGATGTTATTTTTGTGGGGAGGGGCAGTTGGTTTCAAAGGGTGACTCTTGTCATAAACACACACACACACACACATACACACAAACACACATGTGTGCACTGTGGATCGTATTTCTGTGATCCAGTTATGCCTGATGTATATAAACTTAAAATAGTAATTTGAGCTAGCAGAAAGACAAAACAATGTGTGCACCCATGTCAATTAAATAAGCACTCGTGTAAAACAGGCCATGTTTGCAGACTAAGGACTAAATCAAACTCATACTCAACAGCATTCAATTGTAGACGGAGGAAAGATCTTTCTGCATGATCAGAGAATCAAGATCAGTTTCCTTTTGTGCTGCAAAATGAAAGAAAGGTTGGATTACTTCAATCAATAGATAAACCATGTGCATTACCGGGATCAATCGCAACGAAGGACGAGCATCAACCATTTCTCTTTCCTCCTTTCATCTTTCTTTCATCACTGTGACACAGCCAATGTGAGCTGCCGATCACCCACTCACCCGGCGGACCTGCTCTGCTTCTCCTTCCAACAGAAGAAGAAGAAGAAGCGTATTGAATAACAAGCTGGTTCTCTTTGCAGATATTGACCATGTTTTAAACTTATTTTTCTGCTTGCAAAGACTGATTTGAACATGCGGGCCGGATTTAAACTCTAGAAAGCCGGCTGTTTTTGATGGTGTAGTCTTCTCCCTGTTGATTGTACATCCCAAATGGAGGCTGTTATGTATTGGGACAGTCAAGATGGTGTTCTGCTCCCGAGAAAAACATCCTCTTCCTCTGCTTCTTCTTCTTCTTCATCATCTTGTTCTTCGTCTTTTTCATCTATATTCTAAGACTTGTTCTTGTTCTTGTTCTTGTTCTTGTTCTTCTTTTTCTTGTTGTTGTTGTTGTTGTTGTTCTTGTTGTTGTTCTTCGTTGTCTTCTTCTACTTCTTCTTCTTTTTGTTCTTCTGCTTCGTCTTCTTTTTTCTTTTTCTTTTTCTTCTTCTTCTTCATCTTCTTCTTCTTCTCCTGTTTATTCTGCCTTTATTCCTCTAGTGACTCCACCCTATCAGACAGCTGTAAGCCACTTCAATGCAGCGTTGACAAAAACACAAACCAACTAGAACGCTAGCGGTGGCGGTGGGTGTACTAGACGGTGTGTTGTGTTATCCTCGTGCCAGTCCTCATCGGAGTGATTCACATAGACGAAGACACAATACTTTATCCTCCTGTCCTCTCGTCTCCAGACTGGGGTCGGGTGATGTTCTGTGCGAGACTAAACAGCTAAACATCTGCTTGTTTCAACTACAACTACCCTCATTTTCAAGAGCCAAGGAAGACTCAACCCCTCTCTGGGCTAGGTTCAGTGGAAATTCGCTAGATGCTAGACCATTCCAAGGAGGGACTTTTGTTTTGAAATGCTTCATTTTAAATGCTTTTAATTTGGAATTTGGACAGCAATTCAAGTGTTGAAAGTCAATCATTTGTTGGAAACTTTGTTAGTTGAGGCTTTACTGATTACCATCAACATAATTGTGGTCTTATTCTCTGTGTATTTATTTTATATGTATTATTATTTTTTTATTGACCATTGTGCACATTGTGGCCCTATAGGAACCTCAAGAAAAACAGGATTACAACCCAAATGTTTGATTATTGTAATGTGGTGTTTATTTGAGATTTGAGACTGCAGAGATGCAAAACGAAATTATTACTTTTTTATCCTAATAACAATAACAACATTGCTTGTTATCCTAATCCTAACAAGCAATACTGAATCTCTTGGGGCATGAGAGAACGATGAATGATTTTCTAACATTACCGAGATACCACAAAGGCTCTGTTCGCTCTATTGTTTGGACTTGTCTCTTAACATCCATAACAATGCGAAGACACGTTTGACCTCCACAGCCTGTTTTGCTTTGCTTTTCATTTTATTTGAACTCTTCATAAGAAACCATAAAGAAGGAGACGAGAGAGGAGAGAGTGAGGAGCAAGGCGACTAAAACTAAAACTGAACCAGACTACAACCACTTCTTCGGGTTGTTAAAGGGCATCTATCCCTCTGGGATCAAGCCCCTGCCCTCTGAAGGGTATGCCCTCCCTAAGTGTTCTGGGGGGGCCTTATCGGCCCCCAGGGGCCACCATTCCTGAAGCTGGCCTCTCTCTCTCTCTCTCTCTTTTGTGAAGAGGGACACACATTAACGTTGAATACTAAAACAAAGGGGCTACCAAAAGAATGTTCCCAGAATGTTCTCTCTCTCTCTCTCTCTCTCTCTCTCTCTAAGAGAGAGATGTGTTTCTACCTGTGCAGGTGTATTCGTGTAGCAGTATACGTGATGTATTTCCATTTTCTACCTGTTCAGGTGTATCCCTGCAGCAGTGACAAGGAGTGCAGCCTGGGCAGCTACTGCCACAGCCCCCAGCAGGCCCCCTCCCGATGCCTCACCTGCCGCAGGAGGAAAAAGCGTTGCCATAGAGACGCAATGTGTTGCCCCGGAAACCGCTGTAGCAACTGTAAGCAGAACTCTACACAACTTTCCCTTCATGTTAGACTATAGTCCAAGACCAGACACATACACACACACAGCTATTATATTCACTGCAACAGGCTTTATATCCAAGGGGATTTGAGTTACGCTCGAAGTACACACATGCAGCCCTTGTGTTTAGCTTCTTATACTTCATTAATCTTCATCATACAATTAGGCTTTACATATAAAAATATATTAAAAAAGGTATCAAAATCGAGAAATTCCTGTAAATTAATCAAATAATGACTCATAACACCAATCATAACACCAATACGATAATTATATAGTTATAGGAGATGAACACGATGAACTATGGGGTTCCATGTACAAAGGGCTGAAACGAGGGGTCAACTTTGATAAAGGGTCATCATTTCTTTACTTCTTCCCCGTTCCTCCTGCCGGCCCACAGATATCTGCGTCCCGGTCTCGGAGAGCGTGCTGTCTCAGCACATCTCGCCTCTGGGCGACCACAGTAAACTCTCCACCAAGGAGCACGGCTGGAGAAGGAACGGGAAGACGCAGACCAAGCATTCCCTCAAAGGTAACGTGCATCTGCTTATAGGACGTGTTGTGTACACACACACACACACACACACACACACACACACACACAGACACACATGTGTGCGCCCGCTGCAGAGAGAGAGAGAGAGAGAGAGAGAGAGAGAGAGAGAGAGAGAGAGAAATGTCCCACAAAACACAAATACGCACACATGCCAGCGCTGTTCTCGTCTCTTCTCCTTCATTCCTTCCGCGGTATGACTGCGGTCTCGAATGGCTGAATGCATTCTGTTAGCCGCTGACAGCGGCTAACAGAATGTAAATGCATTCAGCCATTCGAGTGTCCCCACAAAGCCGCCGGAGGACGCCAGGTCTGCTAGCTCCTTTGCCGTAATTACTCCTCTGCTGGTATTGTAGCAGCATGGTCTCCACAAGGGCCCCCCAAAACCCACAGCACTGTATAGGCCCTGTGGGAGGAACCACACTAACACTGCTGTAATTGCGGCACCTACTACGTGCAACACTAACACACACACGGGCACACATGCACCCACACATGCGCACATACATGCACGCTCGCACACACACACATACACTAAAAAACGCATGCACATATGCAGGCACACACAGACATGCATGCACACACACACACACACAAAAACATACACACGCATGCAGACATGCATACACGCACACATATCCACACACACACAAACACACACACATCAGACATGCTTGCTTGCACACACACACACACACACACACACACACACACACACACACACATACCCTGGTTGACAGGGGCACGGTGAGAGAAGCCACAGAATGTGGGTTTGGCATGGGACAGGCGTGATAATATCCCCCCCCCCCCCCCCCCCCCCCACACCCCACACACACACACACACACACACACACACACCATGCTTGGCTCTGGTTTCACCTGACTCATGTAAACGTAGGGGCCTATGGACTAACCAGAGCTCATTTCAGTCACTAAAATGGCTCGGCAGTAAGTGCACTGTTAGGACCTCAGAAGGATAGCAACACTGAAGGCAATTTGTCAGTTGTGCAAAGTTGTAGGCATCATTAATGTTCTTATTGTTACAGTCATTTGCTGTGATTTTTATTCGGAGGGATACGAGCTGTATTTGCGCATATCATCCTGTCTGTTTATGAAGGTTATGTGTGATATCTCTCTGTATATTACATCATATCGGTTGCTGAGCTATAAAAATGGAGTGACTAAGCCTGCAACAGAAATTTACGAGGAAATCGAGAATCGCGCCGACAGGGATCTGCGTCGGTGGGTTAGTATTTTCGGAGAAGCCTCATGCATAAGGCCCTAGAAAGTGTGATGAAACAGCACTGTCTCTTGTTCTGACACATCTGGTGGGAAGTGGGATGACTGGGTTACAAAACCCGCACATGGGTTCCCTTAAACTAACAACAATAAACAACGAAGACAATAAGAAACCTTTGCTGTTGCTCTTCACAATTACACCATCAAACGGTTGGAGTTCAACATGAGTAAAAGGTTGCCTGTGTTTGTTTAGCAAATAGCAACATGATTCATAATTATTATCATTGTGCCTCACTGTTCCTTTGAATTTAACTGAAATGATTTATTTTTTTGTAGAACTCTGTGTTCCATCAGTGGGTCATTATGACCCACTCCGTGCATGTTTTACTTAATTTCTTTGATTGTATTACTTCATTATTAATTGTCCTGATATCCTCTGTAACACACTTTTAAAAAGAAGTACAATTATGATTTTCTATAATATACTTATAAGGTTTTGCTAAGCAGTAAATTAAAAATAACCAATTGTGGCTGATTTTACTCATCCACAGTCATCTAGATATTTATATTGCTACCATGCAATACATTTATACACATGTACATATAACATACACATATATGCAGTACACATAGAATATGTATATTCCTATTGATTTATCTCTCCTCTCCACCCACCCCCACCAGGCCACGAGGGCGACCCGTGCCTGCGCTCCGCCGACTGCTCCGAGGGCTTCTGCTGTGCGCGCCACTTCTGGACCAAGATCTGCAAGCCGGTGCTGCGGCAGGGCGAGGTGTGCACTAAGCTCCGCAAGAAGGGCTCCCACGGCCTAGAGATCTTCCAGCGCTGCGACTGCGCCAAGGGCCTCTCCTGCAAGGTGTGGAGGGACGCCACGTCCTCCTCTAAGTCCCGCCTGCACATGTGCCAGAGGGTCTGAAGGGGGTGGGTGGGGGGGGGGGGGGGGGGGGGGGGTGGGGGGGCGGGGGTGAAGGTGGAGGTGGAGGTGGTGGAGATGGAGGTGAAGGTTACATCCGGCATTGAGGCACCCCACTCTTGTCCTCCTCCTTCTCTGCCTCCTCCTCCTCCTCCTCCATCTTCTCCTTCATCTCCATCTGTCCCCGGGCGTTTGAGGATGTTCTCCTGCTACGTGTCGGTTCTTTTTTATGTGGGGGGGGGGGGGGGGGGGGGGGGGGAAGAAAGAAAAGAAGAGAACAAAGAGGCGAACAAAATCTAGAGACAATTTGAAACAGAAGTCTTCTTCTTCTCCTTCTCCTTGTGGACCAGGCATGTTCCTCCACAGGTGAAACGGGAATGGGAGGCCTGTGCGATGTGTGGTTTTGATCGGGCAACCCGCAACCTTTTTTTGCTGACATCATACTCTATCACACATGCTCACACGCACACACACACACACACATGCACCACACACACTTCATCGTTCTCCGAGTTGGTTGACTGCATTGCGTTCGTCCAGATCTCTCTCTTTCTCCACCTGCAACGCATATCTATGGGTGCATCCAGGGAGCTGCATTGCAAGGTATCCTACCCGGCCCGCTAAGTGTTGACATTGTGAGTCCTAGCCCTAGCTAACCCTCCTCAGGCCTTGGAATTGACCAAGAGGATGCATGCTCCTGTAGTGTAAAGCCATATTGTTCCATACCTTTCAACACATCCATACACATGTCCACTCGTTCGTACGAGTTCATCGTTTAGTAATACAGAAATGTCTAAAAGTTTGAGAATGCTTCTGTCATTGCAAATTTAATGTCTCACCCCCCATAGTCTTTATTATGTAATTTCTTTGTTTTAGCTGGATATTTGTATAGTCTAAATAATACAAAATAAATAAACATCGATGGCAAATATAAATGCGCAGATTGAAGTATATATGATAACATAGGCCTACTAGAACTAGAAAACAACTGCAATTGTACATAGACAACAGACTTTTGCATATATCTTTGTGTGACAACCTGCTACATAACTCTAACCCAAATACATTAGCTCCAGAAGAAAAGATAGAGATATGGTTTCACTTTAATATTCCCTGTCTATTGTGATACAGGTATTTGTGCATGAGTACTAAAGTAGTAGTAGTTCATCAGAAACAAATGATATATCCAATTTCCAAGCGCCACGGGATATCTGTATAAAATGGATGCCGTGGTCTCATAAAATAACCTTTTTACGTTCAAGGGGAAAATAGAGAATAAAAATACTCATGTCATTGTTCACAAAATACCACTGCATGCATCGCAACTGTATGATCTGTAAGTTAATTTCACCTGTGATGGAAGCATTTACAGAAATAACTTTTATTCAAGTTGAAGTGATATTGATTTTATAATATTAACATGAGTCATTGTCGATTGTTTGCCTTTGTTATTAGAGACCTAGTAACCTGTTTTCTTTTTTTGTATTCATTACAAACCATTAAGCTCATGTATTGTATATAGATTGGAAACAATCAAAAATGTATTTAAGGATCAATGTATATCATGTACATACAATGAAAAAGTAAGATATGAATTCTTTTGAAAAGGTCAAAGATAGCATAGCTATGCGAGAAGTGATAAAGTATGTGTGGTGCCGTCAGGTTTTTATTTGATAAGATCTCAGATTATGACAGTTACAACAGTTTACGAAGCGAGCGGAACGATAAGCAGAACATAATATAGCCTGGACTGAAATAGTTTATATGGTCAAACGTGGAAGATATTTTGTAGAGGAAAGCCAAAAAAATGCAGCAACTGCTATAGTAGTTTGTGTAACTGGTGTGTAAATGGTTAGAGAATTTTATCCCACTAAAATGATGCTTGTGTGAATACATTCTGCTGATATTTTTGTGTATTTACAATGTTGACTAAATAAAAGAATGTATTTTGTATAACTGGTTACTTTAGGTTTATTTTTAATTGCACAATATAATAATCCCATTGCATTATTCAGGTAAACATGTTAATAATGTACAATATTTGTGAACTGCTTCAACCCCGCCCCCCCCCCCCCCCCCCATCACTTTATTTGCACACATTATCAATAAAATGTGATTTCCAAGTATAATGAAACAAAAAAAACAATTAGACAAGGGAACATTTTGTCCGAAAGGAAAATGCATTTTATCCGGCAAGATGGTGGGATTGATTAGATTTTATCAAGTCCATCCACCCATAACATTTGAGTAAGGAAAACAACTCAATTTAAAAATAGGTTTTCCTCTGTCATCAACATTATTCTGCAGACTGTACAGAAAATCCAAAGAGTGACCTTCAGTGACAATGTGTTCTCCAGATGTTGGCTAATTTTGCCTCCCTTGATGTCTGGCATGTATATTTACTTTAACTTAAGTGCTTTCCACGTACTAATACATTCTTCTTCTTCTATGATTTATATACAACATTTATTTCGACAACATTATTGAAGTAATGGAGAATCTCTACTTTTATTTTTCCAATAATAAAATAACTATTTTTAATCAGACGTCTTTGCACAAAAACCTGTGAAAGCACTGCGAGTAGCCTATGAAAAAGGTTAAACGCTGTTATTTCTTAACTAAAACTTTATATGGATCACTTTATTACCCTTTCATTTCTAGGCGCTGAGAGACACAGTAAATCATTTTCACACATTCCTTGACCAGGCTCAACCCTGCAATAATTACTCAAGCAATTGAGCCGTTAGTAATGTTGTGTTTCTCTCTCTCTTAACTTGTGTCCAGACAATTAAATATTATTACACGTGTTCTGCATTGAAACTAAGGACCAATCATATACCTCCGCTAGGATAGGGTTTCCACTCACCCGCCAAAATCTTGGCAGATTTGCACTGTTTTATCTTTGCTCTCGACGGAAAGTGTTTTTAGATTGTGAACGTTTTTTTCTTTCTTTGAGCTGCAGCCCACCCAAAGGCCCCAGATTTCTATCAAAATCCAACTGTGTGAGACGATCGCTAAATAAAGAAACTGACAGTGTGCAAATGAAATGGCTTATTCCAATTGACTTGCAGGCTATTTGATGATACAGTGGAAGTGTTTAAATGTGTGCAGGTGTCCACAACAAGTAGCTTGGGGAGGTTAGCTTCATTTATCTTGTTGGTATACTCTTTGGAGAAACAAGGGTAGTCCTACTTGAGATCGATTTTTGTACTTCTATGGATAATTATTGCTTATTGGGAAAATATTGGTCCTAGGGGGATTATGAGATGCGAGTCCTTTAGGTTGTAGGCTATCTTTCGGACATAAATATATTGAAAAAATATTTGACCTAATCGCTAGCAAAATGGCCATAACTGCCATTATTGCCCCCAAAAGAATATGTGAAGCAGTCTTTTCTTTGATCAAAATATCTCAGTGAGTTTAATATCAAGCAGGGAATAACAGTAAATTATACTTTTTTATCCACAACTTCATAATTTTTTACAAGCAAACATTTATATATTTTTTTGATCTCTCATCTTGCTGCATTCTCCAGATGTAGTGGTCAGAAAAAGTTAATAATAAAGAAATATCATTTCTTAAAAAGGTTCACCCTGGAAGGTGTCTGTTATACCTCCACTCTAACGGTAATAACTATCAGCTTTCAACAACCACTCACAATATGTTTGAATTGCTATGTGGATCTACTTTAACTAGCGATTTATATTATATCTTCAAAACTTTCTTTGATCCAAATGAGCTAAACACTTAACATGTGTCATTCTAATAGAGTCTACGGCTGATTCATTCCGGTGTGATAATGGATTGTGATTGGCTGTGACAGCTGTGGCTCCTCCTTTGCCCATCTGCCACAAAAAATAGGATTTCTTGGCCGCAGGGGCCTTTCTTGATTAAAGTATGATTTCTGATCATTCCTTTCCCAGCACAATCTGCATCTCTATTTGATACACATACACATTTTGGCTTTCACTTGGCTTTGCTTGCACACTGCCCCAACCAACACCAACAACCAACTATCGAACGTTGGCCCAAGTTGGTCAGCACCGATTCAACGTGCTTGGCAACAAGAAACGTAATCCGCCAGCATCCAACGCGCACCAACAGGTGTACTGGCCCTGATGAGGTGATTCCACTCAAAGCCATGTGCTTTCCTTTCTTTCTTCTAGCATTTGATAGACAAGCAGGTGATATATATATATCTTGTGTTGTCCCCGAAGACAAAGCGCAGAACACGTCCAAGGCTACTAAGTAGAGATCTGAAGCTGGGGGGGTGGAGTGGTTTGGGGAAGTACTGAGCACTGGATGTCTCAACGAGGGGCCAAGGCCCCGCTGATGGATGAGGAGAAACCACGAGTGAGACACGACCTTCATCAAAGCGGCCATTTGATTTACCGAAGCCAAGCGTTCTTCTGACGAAGAAAACATCTCGTACGCAATTCCAGTGATGTGGAATGCATACGAATCTGAACCCACAGTCTAAAAGCACATTCTCATTGTATTTCACTGCCACAACGTGAAAGTATGTGTGATATAACAGATGGTGGACAGCAACCATAAAACAAAAGAAAACTTTTTTTTTGATAATAATAATTTACAAATGTACTGGACTTACAGGACACACAACTGCAGAATATGGAATATATTTTTTGTACTTTGAAATGTTTTTTGTAAATAAAAAACAGAAAGCTAACAGGTGGACATTCTACTAAAGTTGTGGTTTCGGTTTTCTTTTTATATTCACAATTTATGTGTAGAGTTCTTGAAATATTTTCTTATTGCTAACAATCTGACGTTCTCAGTAATTGAATGAGTTGAAAAGTTATCCAGATTCCAAATAATACGCTTCCATTCATTTATTGCAACCTTGTATTATGGTAACACATTTTGTAATGTGTGTTAATCAAACAGTAATACAGTTGATAACCTTTTGATACCCGTCCGTGCATCATTCCATACCCGTGTTTTAGGCAGTTTCTCTTTAGCAAGTCGACGTCATCTTCCAATGTAGTGGTGTTTTACGATCATATTTAAAGGTAGCGTTTGTATTTATATTAAATCAGTTTACATCTGTTAATCCTCACCTCCCCCTACCACTACACACACCAGTGATCACTTGTCCTCTCATCCTTTTGAAATGGGGAACATATGTTTTGGACGGCCAGCAGCAAACCTTGTGCCAGAGAAGACAAGTGATACAATTTACGAGTCCACTGGAAGAGTATTCTCCTCCAGAGCGTCTACTAATACAGATGTTGACTTTCTACCGTGAATACAGACCATCTAATGAGTCGCTTTGAAAGAAAAATATCAAAAGAACGCCCACCCAAGTTTATGTGATTTGAGGGTGTGTGAAGGAAACATGGAAAGATCCTAAACCATGCTGATTCAACACGAGATAATTTAATACTGCAATCGCTCTTTTTATCTACTCTATCTCTATCCCTTCCTGATGCTCTCTCTCTCTTTATCTCTCTGTCTCTCTCAAACTCATTATCTCTCTGTCGCTCTCTCTCTCTCCCGCTCTCTGTCTCCCTCCATCTCTCCGTATTTTTCTGTGTCCCACTCCCGCTCCCTCTGTCTCTCTGTCTCAGTGTCTCCCTCCCTCTCTCAGTGTCCTCCTCCCTCCATCTCTCTCTCCCTCCCTCTTTCTTTTTCTCTCTCTGTCTCTGTCTAATTATCGCTCTGTCTCTCCCTCTCTCCACCTCTCTGTCTCCCTCCCTTTCTGTCTTTTTCTCCCAGTGTCTCCCACTCTGCCTCACTCTGTCTCAGCGTCTCACTCCCCCTCTCGGTGTCTCTCTCTCTCTGTCCCTCTCTCTGTGCCTCTGTGTCTCACTAACTCTCTCTGTGTCCCTCTCTGTGCCTCTCTCTCTGTCTCTATATCTCCATCTCTCTCTGTGTCTCTCTCCCTTACTCTCTGTGTCCCTCTCTCTGTGCCTCTATCGTGTGTGTGTCTCTCTTCCTCTCTCTCTCTCTCTCTCTCTCTCTCTCTCTTTCTCTCTCCCCCTGTGTACTGCTGTAAGTGATCAGCAGGCTGATTAAAGGAGGCCATCAACGAAGAGTTGAGTCTCAAAGGAGTGTGTGTGTGTGTGTGTGTGTGTGTGTGTGGGGGGGGTTGGAGGAGCCACCAATTGCACACGTTTTAATGGAAACTTCTGGGGCCCCAACATGGATAAGGGGATCAATACATAAGTGTGTAAGCTTTGGGCCGGCGCATGTGAATGTGTTTAGTGTGGAATGTAGGATATGTCATGTAAGGTTCACAGCACGCTTTGATGAGGTTTCTCCTTGTGATTTAAAGGCCTGGATCGAAGATTTGTGTGTCGGTTTATTGGCGTAACTAAACAGAGGACTGAAGACTCCCCCCATACGGATCAAAGACTCACTCCCACACCCACTCTCTGGGACATAAGTTCGATACCTCCCTTGCCACCAGGTAAGAGTGAAGGGGCCATGAGTGAGTGAGTGTGAGAGTGACGTGAGTGTGTGTGTTTGTGCGTGTGTGTATGTGTGTGTGTGTGTGTGTGTATGTGTGTGTGTGCATGTGTGCGAGTAAGAGAGTGAGTGTGGTGTGTGTGTGTGTGCATGGCTGTGTGTGCCAGTGAGTGAGAATAAGTGAGTGTGGGGCGTGTGAGTGAGCGAGTAGGTCAGTGTTTGTGTGAGTGAGTGAGTGAGTGATGCAGTGTTGTGCATACTTAACACTAAAGCCATTTCGGACTCTACTAGGCCAACAAAGTACAGTGAATGATGCAGTGAAACCATATATGCTGCTAGACCATGATCCTTATACCTCAGGTTCACCTCTGGTTGAGGGGTGGTCGCTCATCGCCATAATATTCTGCCTTTTGAGGACATAACGTTCGTCTGAGTGCAACCAAACAAACCACCTGCGTTCATTTAGCCACGGTGCATAGAGGATGAGGGTCCTGAAAGACCGATGGACTGCAAAGCTTCAGGGCGTGTTCTCGCTTGGCCTTATTCACCTATAGCGGCCATCTTGGTTCGATCTTGGCTCTAAACGCCAGCTGGGTGGGGGGACCATTCCAGTTGCTTTGGAATGCAGTGGAATAAGTCACCTGAAAATAAACTGTTCAAGGAAAAAAGAACAATTGCAAACAACAAGAACATTGCGTTTAAGTACAATACTTGAGTACAAGTACCAAAATACTTTCCATCCCTGTGAATGATATTAGTACAGTGGAATCCCGTTTTATTGCACATTGAGTCCGATTTTTTCCAGAGTGACTGGACTCCGTTTTGAATGCACCATCCACCAACTGACTTGTGACCCCCAGTGCTTCACAGACCAGCCTGCCATATATTCATCCATATCCTCTGCTGAAAGATAAGAGCTCTTGCACTTGCCACGATAACAGCAGAAGATCCATTTGTCAAACAGGCAAACATGATACCGGACCCCTTTGTCTTCCTTTCAGCGGGCCCAAACGGTGACACCGCCCCTCCTAATCCCAGGGGGGCTGCCCCTACCCCCGCCCATCTCCACCTTACTGTCATCCTTCATCAAAAAAAAAAAAAGAGGGCTTTGTCGCCGTGTCTCACTTTGGCAGTTTAACTTGATAGTCACCTTTGAGTGCTTGTGGGTGGCAAAGGGTAACATTTCCTCTGGCTACATAATAAACTTAAACAATCGGCAGTGCCTTCCCATGGTGCGTCCATAGAGCCTCCCCTCTATTACCCTGTCTCTTCGGCTTTCCTCGCTCTCTCTCTGTTTCCATCTATCTCCCTAGAATACAATACCTGGAGCAATAATAATTTTATTCACGCCGCCCGCGTCGGCACTCACACACAGTGGAATAATTCCCAAACCACCAAAAGCAACAATAATTCACCATGATGTAGCACTAAGGCTAAGGCAAAGGCTTAGCCAGAAGTGTCTCTGTAAGCAATGAATCCCAGCGAATGAGCCAATGCCTTGCTTTGGGCTTACTTGTTGGCTATCGGTTTGGAATGTGGCACGCTAAACGGACACCGCTCAATGCGTGCATCCCCGCCACGTACACCACATCAATATAACTAGGCGAGGTAACCGTTCCCTTCCAGCTCTGGACCCAAGCCCCCCCCACCTCCATTCCCCCTTTCTGCTGAGCATGTGCAAGGGAAGCTTCTATGAGCTCTGGAGCTGCTTCAACAAATTGGACAGGTCAGGCTAGATTACTGGAGACACTCAGGAGGGTTTCCGGAGACAAAAGTTCCTCTCGCAGAGTTCTTGGCCGGCAAGGCGTCGGTCCATGCACATCTTGCTTGATGGGCGAGTTCTTGGATTCTAACCGGTTCCATTTTTCTTCAACTTTTTTTTCCCGTTTTTCCTGGACTGGGCCATGCTCATTAGAGCAGGCCGGCGCTGCCTTTCACATACACCGCCGAGAGATTTAGCTGCACGTTCCACACCGGCTGCGTACTGCAGCTAGGAGACAAGACGAGTGGATTCTCAGGTCCAAAGCAACGGCAACTGACTTCTTCATAATCACCTCAAACAATGTGTGAGGATCACTAATCAGCCTCGAAGGAGGTGCTTGTGAGAATTCGCAGAGCCGTTGGTGTGTGTGCAGGGCAACGCATGAAAGGTTGGGATAATTCAGCCAAGTTGAAAGAAATATACGAAGAGTGAAGATGATATATATATATATATATATATATATATATATATATATATATATATATATATATATATATATATATATAGCACTATATGTTGAATTGAACTACACCGGTGAGTGTAATCCAACTATTTATTCTACATATTTCGGAGGTCAAGTGGCTGACCCTAAAGATTATTAAAGCGGTTCTCGTGGGCCGCTGAAAACTATCAGTAACGGAGTTGAAAGCCAAGGCAAAGATTGAGTAATGTTGTAACTAAACAGATGGTAAGCAGAATACTCTTCGACACATTTATGAGAGCACAGATGTAATAAAGCTGGCACCAAAGTGAAACCTATACCCTCTTTAGTAGTTTTTATTTGTAAGTGAAGATTTTATCTTAATTGAAAAGTTTTTAAAGTTGAGAAAACAATGATATTGCGACCATAAAAAGTAAAGCCCTTCCTAGAACGGGAACTGGATCTTCTCCAGAGTTTGATGAGGAACAGGGCAAGCACGCGGGACAAGAAGCTGCATTAGCTTGGCGAATGCGCAGAGACAAATTGGGTTGATTAGCACGAGGATAGCTGAGCTACCTAGAGAGCGCCAAGCTCTTCCTCTGATGTGGGGTCCACGTGTTGATTATATGATAAGCGATTAATACTTCTGAATGGATTACATTGGCTCCCATAGCACGGTCTAGGGTCCATCTGTGAGGAGACTGATAACTGTGTTCTGTTGAGTAGACTAAGTCAGCTCTCAACAAAACTCCTCTCATGTGTCACATGCAGTTTTAATAAAGAACCGCCCCGACACACTCACCTCTAACTGAATCAGCGCAACGTGTAAAATGAAAAATCCATGAAGTCATTCAGCCGTAAACATTAGCCAGCATGGCTGTTTGCGGTAATATAATCTATATGTTTGGAGTTAAGCAAATTGTTTGTAGTTCGCATTTAATAAACTGTATATTCGAGGCAGAACACAATTACTGGAGCTCCCTTTAAGGTCTTTATTGAACCTGCACGCCGATCTCATCGGGGGAGCATTTCTCAAAGTATGCGGGACAGCGGAAACAAGTGCAGCATGGCGCAAGTATTCAAAGAATCGATGTAATTACTGATCTGAGCTAGATTAGTGAATAATCACTACACTTGTAAACTTCCTCTTTTTTTATGAAGCAGCCGGTGTGTTGCGGCAGACGCTTACGACGATGATGAACAATCTGCCTCCCCCCTTGCCAAGCAGCGGTTGTTGTGCGTTCATGGGAATTGGATGAGAGACAGATAGAGAGACCCCGGGGCTGCTGCACATTATGTGAACGTGATCACAACTTTTCCTTCTTTTTTTTTTTTTACAGTAATGACAAAACGTTCCCTACACGAACCATATGCTTCCTCTCCTGTTACACTCCGACACTGACTGCAACCATTTTTCTAGTCTCTGCCCTGAACACTTACACACTTACACACCAACACGCACACACACACACACACACACACACACACACACACACACACACACACACACACACACACACACACACACACACACACACACACACACACACACACACACACACTTGCAAGCACACTTTGCATGCACACACAAATATACAACATACACACACTCTCTCTCTCTCTCTCGCTCTCTCTCGCTCTCTCTCGCTCTCTCTCGCTCTCTCTCCCTCCCTCGGGGGCGATCCTTTACCGGGGCTCCCTCCCTCTCGGAGCGTTGTGCTCTGCAGGGACCGGGGCATGAATGAGCGACCTGGAAATCTCACTGTTTCAGATGACAGCCGTGCGGAAGTGGAGCTGTGGAGTTGCAAGCCCATTATGCTTCCCACCGTTCATTCACAAAAAAAAATGAAAAAAAAGGTAAAAAAACACGGGGGGTGTGGCCCCACCCAACCACCTTTGGCTCCCGCCACCTCACCCCCCACCTCTTCCTCCCTCCCCCCACGGGGGACTGCTCGATGTGACATCATGTCTCTGGTGCGGGGCAGACGGCCTTTGTTGTGTGAGTGACTGACTCAAGCTTTGCACTTCATCTCTCCCTCCCTCTCTCGCTCGCTTCCTTTTTCCTTTGTTGTCCTCTACCGCCCCTCCGTCCCTCCCCCCACCACCAGCTCTTTTTGTTTTGTTTTCAAGAACAACAAAGGGACGCCAGAGTCAAGGCAGGAGACATCTTGTCACGCCGTCCACTGTCACGCCGTCCACTTTCGCCACCTAACGGACGCCGGCTGCCACTTCTCCACGTGCTCCCTGTTTACACACCTGCCGGCAATCTCCAATCTACGCTCCCTATTTCAGCCGTGGTTTTCCTGGCAGCCGGCACTAGTTCGTTGTTTACTCAACCCGTGTTAGTATCCACGTTCCCAGCTCTTGCATGCTTGCCCTTTTCCCGGTACCTGCCCGTTCTCTCCCTGTGCTCAGCTGTCCGCCGGATTACCTGCCCGTTGCCGAACCCCTGCCTGCCTGACTGTTGCCGACCCCTGCCTGCCTGACTGCCTGCCTGTTGCCGAGCCCTTGACTGTCTGACTGCCTGCCTGTTGCCGAGCCCTTGCCTGTCTGACTGCCTGCCTGTTGCCGAGCCCTTGCCTGTCTGTCTGCCTGCCTGTTGCCGAGCCCTTGCCTGTCTGACTGCCTGCCTGTTGCCGAGCCCTTGCCTGTCTGACTGCCTGCCTGTTGCCGAGCCCTTGCCTGTCTGACTGCCTGCCTGTTGCCGAGCCCTTGCCTGTCTGACTGCCTGCCTGTTGGCGAGCCCTTGCCTGTCTGACTGCCTGCCTGTTGCCGAGCCCTTGCCTGTCTGACCACGGTTTGCCTAGCCCCCGGCTTGTCTGTACTCGCCCTCAATAAACTCCCTTGAACCTCTTCGCCGTCTCTGCCTCTCTGTGTCGTGCGTTTGGGTCCCCTCGTTCTGTTTTCCCATAACACATCTGTACCCCCCCAACACACACACACACACACACACACACACACACACACACACACACACACACACACACACACACACACACACACACACACACACACACACTCTCCCCTCTTCCCTCCCACACACCTGAGGTAGACAGTGTGCACACACATACTATGCCTGCACACAGTCTCCCTCACATGTACGGAAACATACACATACACAAACGCACTAAGTAAATCACTGCAAACTGAACAGTCAGAGTAACGAGTGCTTGAACAACAGGAAACACAGCTTGAACCGGATCATGAACACGCCTGCTAACAGAAGACCAAGACGTCAGACAGAGGGATGCTTGAGGATACGTTTCGAATCACATCACAATAATCAGCACACAGTGGCCCTCATTTCAGTGTTTATCAGCTGGAGAGGTGAGGAGATAGGAGACCAGATAGGTTAGGAGATAGGGGACCAGATGGGTGAGGAGATAGAAGATAGATGGTATCTCTCGCTCACACACACAAACAAACACAGCTCATATGAAAGCAGAGTCCAGCCCGTCCATTAGGTGGGCCTGCTGGGTGGTACGAGGAGCTCATTGATGGACTGCTACCTCCTAGCACCTCTCCTTTCAACTGACAGGGTGAGAAGATATGGACTCACTTAGGGAAAGAGCCAAAACAAACTAATTTTGTTGGATGTCAGCCTCGATGGTTGATGGTCATTTTAACAGCTTTTGACGTGGTTATTTCCCATCTCTTCTTAAAAGTCACAAACGCAAGATGGCGCAGAGGTAATTAACTGACTAGTGTGATAGAAATGTATGTTTAACTTGGCCTTCTCCCCCATAGCCGGCGTACATTTTCTTATTATTATTCGAATGTACATATCATACATTTTACAGTATCTTCAGATACATGTCATTAATAAGCGGGGGCATCCATCTTGCCCAAGGATGCCTACAGGTAGGTTGTGCACACCGGGTTTCGAAGTCAGAACCTCATTGGCTGGGAGTCAATCACTCCTCCCCTCCAATAACCCGCAGAGCATCCGGCCCCTGTGTGTGCATCCTGTGGATGTCTCTTCCATTCGCCGTTTGCCTGATGGGAGTCGATGCGGAGGTGGGTCTTCATCAGCGGCGCTCTCGTGTTTCGGACAGGAAACGTGTCAGACAGATTGATTCATAATGGGTCCCGGGCACCTGTCCCTCCAGGGGTCAGACTCTGCCTGAACTCAGCGCTGAAGGTTGTAAAAAATATATTACCCCGCGCGAGCGACTGCAAGATGAGGAGGTATACTGTCAGAGGTACTAATGTGACACACTGTTTCCATCAACACACACACAGACACAGACAGACACACGCACGCACACACACACACACAGATCCCTCCTTCTGTTGTCTGGTTTCACTATTAACCTGGAGTTTTCACTGTTGGAGCGATTGAAAGGACACCGTGACGACTCGGGGGCTGGGAGTTTGAAGGCCATCTCCCGAGGCCATCTCCTGGGTAAATGCACTTTCTGCGTCATTCGTTTTAATGTCCAAACTTTGAGTTTCCCTGAGAACATTCTGTTCATCTGCTTTATCAGTTAAGCCGTGGACATGTAACCCGTTTCTTGTGGAATGAGGTAATGTTTAAGGGGGGGGGGGGGGGGGGGGGGGGGGTCGAAGAGGTGAGGTAGTCCTTTGGTGGGGTAAGAAGAACAGGGCATTAACAACTCAAATACCCCGGAAATGCTGTAACCTCAATGGTGCATTGTCATCCATGAGACTTCATTGTTTTGGAATGGAGTATAACCGTTGCAATACGGCCAACGTTTTGTGGGAAAATTACATTCATTGGTAATTCACATGAAACCATGACGCATAGTAGTAGCAAATTTCCCCTCCAGATACAGAGCGCCACAGAGCAACAGACTGGTAGTTGGCTTCCTGGTGGGTTCTTCATCAACATCAGCGCTGCTGACAGAAAACCAATGACAGCACGCTGACTCAAAGTGTGAACACGCCGATTACCCGCCGACGTTCACAATTTCCCCGAGATGTGTGACACCACCTCCATCTGACCAGTGATTCAAACAGTGATGCAGATATCAGTCAGTCCAAGGAAGCACTTTAAAGGCAAAAGGAGTAGGTTGTGTGTGTGTGTGTATGTGGGGTTAAGTGGTTCTTAATGAACCCTGACTTGTCCTTTGTCCCATGTCACAACCTCCAGCGACGTCACCCCCCCCCCCCCCCCCCCCCCCCCCCCCCCACATCCTCCCCCACCCGCTGAAACTCCAGTGAGCAGATTAGTACAGACAACCTGGCGAGGACCTACAAAACACCAATTATATATCTATATCTCCATGCCTTTGTTTAGGATGGGGGCACTTTAAAGGATGTTGTTTTGTGTGTTTGTTTGAGAAATGATGGGTGTCCGCCGGTAAAGGGGGGGGGGGGGGGGGGGGGGTAGAAAATGGAGCAACCACAAAGCAGTGGTGTAACCTGAGACTGCCCACCCCCCTCTCTCTTTCTGTCTTTACTGTGTGTTTATCTAAGTGTCTCCACAGGACAGACCAGTTGTCATGGCTCTTCAGTGGACATCCTTTAAAATAAAAACTGCCAGGATTCCCATGCATCCCTTCTGCATTTACGACCAACCACAGCCCTGTACTTAACCCTGCACAAAGCAACCCCACTCCCTAACACACTGCTACACTGTCCTTTGCCCTTCCATCCAAATATATAATATAGCATACTATTAACACTGTAAACCAGTAAAGAAAAAACAACTCATATTGACAAAAGAGAGAGAGAGAGAGAGAGAGAGAGAGAGAGAGAGAGAGAGAGAGAGAGAGAGAGAGAGAGAGAGAGAGAGAGGACTTCAAACTCCCCATAAACAGACTCATCCCACAGGACTTTAACCACTAGCACACCTTTGTTGTCACAATGATTGCACTATTGCACAAATCCTCCACATTGTAAATCAGTGTATCTTTAATTTATCTGTTTATAGAAGATACTGGATTTTCTATAGTATTCTACATTTGACTTTTGATATATTTTGTATTAAACATTCTAATATTTGATATATATATATATTGTATTTAACGCTTATATTTTGACCTCCTAATTTTTCACTGGCTTTGGCAATGTTAACGTTTGTTTCTCATGCCAATAAAGCTTATTTGAATTAAATTAAATTGAATTGAGAGAGAGAGAGAGAGAGAGAGAGAGAGAATAAGAGAGAGACCAACAGACAAAGACAGAGAAAGAGACAGAGAGAGAGAGAGAGACAATCTGGGAATAGTGTGATTACTTTGTCTGAATGAGGACATGCATTTCCGTTGAAGACAAATTAGATAAGGGCTCCATTAAATTACGTGAGAAGTTGAGTGAAGTTAGGTTTCAGCACACTGGACAGCTCAGTTGCTAAGCATCTGGCTTCCCTTAGTTGCAATCCCAATAATCTCTCCAATGTTTCAGACATGATAAGATTTGTGGCCCCCAGAATGAATATAAGCGTGGTGTAACTGAACAAAAAGTTGATCACCTGTAGAAACATTTGTAGATTTTGTTCACGGCTTCAGGACCTCCACTCCATGTCATTTCATTTTATCCATTAATGTGATCAGTACAACTGTGGGTGAAACGTAGTTTTATCAAACTTTGTTTTGATAAAACAAGTATGTTGAAGAGTATGGTGTTGTTGTTCTGTGGGGAAATACGCCTGCGTGGATCTTGACTTACCTGGCTTCTGTTTTGTTTACAGCTGTAACTTAAACCGCAGCATTCAGATAGATAAGATCATCTGGAGGAATTCCTTTATGCTCCTGTGACACACCGGGCATTGCTTTGCTTGTGCCACTTTTGCGATAACAGACAGCAACACTATTTTAAGCAGAGGGGTGCTAGATTTGATTTACAATTTGAGGATCACTGTTTTTGATTACTGTGTTAAACTTGTTTCAACTTTGAACCCCGAAATAGAGCGTCTTGGGCGCCGATTTGAAGTGTACTTAACAATGGTCAAAAAACAATAGGTTCACTAATGTAGTATATACTGTTAATTATGTCTACCTCAACTGTCTGTTATTAGATTTTGCATGTACATTAACCTCGCTACTAGTCATTGTCTATATAGATTGTCATTTTTATAATTATTTTGTTTTATTTCTGCAGTGACAGCAAAATATCCCATCTGGGATTAATAAAGTACCATCCTATTTTAGCAATGCGTGGCATTTCTGGGCATTAACTTTCAACATGAATGATCAAAGAACCACTGTGAGCAACGTCCATCTCAGCCCTTTTCAAAGACTTCGCTTATTTACTCATGGAATAGGAGGGTACAAGGTACTGAACCAGCAGAGCTTCCAGGACCCACTTCAGTCAGTTTGGAATGTGGTCTGACTGGAGCCATGTTGCCGCTCATGGCTCATCAGCAGCATCTTTCTTTCCACACACAGGCGGATGTCATCAGCCCTGTTGGGTTGGTAATCCGTAAACACACACAACCAAATACACACACACACACACACACACACACACACACGTGCACACGCAAACTTGCCGAATGAGTCAGAGAGATAAAAAGAGCTCAGGTGTGTCTGTGACTGAGGCTTCTGTTTAACTATACGCTCTACCAGACATTGCCGTCACTTTTTCCATTATCCGATGTGTTTCCGTAGTAGGCTACTACTACAAGTTCGGTGTTTGTGGTCTCAGTGGGAAATAGTCACAAACAGGGGACAAAAAAAATGATATTCTTCAAAATACAAACACACAATTTATAGATCAGAATAGTGTAATATAGGCAGTAGGATGTTGGACTACAAGCCGAAAGGGTTTGATCCCCGTTTCCACAGTATATCTCTAGGTCAGCTAGAATGACTAAATTATGATGGCCATTTCCTTGACTAAAATATGCAATGATGTCAGTACCAAAACACGAGGAGCATGATTTTCATTTCAACACAGAGTCTGGCCCTCCTTCTCCCCGCTGCTCTTTGTTCTTTGCCTGATGTAAACAACATCAGGCTGGAGACTCATTCATCATATGGACGCCACTGTGTTTCCACAGTCCAAAGAAGTGCGCGCGTGGTCTCACTCTGGTCCTCATTGTGTAATCTGATGTGGTTAATTAATGATTCAGCAACAGGATGTTGAACCTCACAGCTCCCTCTCCTCTCTCTGGTCCATGAACAAGGATTAGGGTATTCCCCCCTTCAAATAAACCAGATCAACAACAAACAGGGTCATAATATCAACAGGACCTAGTCGGTTATCTCTCCCTCTTCTATCTCCGTGATGATAAGTGAACACGCCTCATAGTCACATCTGCCGAGCACCTGACTTTAACATGAGTATACAAAAATATATAAAAAGAGAATTCCTGACACAGCATGGAAAGGTGCACCGAGATCAGCTCGGGAGAGCAACAATAAACGATGAGAAAAAAAAGAACACAACCTAAGTCAAACAACAACAGCCTCCTTGTACACGTGTCCCACCTTGTACATCAAATCATTTAATTCGCCGGTGGGAAAGGTGTCTAAAGTTACCTGTGTAAACGTCCATCCATCACTCTTGACTAGGGGGCAAACCGAGCCCAGGCAGCATAGGTGCTTATGCATGCGATGCCATAACGGATCTTTCATGACAGACAAGGGGCTTTAAAAAATATAGAAGCATTCACTGATCCAAAAAAAGAAGCTCCCATTTCATGTCCCCCCACCGATGACACTTCCTCTTGGGTTTCACCCGTACATTCACGGGGACAGTGATGTACTTGTTTCCCCCTTCTAATTATGGTCCTCACCTCAAATAGACCTCCACCTCACCACCACCTCATCACCACCTCTACCGCCTCTTTGCCCCTGGGGAACTTCCCCATAGAGAAGACCTACAGCCTGAGTCATTAAAACACAACAATAATGCCTAAAACAATTAGACAAGTCAGCACTGTTCCGACGTGGTGGTTTATGCGTGTGCGCGATTGAGTGAGTCTTGGCACAGAGAGAGAGAGAGACACACACAGACACACACACAGACACAAAGTTGGTGATTGTCTTATCAGCTGTGGAAGCATCTACACCACCATGCAGGCTACTAGGAGACACATAGGTGATCTCATCAGGATAGAGCAGACTCTAAACAGGAGACTATGATGGCGATGATGTCGCCCTGGGCTCTGGGTCCACCCCCCCCCCCCCCCCCCCCCCCCCCCCCATGACCACCCCAGATGTCAAATGAAGATACAACCCGACTGTATTGCGTTACCAATCTACCCTATTCCCAGAGATAATGTCCCTCTTTATTTTGCAAAGTCTCTTGACTTTAGTTTCAGGCTTTCATGGAGTGCAACCTAAAACAACACATGTAGCAAGACTTTGCCTTCTCATTCTCTGGCCAACGTGTCTAGTAATTAGACAGGATTACCACATCCCTGTTTACTCAAGCCTAAGAGATATTCTAAAAAGCTAGTGATGAAAAGCCATACTTTAAAACGAGTGGCTTTTCCTCACTCACTGCCACTCCGAGAATAAGAAGGGTTATCAGACAAAATGATGATCGGATAAGGAGCAGAAGAATAAGTTTGCACTAGTCAGAAAAAACATATGCCTCACTACACTGCTCCTCCACACTACTTCAATTGAACTTGAACACTCACACCACTGAAGTGCTTTGGTTCCTGGTGGTGGAAGGCGTTTGTCGTCGCCACTTGTTACTTCATCCACAATTGGACTGTTTGGACATATAATGTCAACATGAAAGGAAGCCCAGAGGGTCATTCATCACCAGCACTGTAAGGGTTTGTGAAACGCCAGACTGAGTGTGGCAACAATGATATGCTAGTGGTGGGGCTCTGCCCTCCTGTGGTCAGTACAACTCCTGAAAGGCGTCCTGGGAAGCTTGTGAATGGATTAAGAGATTAAAAGGGTTATCGAAAAAGCCATTAAATGTTACCGATAAGGATTTTTGTTTGATGCACTATTGCAAGGATGGAACCATCATTGCAATAGTTAGTATCAAACAAAAAACATATTATCCTTATCCTAATCCTTATCCAAACACAAACACCGGTGTTTATGTTTGGAAGACTCAATAAGTAAGAACTGAAAAAAAAAGAAAAAAGAAATTGGTTGAAATGTGAAACAAAAAAAACAACATGGACTTTTATCATTAAATGATACTTGGACAACATCTAACAGGATTTATTTTCATGAAATCTATTACCATGGTTTACTAATCAAAGTTGAATGGGACATAAAATACCAGACAAAACACACAAACAAAGTCCAACCCAAAGTTGTTTCTAATAGGTTTTCTCAAACTGTGTGAGAGATGCAGCAATAATCTTTGATCATGGGGAACCCTGGCAAGGCATGAAACCACACAGAAGGCATTTCTTTTAACACATTCAAAATATATCCACTGAGACATTTCGTGCATGTGGTGTGTTTCGCCCTCAAACATATTTGTCAGTATGTCCTTCTGCTGACACTAGCAGTGATTCTCAACTGGGGGGTCGCGACCAATAAGTGGGTCGCAGCGGCATTTTGAGTGGGTTGCAGAGCACATGCCAAACCTTAATCTTTAGAGAGAAGGCCATGAATTAACTAATGTTTTAAAGGTTAATTCATGTGTCAATGGCTAACTTTTTCAGTAAGTTTAGCCCCAATTGTTGCAGCTTTTTGTTCGCTCAATAGTTTTTACATTACATGAAGGCATTGTTGATTACTGCAATATAAGTAAACACATTTTTTATTTTTGGCTCCTGACTTAATGACTAATGACACATGTGGGTCCTGAGGCTGGACCAGTTGAGAACACATGTGCTAACTTTGGTGCTGGGAAATATCAGAGCTATAGAAAAACATGAGCTCTATATAGTTAAGATATGATGCACCCTCAAAGGCAAGATATTTGAGATTGTTAAACAATCATTAAGATAGAAATACATGTAGACCTGTGCACTAGACACAAGGTTTAGAGGGTTTCATTTTAGAAGTTTACCAGTGACCAATTCTGGTTCAATTTTGGATGACCATTTTATACTAAACGATAATGCCAAAGGGTAAATCGCATCAGTCTCATTCAACATATTGCCATTAGACTATAGAGGGTGAGTTTTTTTTCCTCCACATAGCAATCAAAATGAGAACCATGAACCACGAATATATAGGCCTTGACCATTTTCCTTCAAAATAAGGTTTTGGAGACTTCATTAAAAAGAACAACAACACATTTATCAAGTTGACAACCATATGTATCAAAAAAAGGACTTGGAAGTCATCAAAGAGCACATGAACTCTTGATTCATATCAAATCTAATCATGGAATATTGAAATGCAAATCTAAATTGATCAAGTTTTTTAAAGGCCAGAAGATTCCCATTCCATAATGGAACCTGTCATTAACTTACACGTGAAACAGTTTGCTGCTAAACCGTTTACTTGGGTATTGGAAAAAATCTAATACCCCCAATAACATTCCTTATGGACCGTGGTGTTTCAGGATGTTTTGGCTCTTGTCTTATTTTCCTTGATAGGTCATAATATTGTGAGACATCTTAGCAGCAAAAAAACAACAAAACTGGAAACAAAACGCAGACTGGAAATAAGAGAAAAGATTCCTGTTCATTACTGTAACAAAACACGTCAAATCCAAGCATCTGAATCATTATTCATGCTCTTATTACAGCAAAAGGGGAATTCCACATTATTATTCTCCTCTTGTTGCGCCTGACCCTCAAAACACACAATTAACATCCGATGGCGTCTACTCTCTGTCTGTCTCCGTTGTTGGAGCAACCTCTCATCAAAGAATGTTCTAGAATAAACAGGGAATTTTTCTGTTCTCAGCTCATGTTAATTAGAGTAACAGAGAAGTTCATTATTAAAAAAAAAGGACCAAGAGGAAAGATTCAGCGGCCCAGATTAGTATTGTTTAACTTTCTGGAGTCTTGAAGAGCCTGAAAACGAACAGTTGGACCATGTCCAGGCATCCTCTTCTCAGAATGAGACCTATCATTACATTTGGGCCGATTTAAATGATTACATCGGGCTTAAAACAGGCCTGTGACAGCCACAGATACCAGATTTACTTTTCTATTTTGTCAGAGCATTTGATTTATTGATTGCTGTCGGGGTGTAAAGATAATTTATGTCAATAATGACAAACAATGATTATACAATTATTTGCCTACCCTACCTTTAATAATTAAATTTCTTGCAAATAGCTTTGGAACATCCTAAATTACATAAGGTAATGCAATATCATTTGTGAATTTACTACTTGGAAAGACCTCCATGGCCATATTGTCCCCATTGTGATTGTACATGTATCATAAAGCAAGTCGGTGAAGAGTCTTTAATGTAATAAAAACAAGGTTTCAAACAACGAGGGTCTTTACAAAATGTGCATTTGAGCATTATCACCAAAGCACATTCAAAGAGTAAACCCGGGTCTTGAGGACAGAGGCACAACTATCTGATCTAAATAAAAAGCAGACCTCTTACGAGCGTGGAGTGATAGGGTAAACTCTTCATGAGACAAAGTAAAGCAAATGATATTGGCATGGCAGAGACAACCGACAATATAGACGCCAGCCAGGAGATGGGAGCTCTCGAGTGACATCTAAATAGTCACTCCTTAAGTGCTTGAGAAGTGCATCTGTTTTTTGGTTTTTATAGCACTACAAACCCCGTTTCATCCCCTGCTCATTAAAATGAGAAAAGTAAGAGTAAATGGGAGTGCACTAGAAGATAGATTTTTCTTTGGAGTTGAAACATAAAAAAAAAAGACTAAAGAAAAATCAAGCTAATTTAGACCAGAATGAGACAAAGATAGATTAAAGTGTAAACACAAGTGTATTGATTATCCATTGACCAAATCAGCCAACTTATACTTTAAAGAGAACCAAAAGAACAACATGGCAGAATCCAGATCATTCTCAGACGCTTTTTATTTGAACACTTTCAAACCATTTCTAACCATGTCTTTTTCATCATAATTCCTTCAACAGTACCATCACGAACCACGGAGCTCGCCAACTCCAACTCCGACATGGCCGGGGTTGTTCAAGCTGGGTTTTTCCCTTTTCCTCCCTTGCTCTGTTTTATTTAATGCCACTGTTGCTCATGGTCTGGGCTTTGCACACGCCCTTGCCGGCCACCTCGAACGCCGCCCCCTTGTAGGTGGCCACGCAGCTCTGGTCCGTGCGGAGGTCCGGTTGCACCTGCTCCCACACCTTCTTCTTGGGGTTCAGCTCTTTGTCTGGCTCCCCTGTGGAGAGAGAAATACAAAAAGTAAAGTTTGGATGTTTTCTTATATCACGTCGTCTGTTGTCATGGTGCCAATGCAAAACGTTGTTGTGCAGTTTATGATTATGATGTGTCTTGAGCTAATAGGGGGACCTTAACAGCTTTCATACGCTCATTATTTTAAAGTTATTTCAATGTTGTTATACTCATTATTCAGCTTTCTGTTGATTTTCCGGCAGTTCCATCACACCGGTTCTCTCTCTCTCTCTCTCTCTCTCTCTCTCTCTCTCTCTCTCTCTCTCTCTCTCTCTCTCTCTCTCTCTCTCTCTCTCTCTCTCTCTCTCTCTCTCTCTCTCTCTCTCTCTCTCTCTCTCTCTCTCTCTCTCTCTCTCTCTCTCTCTCTCTCTCTCTCTCTCTCTCTCTCTCTCTCTCTCTCTCTCTCTCTCTCTCTCTCTCTCTCTCTCTGATAGAAGTAAACGTATGGGTTTCCCGGCCCCGCTGCCTTTACCAATACACAGGCTTGTGAGTGACAACAATTAGTTTGGATGGCCAACTTAGACATGCTCTTCAGTTTGCCTGTTAGCGGCTGAATGCGAGTAATTGCTGCCATGTACGGGCATACTACCAAACACTCGGGACCACGCTGACCGGCTCCTCTTTATGCTGGAAGGGGGAGAGAGACAGACTCTCAGGGAGAGTTGAACATATCTTCTCCACATTACCGGTGACATTTTAAGAAAAAACACATTTTGCGGAGAGAATGTGGAAACCGCCATTAACTCGAAACTCAGCGCAGAACATTGACGTTTCCGTGACAAGCCGCTCCCAACCCGTGGGTTTTTGAGCTCGTCTCAGAAAATGGGAGCCTTCCTATGTGTTTGGGGTTTACAGTGGGGCTGGTGTTCAGCGTTGGACTCGCATAGAGGAAGTAACAAAGTGGAATCAAAAAGTGGAGTCAGGAAAATCCCTTAAAAATCAAACAGGACAATGGGGCTGGAACACGTGAAAACCAACATCAAAGTCCAACACTTGACAGCTGTGGTTGGTCACAGCTGAAATTTAAATTTTTTGTTTTTGCTGAATAAATTCTGCCAAACGTGTTGACAACTCTTTGACACCACCTCCCAAAATAAGGATTTGATTTGACCCGTTGTAATAGGTTGCATAACCAGATTTCCTCTTCGCAACAGACAGTTTGGGTTAAACTAACAGAAGCTCCTCAAAATCTATCAGACAACAACAGTGCACAAATCCTACAGACCGAGTGAAAGACGTTTACGGTATTCAAGCGATTTCATTGAATGCGTGTAATTTATTTGTTATTTGTTTATTTAATTTATCTTCTGGTTTCACTTGCCACAACTATTAGGCGATTTTCATATTTCAATAAACACTTATTTATTTTTTATCGATGGGTTACATGCAGCGAACGGCGACCGTTGATTAGGCCAGTAAATCAAAGGTCACACTCCATTTAGCCGCCTGGAACAGTTGGGCGGGACTTGAGTATGGCATCTCTTCCCTAAGGAGCCTGAAGCACAACCAGCTGTGGCCGCTCTGCTTGGTGACATTGCAGACATACCAGATTGCTCCATTTATTCCAAACTCTAACACTTCTCATCACATCTCTTCTTCCTTCTACCCACTACCAACCCTCCCTTTGGGAAACCCCACCAGTGTCATGATGAACTGATGACTTGCTGTTAAAGACCTTGAGTCATAAGCAACTGCTTTTGTCCGATTTCTGTTACCATTTGTATTTTAGATTCTTCACTTTAATCTGTTCATTTAAACTTTTAGATTACCTAATTGACATGCATGTGACTAGACAGAGCACGATGCCTCTTAAAACAGTCCCAAAACTGAGTTGAAGTTGAATGCCAACTTTTCCATTGCATCGTATATGCTGTGCAATGACATTAAATTGCTTCTAATCCCCCCCCAAAAAATGGACATTGAAAAATCAAAAGACAGATGCCCCTCCCCCAATATACATGTATAATAGCACTGTACGATGATACAACATAGGAATGAAAATAGATCAAGAGACAGAGAACCCCAATACACCTGTAATAAAAGCCCTGAACCAGGGCCGGTCGGCCAGCCAAAGGGGTGAACGGGGGTACCTGGGAATCCCTGGAAGGTGACTCTGTCCCCGGGTGCGGCACCAGCAGGCGGGTCCAGGATCTCCACCTTGTCCGGGGAGCTGGCACACATCACCATGGCCTGGGACACCACCCCGCGCATCTTGGCCGGTTTCAGGTTACACATCAGCACCGCCATGCGGTTTTGCATCTGCACCGCGAGGGGGGGGGAGGCGTTTATAAATACAATCAATCTTATTTAAGGTTTTCTGGTTTTTCTAGCCATTGCCAGTTTGTGTCTCAAAGGTAAATTGTCCATAAGGTGTTGCAATCATCACTAACTTTATTATCATAGGGTTTCAGATTAACGTTTGCATATTATATGTTTAAAGATATCTTTTCTAACATGGAAATAACGGATCCAATATCAAAGCATTAGTTTCGAAAGATCACTTCCAAGTTCCCTAGTTGACACCCCTAACAGAACAGTGTGTGGCTCCCAAACAGTTTGCATGATAACTTGATAGATATTCCAGCCTTTTTAGTGTTATGGAAACTTCCATGGTGATATTCCTAAACATGCCTCACCTTGCCCAGATAGGTTGACGACAATTTCAGAAGAATAAAGAATAATACCCTTATGCCAACTTTTAGTGCCTGTTTCTCATGAAAGATATATAAAATGAAACTGGTCATTAATAATTGAAAAAAAAGAACATTAAAAAATAGATAAATAAAAATACAGACTGACATTTGGTACTACGTTTCTATCACTGTGCTGTTATATAGCAACCAATATGAAATACAAATGCATTTCATTAACAATTTAATTGATGAGCTTTCCATGTAATGCAATGGGAAGCAATAGCTAAATTAGCTACTGCATGTTAGATACGCAATAATTGTTAGGAGGCCAGACTTTTTGGCATATTTACAATATCTGCAAATGTACTTGATTAAGCGTATGTATTTATTATAGCTTTCTTTTGTAATGTAGATCTTTTCTCCAGAGTCTGAACTTGGTACACATGCCTGCAACAAGCATGTGCTTCCATTTATATGCTCTTCATAGTCGATAAACATGATATGTACAAAGGTTCCACGTCCCATAGATTTCTTTGTAAAACACACTAACTCAGAAATGCTGTTGAGCATAAATTATCATTGCCCTTTTCAAATAGGAAAAAATGATGGCGTACAAATTGTGCCCTCCATCAGGGACAAATCATCAAACCGATTTATCCATAAATCCTTGTTAAGGCTAAAGTAAGACCAGGCTTTGGTGTAAATTCTCAAATTGTAAACATTGGATGGATGCGAGCGGCTGCACCTTTAAGCCTGTTCACTTGAAGTAAGACGTAGAATAGGACTCTGGTGAGTCTTTAACATCAGGAAGGAGGAATACCTGCCATTAATGGCTGGAATTTGAAGAGCATGGTAAAGTTGATGTACAAAATGTAAAAATAAATAAATAAAAGGCTTTTGGAGCATTCGGGATCGAGTCCTCAAATCAATAGCCTAATAGACTTACTCGATGTGTATGGTCACTGCAGGGGTTTCAAACTCAATTGAGGTTGGGGGCCATAATAGACCGAATGCTACTTCGTTGGGGCCGGACATAAATAACCCACTTCTAATACACTTGAAAATAAAATTATTCACGAAGTTGACTGGTTTATTCGTCATAACTTTCTCTGTGGGTATCATAATGACGCGAATATTATATTATTTGTTCACCGCTACTTGCTGTGTGCTCACTAGGAATGTTTGGCTTTTATTGACCTCAGTGAATAAACATAAATTCTTCCAAACATCTTGCAAGTTGAAGTTAGCAGTTTATTTTAGCTTCTTCTGAATTACTAGGGGTCTAGTGGCCTCGTGTGGCATCTAGCGCCACCCAAGTTATTTAGGGAATTACAACAATGAATATTTTATCAATTTGAAAAACTTGTTTCTCTTTTCAGTTTTTTGTAGGCCTACTCTGATGATGTTTAATGTACTTTGTTCACTGTACTGAGCTGTTTATGTTAGTTCATTTTAAATGTATTTTTTAAAGTATTTTCCAAGTTTCTTTTTATCACATTGCCCCCTGGCCGGATTGAGCACCCAGCCGGTTGGAGAGCCCTGGTGTACCGGAACACCATACCTGCTCCATGGGGATGTGCTTGACGAGGCCGCTGACCACGGTCCTGGGTGTGGCCTCTCCGACGTCCACCTGCTCCACGTACAGGGAGTCTGCGTCGGGGTGCTTCTCGGCAGTGAGGATGCGTCCCACCCGCAGGTCCAGGCGGGACACGTCCACCTTCAAGTCCTCCTGGGGCGCCACTGGCTTCTTCTCTTGCTTCTCACCTCCTGGGACCCGGGGCGCAACACAGCCGTCAGTTACACATCAAAAACTGAACACAAGAATCCCAGATTCTGGGATAATTTGAATTTAATTCGATTTTGGAAAATCAAAGTTCACTGTATTCATAAGTTCAATGTTTATTTATTATATGATTGAACAAAGTACGTATGTATATTGGGTCAGGACGGACTGGACCAAGCTGTAATTATATAACGATCCGATGTCAAGAGATGAGAAAGTGTGTTGTGTGCTAATAGATTTTGCTCCACTTGCACGTTCATATCTATAGAATGAAGAGACAGAAGCCATTCACAGGCTTGAGTTCCCCTCAGGCAGCTGTTTAAGGAAGTGCCTGGTTGAGACTAAACAAAGGTGTCATTTTCCAGCTCAGATAAAGTAATAAGTTCCATTTCTTGAATTGCCTGGAAAAAAACATGTGAATAGATATACCATGAAAAATAAGCTAGCTAGTCACTTGGTGATCGATTTTTTAAAAACTAAATATAAATCACAGAACATTTACGTTTGAAGGTACTTGAAAATATTCTAGCTCACTGCACTATTCTTCAGGGTAGAGCACTGGGATGCACTCAAAAAGAGACCATCTGGAAACTATGTCGGGCAGCTTCTGCAATCCAATTCTCTTCCAAAAATCTTTTCCAAAGGCTGGCTTCAAGGTGGCATGCGCTTTGACGAGCACATAAAAAAAACGAAAGGAAAAATAAAAACGTAAAACACAATTAGTTGTCCATAATGTCCCAGAGAGCTGGAGTACCTTTCCTAAATGACAAAACCAATAGCTCATTGTGGATGTGAGGGAAAAGCTGGCTACATGGGGAATGTAACTAGTTCAGTGCCAGAGAGGACTTCCCACTGAGGGATCAGCTGTTAGTGTACAGATGGAGACCTCAACAGCATCAGTTGCCACACACATCTCTGATAAGGAATCATCATTTTAATTTGATTTCACATTCTCATGTTTGTCTTTAAATGTTTTGGTTTCTTTCAAATGTGTGAGTAAGAGTATAACTTGGTAGCTTGTGGATTCATAAAAGACTATGATTATAATTATTATAAATGAAAGCGTCATATAGGAAGAAATGTGAGGGTAATTTACAACCGACGCACTGAGTTAGTGGCGCCTTAATTAGACTAGATACCAGAACATCAGAAAACGAAAAGACGACAAGTGAAAGATGAACTGACTTTTATAATAAACATTTAAAGGCAAGAAAGAACTGCCATATCATCTCAGTCACTCACACAAGAATGGAAGAAGAGGAATAGAGGTCGGATTACTTTTCAACATTATAAAGACAGCGCCGCTTTTACTTTGAAGTCAATGGAAAGTCTTGAGGATTCATAGCATACTTCCACATGATCCGGATAGGCTTTCATCACTGGTGACATTCAGCTAAGATGCTTCTCGTCACAGCTGCAGTAGTGAAATCAAGAAACAAAATAAAAAAGACGACTAGCCCAGAAGCTAATCAAGTTTCTGAACCAGGGATCGTGTTTCTACTCAAAGAGGGGAAAAATAAAAAGGGCTGGGATCCGACACAAGACATACCTCCCTGCTTGCTATCCATTATCACTTAGACATTAGGAGCTCAACTGGTGGAGAAATCCACCATTTGAGCTGGAGGAATCTCATATGGGTCTTCAAGCGCAGCAAGCGGACAGATGATGATGGAAAAGTTGGATTCAAAGCAGTTTTAAGTTCAAAAGGGAGTGAAGTTTAAGGAGGGAGAAAAACATTACTTTCAAAGAATCAATTTAAATGGCGGAAAACAGCCGTGTCCGATTATTCGGACATGTTTAAAATGACGGAATAAACACAATGATACCGATATTTCGGTGACATAGAAAAAACTATGAAAGGGGACTACATCGCACTGTCCGTAAAATGCTGAGAAGGTACACCCACATTAAACTTCACGGCAACCACCTTTTTACGTTGCCAATACCTTTTTTCTCTGGCTTCTTCTTCTTCCCCTCGTCCTTGGGAGGGAGTGCAGCTGTAGGGGAGGCTGACTGGACCGGGGCAGCGGGGGGAGGACTTGGCTTGGAACTGCATTCAACCACACCCGCATCACCCGATGGCATGGGTACCTCTAGCACTGCACAGGAGGAGGAGTTGGGAGACAAAGGCAAAGGTTGACTGGAAATGGTACAAGAAAGAATCTTGACCGACTTGCACAAGTTGTTATTTCTTAGCTGTTGAATCTCAAATGCACTTTGGCCTGGGTTATACTTTTTCGTTTCAATGCCACTTTTGTGATCGGATGCGCCACATCGGAATACAGGTCTGACGTCCACACTTGACACTTCAATGCGAATTCTGAGGCCGGATATCCCATTCCCGCAAAAAATACTTCCTGGTATAATAACTCTGCTGCGCTGGATGAAAGAAAAGCCCTTATGTTGTTCTTGCTGTTAAAAATGGTATTATATAGTCAAAAGCCTTCTTCGTTGCCCAGTCATGCATTGTTGTTGATAGGCTGTATAAAATAGGTTTGTTCACCAATGTGTAGTGGCTGGCCTGAGTAGGCGGAGTTCCCCTCACGTTCGACAAGTTTTATAATAATAATCAAATGTATAGCAGCCTAGCGCTGCAGTGGTGATGTATTAAAAATAAGCGCACATCTCAATAGCAGCTTATGCAGTTTGAACGTTTCTTATTAAGGTAGTAAGATATTGGATATTCAACAGATATTCCCGGTCTGAATTAGTAATGTGATGCCGTGAACTAAAAACGCGATCACCAGTAGTCCCAGTGGAGACTCAAAGGAGAGTATCCCGGCGGGCGCCGTATAGGCATGGGGCATGGTGTTAACGACGTAGCCAGTAGTCTGCCCAGTAGTTGTTACATTAATGTGCCATCACTAGCCATCACTCTGAGATTACACACCAATTGTTAAAAAAAAAAATCCAATCTCATTTTACTACTTTGATCTCCCTTGCTCCCTGCACTATGTCCAATTTTCTGCTTCATAAACTTGGTCGTACAGAAGTTCACTTAATACATATGTTGTTTTATTTTTAAACAGATTAATTCACTGGTACTTGGGATGTACTACATTCTGTCTAGCTGCTTGCCAACGCCCTAGACACCTGGCATGTGCCAGGTGGATCATGCATTGTGAGTGTGAGGGCGAGGGGTGAGGTGATGAGCAAAGTGTTGCAGAGGTAGCACTGTGATGTACTGCCATGACAGACAGGACTCATCCACCTCACAACCTCGTCCTCCTCCGCCTCCTCTAAAAGCTGGCTTCAGCGGCAGCACAGTATTTATACGCCCACCAGGAGAACGCTGGCGTCCAGATGAAAACACATTTGATTGGAAAATGACATCGTGTCAGAGTTGATGGAAACAAGGACATTGAGTAACAGTAGGAAACGATGTCTCCAATCAATCTTCACGTGGAAGGAATAACAACAGAAAGGCTTTTCTGTTTTGTTTCCTCTACATCAACAGTGGTCTGCATGGGTGCCTCACTGGTGGGCATGGTGCGTTCACCTTAATTGGAAATTGCATGTTCTGACTTGAGAGCGGACTTGAGACTTGAGAGCTTTATTTAAAAAGCCATGCATGTGTTTACCCTTATGTATGTATTTTTAACCCCCAAAAAGTAGAATCAGCAATGTTCTTGTCACATTTTTCTGCCGAAGCCACAAACATTCCTTCCAATTTTGTATTCATTAGCGTCTTTCTCATCTTAATCACAATGAATGAGTTTGCTTTAGATCTATCCAAGCTTTTCTACAAAACACTACAACGTTTTCTGGCACTTCGTAGCCAATGAACTCAAACTCCAAAGTAAACTTCAAAATTGGATCTGTAATCATCTAATCACCAGTATTTTGGTGCATTCCTTCATGGTTCTGAAACAAAACAAAATCTGGTCTTTCCTTAACATGCCTACATTGTCTTTTAATTCCTGCTTCCTAAAAGACTATCTCTGCAAATAAATAAATAGCAGAGCCGTGTTGGGGCATGCATTTCAATCTCAAGCATAATATCACATGAAAGCTCTTCAGGCGGACATGCGTTCCCAATAAAACTAATAGCCATTCTTAAAAACAAAACGGGCTACTTTTCAAACGGATCTGTTAATAATACGTCGAGGCGAGAACGCTAAAGATGTTATCGTTGCTATTTCTACGAAAGAACAATGGACCCGCAAAACACAGCCACACACGCTCCTCTCTCTCGGCTCATATGAGGAAACGATCTGGCCGACAACATCAAGGTTAGCCATTTTTCATTTGATCTGGAGGAAAGGAATCGGTTTCGCAAACCAGGCGTCACCTACCTCCTCTTTTCCTCTCTTTCTCCAGCAGCTGCTTTTTCAATTCCTCTATGTCCTTCTTGAGTTTGGCGTTCTCTGCCGTCAGCTTCTTCTCCTCCCGCACGCTGGCCTGCACAACTGTATTCACAGTGGATGCCAGTCAGTCATACTGCGCAGCACCTTGCTCCCAGATAAATCCCAGTCCAACATGTGGCTTATTGAAGACCAAGGGACTTAGCACTGTGTGTTACTACATGCCTCTATAGTCTGCTAACAGGAATGCATACAAAAAATACAATTTCCTTTATGCAGTATGCATAACGGAAATAAAATGTGTCTTTTTTACCTTGTATATTTTACATTTTATATGCAAAGATATTGGGGTAAAAATAATTAGGATAGTCTTCTAGGCCAGTTTTCTCAGAGGTTAAATATTTTAATTGTTTATATTTAAGCTATACTATGTAAAGCACAATGTCAGAAATATACAATTTAACTCATTTTGTTGGTACAGGTCATCAATGAGCAGGTAGGGTTAAAGGCACATTGTTCAAAGATACACTGCAGACATTGGGGGATCGAACCCCCAACCTTCCGGCAGGGTGTCTAACCCCCTCTTATCACAACCAGACCATCCTCTCCGCTAATCTTAAATCAGGAAACCGCCCTAAAAAGAGAGAAACTCATTGAAATGTCCTGAGTGCACACTGGCGTCTCGTGCCATCTCTTACTGGCTTTCTCCTTGAGGAGCTGGACCTGCTGTGTGAGGTACTCTATGAGGCGGTCAGCCTCCACGGCTCTCTGCTCCAACCTCACCAGGGGATTGTGGCTCGACATCTTCACCAAGGAGCGGGCTAAGAACCTGCAGGGCCAAAAGAAAGCACAACCGAGTCAACATCAAAGCAGGCTTCTTACAATACAAAAAAACACATGCGGTTTGTGACGCATGGCTAGCTTCTACCTCACTGTGAAGTGAGGGAATCTCCGACGGTCATGTTTGACACGAGTAACACACACACCCACTTATATATTACAAATACAGTAAGGCTGAATTCCAAAACTTTCTCCGACGTCATCCTTCTTATCACTCGTTCACATACCCTTGAGGAGACGAGGAGTTAGTGGTCGAGCAGGAGGAAAAGGAGCAATGTGGAAAAGAGACAGCGGAGCTCCTTCAGCATCAGTAAGGAAGCATTGAATGTTGATGTCCACTTCAATCACAACCTGCAGACTTGCTTTATAAAAGGTGAGTCTAATGAGGTAGTCAAATCTCCAATGTAATCCTGTGTAGGAATGGATACACTGATTGAACTATTCGGATGCAGACTCAGTCTTCTCTACTCTCTGCACTCATCAAGAAGCACAGGATTACCTCAACAAATTCCTGATTCAATGGGTAACAATGTAACCACATAATGATGTGGCAACACAGAATGCAACGTTATACACATTTAGTTTACTTCTGTTTGCCTTTAATAAACAATAAGCGATCTGTCCTTTCAACTGGGATTTGGCACCATGTGCTGCCTGTTTTTCTGTGTTTACGCTCCAAAGAACATCAGCCTGCTTCGTGCCACTTAGGACTAAATGTTGCTTTACAGCAGTTCAGCCCTGCATATAAGACACCATAGACACATTGGAGCTTGGCAATTTACTTATTCGAACAAAGAGGGCAAGGAGGTTATTTTACAAGTCACAACCTTTAAGGAGAAGAAAACATCTTACACATAGCACAAGGCCGGGCAGGAAAACAACAGCTGGACCCAGATGAAAACAAAATGTTGGGGATGCGGAAATTAGAAACATAAAAAAGCTGGAGTTGATAATATCAAGGATCAAAGCAGTGGGGCTCTTGAATTTATTTAAACAGGACCAGTCGTGGAGCAATAACACCCGCCACAAAAAAAGCTGATCTCATTTGGATAACCTCTGGAAGAGGAAGCCCTGAGCTTGGCCCAACTTCAGGAGATGTGTGCTTTAAATGAGGCAGTAATAGCCAATTGTGTCAAAGAACTGGCTTCGGATGAGTTGTAATAATCTGATTAAAAGCAAAACCACTCACAGAGACCTTATTGCATAGATTGGTGCAGCGCTGCACAACAGATGAAATGTCTGAAAAATGTAAATTAAAAGCCTAATTTGTTTGTTTAATTTATGCAGCATCACAATGCATACTTCTAGTTGTGTCTTGATAAAGATAAACATACCAAGTGGTCATTATCCATACATTCAAAGAAATTTGATCAAATCCTTCTCGTCGTACACTGAAAAACTTGGTCGCTGTCTATTATGCACGTGTAGGCAAAATATATGCATTGGTGCATTAACTGTGTGGGCTATTGGGGAGAATATAATATTGTTTTAGTCGAACTGCATAAATCATTATGCCTGCTAACAGAAACCCAGCTAGAGTCTGAAACAAAGGATTTGACATTCAGAAGCAGATATGATATTAAATACAAATATTAATTCATCATACATAACGTTACATATCATAGCTCTGGGATGATCTACAGTGACTACGACTTCTATCAATTGTTCAGAGATAAATAATTCTAGGCAGTCATAACATCGGTCGTCCAAGAATCCCGTCAGAATATGTGTATATTTAAACAAAACTGTTACTGTATGTAATAGAGAAGTGCAAATGTCAAAATATACTAAGTAAAACTCGGTTGGTACTTTCGGCTTACTTTCCGAGAAATTGCACTAGTTGAAGTATACATAGTTTTCACAGAGACTGTATCAAGTATAAGTATATAAGTATATATATATTTCTTTTTACTGGGATATGCTTTTGTATAATAAGATTCGCTATGTAAGCTAACAGTTATTTGTTTAATTTAGGAATAGTTCATATGACATGTCATACATAATATTACAGTGGCCTATCTAAAGACAACAATGCTTATATTTATGTATACATTGTTACACATCACGCTAAGTATACCAGTAGTTTGATGGACGAAAGACTATAAACACATCGCTTTTAAACTCACATTTACTTACGGTCCGAAAGCCTTCAAACACGTTTCGCTGAAGGTAATGTTAGCCCTCACACAAATATCCCCAGCTGGTGTCAGGCAGTTAGAACATCATTCTGGCCAGATATATGAAACTATGTCTTATCCGGATAGACTTAACGTTAATTGTTTCTGGTGGACTTCAAGAAAACAGATGTTCTGCAGATCTACAGTCCAATTATTATTTTTTAGGAGTCGTTGTAATCGCCTTTATAAAAGTACATTAACTACCACAATTTATTACATATTCCAATTGATAGAAAAATATGAAACATTCAAACAATTATTTCAGACATTTATTGTAGTTTGTAACTCGTTTTGTATTTACAAACTGACCGGAATTCGTAGTGTAGTGGCCATTAATTTGGCGCACAATGCTGACGTCATTGATCACGTTCACTCAGCTGTTTCTGAAGTGTTTACAGTATTCATTTGTAGACTAAATCAATACAAAGCTAAATTGTATTCTGTCAATACGAGGAGTCGCTACCATTGAAGGTGGGTAGGACTACCTGTGCCATGTCGGGTATCGCAGGACCGATGTAGGACTATATTCCTACCTTGGTAGTGTAACATTAGAGCTGAAGTTGCTGCCTTGCATGACATTTTAACGTTCTCCAACTGTAGTTACAGGCGCCGTTTAAATAATGGATAATGTATAGGTATAGTATATACTTGAATAATAACTACAGTGCGATCAGTTTTTCTAACGTTGGGGATTGTTGCTCTTCATGCATGCTGCCATATTGACTGTTAACTGTCATCTATATAATATCAATGTCACAATCTTACGATTCACAAAACGTACACAAACTGCATGTATTTTCAGTTTCTTTAACACCTCAACGTGTCCTTGACACACAAACACAAGAAGCATCATGCATATAACCCGTTTGTTTAATCGGTGTCTATTATACTGATTTAAATTATATTTAAACTCTGGGTTGCTGGGTCTATAGGAATTGTTCACTGAGCCCGGGGTACGATGCAACCTCTCAGAGACGCTCAGCTGGGTGCCTTCACCTTCTTCGCCTCCGCTCTTCCTCATGATGTCTGTGGGAGCAACGGTCTACCCCTCACCCCCAATTCCATCAAGATCCTTGGGCGATTCCAAATCCTGAAGTCCTTCACTCACCCAAGACTCTGCCAATATGTGGACATTTCCCGGGGAAAACACGGTATGACTCACTGTTTTTACCCTGTAAGATAATTATATCAGTAATAGGTATTGCACAGTACATGCACTTGCATTTCATCCTCAGGAACAATGACATATGATTGTATTCATTCAATTTCTTCCACAATGAAGGAAGTTGAATGACAAAACCTATTTATATTCATATTGGCTATCAGAAGCTATTATCCAAAGCAACTTAAGTGAAGCTGATAACTCCTCCATTCATATACAAGTTAGTTGCCTTGTCCATTATAATCTGTCTGATTCTTAATGGATAGTTTTTTTGCTGATACACATATTTTACACATGATAACATAGTAACACAGGATGAACAGGCTGCACTGCCCATGTACATTGTGATGAAAAATCATTTATTGTAGCACAATATTTGATTTAATGGGGAATTATCATGGGGAGACACTCTGGGAGCATTAACCGAGCATCTTCAGAGAGACAATGGATGTACATGATTCGTATAGGAAAACGTTCACATTGCGGGCAGTTGCAACAAAGGAAACAAAGGTGATGGGAGTGACCATTGGGACCCTTGTTAGCATTAAGTTAATGCTAACTAACTTAACATCTTTCAATTGGAGAGAGGAAGGAAGCTATCTCTAGGTGCAAGGAGAATTTCTAGCAAAGTAATCAAGGTTACATCATTTGTATATCATTTTATATTATTATTAGGATCCAATTTTCCAAGACACTACTCAACAATACATTTGGACTTTTCATAGGCATTCAATATCAACATCATTATCAATTACTATCAATATTTTCCTGAATAAAACTATGAATAATTGTTTATATTTTTTGCTATTTCCATATAGAGCGTCTGGTTGTTGTTGCAGAACACTATGAGAGCAGTTTAAGTGATTTCCAGAGACAGGGGAAAACGGCAAGGTATGATGGGTACTGTTGTCTCTCACTAGCAATGTATCAGAAACCTGCTATGTAGACATCTCTTCTTTCTTCTTCTTTCAAATAAATGTGTGTGGACTGAGTTATTGCGCAAATGTGCACCATAATGGGGCAACATGGGGGCAGGGATGGGGGATACATACACAGTTCACGTGCATATTACACAATAAATGTGTTTATTATCGTGATAGTGGAGTGTGTCACGTGAAGTGTTCTGGGATCGTGTCCTGTCGGAAATGGGGGTTCCTTGAACGGCTTGGCCTGACTCCAGCAACACATTAAGGCGGCGCGGATGTCCGGACGTGGGCAGGCCTTTGGCATACTCCCAACAGCTCATGGATGCCGCGGTGCGGTGAATCCGGCCCCGAAGAACGGTCCAGCAGGCAGGTGATGGAGCAGGTGGTTCTGGACTACTTCACCGAGAGCCTGCCCCATTGACAGCCGGGTGGGTCCAGTCCACTATCCTGCCAACCTCTGAACCCCCATCGCCCATTGGAGGACTAACCGGTCTCTTCCCCCAGGACCCGGAAAGGGGCAGAGGGTCTACCCAGACTGGTACCAAGGAGAACCCAGGACACTTTACTTGACACACCCCCACACAGTGATGTATTGGGGAGACTGTGATTGTGTGTGAAACTTTCATGTTTCACATTTATCACAACCTGCAACCATCTCAAGGATAACCCCTTGAGATGGACTGTCTCATATAAGGGGGTCCAGGGAACACATACATATTAAAAATGATACAAAATCGCCATCTTCTTCACACACACACACACACACACACACACACACACACACACACACACACACACACACACACACACACACACACACACACACACACACACACACACACACACACACAATGATATTATGAAATCTGTAAAGAAAACATCCTATTGTGAAGCTTCATTACTGTGTTTTGTCTGTCTTCTCCTTCCAGCCCTGACATGGTGCTCCAGGTGGCCTACGAGGTGCTGGAAGGCCTTGAGTTTATGAACAAGCACGGCATGGTACACAGAGCCCTGGCTCCAAACAATGTGCTCATGGACTGCAAGGTAAAGCCAGCTCTGTCTGCATCTAATCTACGTAAATAAATAGGATCATTGAGCGTAAGCAAAGTTGTTAGATGCAAAACACCCCCTTTTGAGACTGCAACAGTGGGTAAGGGCTATGCAGGGACATTTGACGGTGATTTTGAATTTCGTATTTACAGGGGAATGTAAAGCTGGCCAAGTTCGGGCTCTATTACATGACGGACCGTGGAGGAGACGTGGACTTTCCCATCGGGTAGTTAACCTTTCTCTCCTAATTCATCATCGTGGCATCTCAATAGCTGCACCTCTCTGGTACTCTTCAGCTTTTGGGTCAGACATTGACCCGTGTCTGTTTACTGTTAGGTAACTTATTGGAAGAGAAAAAAGAATGAAAGATGCAGAGAAAGTGACTCCTAGTGCCCATGAATTTTCATAAAAAACAGGTTGAGGGTATCAAAGTAGCTTTCTGGTTGAAACACCATCACAGATTTTTGGGCTTTCATCCTAATCCTGAGGCCTTTGTGTTCGACCGTGTCTCCCTGTGTAATATCCTTTCACAGCTTTAAAAAATGAATGATGGTGTGTGTGTGTGTACAGCAAGCAAAAGTGTGTGCTACATGCACATGGTCAAATGTCAGCCCTATGGGCACACACATACAGATGCTGTTTAATACACATCTGGCTTCAAATGATAGTAGGCACATCTGTCAAAGCCTCCTGGCTTTTTTTTCCTCTGCCTTTTTCTGAGGAAAAAAAACCCTGCATGCACTGGTGTGAGAAAAATTTAGACAATTTCAAAATATTAAGTTGGAGTAAGTGCATGGCTTGCAAAATGTCATATATCATTTTGTCCTGTGGGCGATAGTATGGAAAGGACACTAGCCCATAATCCACTCTTGCAGTAACTCACTCAAGCTCACTCTTGGGAGAAAAAAAAGGAAAAGGTTTTCTGTTGGAGAGCTGTTCTGCTGTGAGTGCACCGTCGACTCATAACACGCAGCCCCTCAATCATTTCCACGCCACAGGGTAGGAATTAACTAGCGGGAGGAAAAAAGAAAAGGCTGTCTAGTTTTGTTTAAAGCTCTGGGGGTTTCTGTACAGTCAAGTCATCTGTCGCCCCTCCTGTGATTATCCCGGCAGATACCCGTCATATCTGGCCCCAGAGGTCATCGCGCAGGGCTCCTTCCACGCCAGCGACCCGTCCAATGAGGAGGCCCCTCTACCCTCGGGGCCCAAGTCTGATGTCTGGTCCCTTGGGGCCCTGCTCTTTGAGATGTGTGCAGTACGGATACTTTTTCTGGTTACACATATTATAATGCTTGTATAATTTCACATAAAGATAAAGGTCAACTACATTTTTACGAAACATTAATAGTTGAGTAGAAACAAGCTATTTGTATACTTATACTATAATGTTTTGTATCACTCTTTTTTTATGGTTCAAATAATGTGAATCTGTGGTTCCAGGGCAGGCGGTTACTCCACAATATTGAAATAAGCGAGAGGCTGAAATTCATCTTGACCTTGGGTAAGTTGCGTTGACATGGCAACGTACCGGATGTGACACACGCTGCTTGTTGTGCGCTCTAAACTGCTTCTAATCTGCTCATCCTTCTCAGGCTGCATGGATGACATCGTCACTGTCCTTGCCGAGGAACATGGTTGCCTAGATACCATAAAGGTAGACAATATCTAACAACACCTGTTGTAATTAATAATATTAATGTTACATGATATTATAGTATGTATTTATCAATGTTGGTGATATGAATAGTTTTAATTGATAACACTATTAATACGGTTAAGGTGTCGATGGTGGTATTTAACATAATATTTGAATCCATATAATATTTTTTATTACATATCATTTTATATATTTTTCAGTGTTGATGATATTAATAATATCAACAATAATTTTCTATGATCCCTAACTGAAAGGAGTTTAATTGTGTAAGTTGAATGTGTCACACTGATTCTCTCTCATGGTTTCTCGTGAGCAGCAGAGTGCACACGGATCGTGACAGCAATACTAAATGTCCATGTGTCTCACAGGATCTTCCTGAGAATGTCCTGGAGTTATTAAGGAAATGCTTGATATTTCTCCCATCCAAACGGTAAATATAGCCTTCATTGAATGTAATATCCAGTTAGATCACATTATGCCATGTCTATTATCTGGGAGAAGTTGGTCACAGATAAACTTCAGAAGGTTTGCAGGGCCCAAAGACAAAGAAATATGTCTATAAAAGGAGTGAAATGCATGTGGAAATCATGAAATATTTTGAATCCAAGCTGGGCACTTTATTTGAGTGTTTTATAATTGTGCGTGTGTGTGTGTGTGTGTGTTGTCCTTCCAGGCCTACCCCTGCAGAGCTGCTGGGAGATGGAGTGTTTAATGAAATCTCGTGCCTCTACATGCCCTTCCAGAAGCCCCTCAGCCTGTTCTCCTCCGCCCTGCGCTGCGCTCATCTGGAGCTCCCAGAGGACATCAGCGACCTTTGCAAAGGTTCACTACCCACACACATGGACGCGGGCACACACACATGCACATTTTTATACTTTTTATACTTACCCTACCACCATTTTTTCTTACTGTGCTGCAGCTTGCTCTGACACCCAAATTTCCCTTCTGGGATGAATAAAGTGTTATTGACTCAACCAATTATTATTTACTTTATTATATAACTTTAATAATGTTATAAAGTCGTAAAGATGCAATGCTGACCTAGCAGCCAGCTAAAATACACCTACTACACAATTAAAAAAAAAAGCTATCATTTATTTGCTTCACATCTCAAAGGTTTATTTTTAGACTTGTTTATTTTCATAATTCTCTTCCTAAATCAATTGAATCCATCAATCTAGTCATCAACTAATTATTGTTAGAGTCTCCCTCAGAGCACACGTTCAATGGAGAATGCAAATCCTGGACCAATGATGTAAATTGTCCAAATTCATCACACACACACACACACACACACACACACACACACACACACACACACACACACACACACACACACACACACACACACACAGCAGTAAGTAACCTTGGGTGTTGCTCCACCAGAGGAAGAGGAGGTGGACTACCTATCGGAGCGGGCCATAGACGAGGTGTACTACCTGTGGTGCTTGGCAGGAGGAGACCTGGAGAAAGAGCTCACCAACCAGGGCATCATCCAATCCAAACCACCCCTCTGCACACTGCCCAAGTATGTGTAACACACACACAGACACACACTGTCTCTCTCTGCTTCTGTCTCTCTCTCGCACGCTGTGATTTCATCAACTCTCCCTTCTCCTCCTCCTCCTCCTCCTCCTCCTCTCTGTTAGGTTTCTTCTGGAGGACGGGGAGTCCTTCGGCCAGGGCAGGGACCGCAGTTTCCTATTGGACGACACCACAGTCACCCTATCCCTCTGTCAGCTGAGAAACGTGAGAAAGTCTAGATATTTTGTAAAAACATTAATTAACACACATGTTCTGATGTATCTACTTGGGAGAGCACTTTATACATCCGCATTAGGGTGGACATGGCTTTTATCTGCTGTAGGTGGTACAGCACATTTAAGGGGGTTATTTCAACCAGTGTTTCCGGCTCTTTCAGAGGCTGAAGGATGTAGGAGGAGAAGCTTATTATCCTCTGCTGGAAGACGAGTAAGGATCTTCTTCTTTTTTTTTTACATTGGTGTCATAGCTGAATAGAAAAGAAAACATCCCTCCATCTAAAAATGTTAAGTGAGCTTGAGGGTTGATGCTAAAAATGAGCCTTTATTTATTGCTATTCTTTAACTTGCATAGCTGCATGAAATTTGAGCAAAAAATTATGCAATGATGAAAAATGCAATTAAATTCTTTTCTTTGAGCGACTTCATTTACACTTCACAAACACATGGACACAATCACACACACACACACACACACACACACACACACACACACATTTATATATATTACATATACTAACTTATTTCAACATTATCTTGAATATTAACTGATAGATAAAAAAAATGCCCAGTACTAATAGAGCTTGTGCTTCTCTCCATATCGTCTAAGTCCTGTCAGTATTGATTGTGGTTTGCTTGGGAGTAACAGTGTCTTGGTTCTGGCCTCTGCTCCAGACAGTCCAGCCTTCCCCAATCAGCCAGCAACCAGGACCTGTCCACCACCGTCACCCTGCCCCTCATCATTCGGGAGAGAGACACTGAGTACCAGCTCACCCGCATCGTCCTCTTCCACAGACTGCTGCAGGTGTGTGGGCCTAGACCCCATGCACACACACACACACACACACACACACACACACACACACACACACACACACACACACACACACACACACACACACACACACACACACACACACATAAACACATGTTCATTCACAACCGTGCATACATGCACTTACACACAGATACACACACACACACACACACACACACACACACGCAAGCATGGACCCACACACACACACACACACACATAAATAAACATGCATGCTTTCACCACCATGCACGCAAATTGATGCCTTTAATAGTAATATGCCCTTCTAGTTCAACCTCCTGGTTTTGATTATTTCTTTTGTTTTCAATTATTAAACGTCAAGGCGACGGGAACAGAAAGGGCAAGGATGGAGGGATAGATGGATTGAGAGATATAGCTGGACTCTTTCACAAGAGGCAGTAGCCGAGGTTATAAATAAATAAATAAGCACATGCTCACACACACACACACACACACACACACACACACATTTCTCCTCCCACTACCTCTGCATCTCGACGATCAAAGAATTCCTCAAAGAATTCCCGGACTAGTGTTTATTTGGACCTGTTTCTTTATTGGCAAACACTCTCCCCTTTTAAATAGTCTCTGGTTTGTGTGTGTGTGTGTGTGTGTGTGTGTGTGTGTTCATCTGCAGGCCTACCCGTACAAAAGGGACTTGGTTTGGAAGGATGCCAGGGTAGACATCCCGCCCCTGGTTCGTGGGATGGCGTGGGCAGCCCTGCTGGGCATCGAGGTAGGGTCGGCCCATACCATGCCATCAATACTAACGGTCAATACTGAACCAAAATAGGAAAAGCGGCGGCAAAGGCTAATATTTGTAACTTCACCGTTTTTTTTGTTGGATTGTTTAGGGTGACATACAGGCAAAATACGAGGGCATAGACAAGGACACGCCCATACCAACCGACAGACAGGTATCTCGTTGAACTTTAAAGTAACATTAGTGATGTCTGCTGTGAATAATAATATGCATTATGGGATTCTGACATCTTCTGAAACCTCCCAACCTCCAAAAATAAAGTGAACAGAACAACAGCAGTTGACATTGAGTCAATTGTGTGTGTGTATGTGCACACGCTTGCGTTGTGTTTGCAGATTGAGGTGGACATCCCACGCTGTCACCAGTATGACGAACTGCTGTCCTCGCCGCAGGGTCACGTCAAGTTTAGACGTGTGCTGAAAGCATGGGTGGTCTCCCACCCCGACCTGGTTTATTGGCAGGGTCAGTCTATCCTCCTCTCACTTCTCTATGTCTCTGTCTCTGTCTGATTTATGTGCAGTTGTATTACTCTAATCCACCACTAGGTGGCTGTCACGTTGCGTTATTTAAACTGAAAGCTTTCTAACGTGACACAAATCTCGTGCTCATGAACCGTTCCTGTGTGTGTGTATGTATATATATATATATATATATATATATATATATATATATATATATATATATATATATACACTATGTCGGATTGATCGTTTTGATCCCTCTATTTCAGGCTTGGATTCACTTTGTGCTCCATTCCTCTACTTGAACTTCAACAATGAGGGTAAACGTTTAGACAGAAAAGAAAATACACTGAAATACTACAGCAAAGTTGATCATTCCTAACTGACCCGTCACCCCCTCTCCTCCATCATGCTGACTCCACAGCCCTGGCCTATGCCTGCATGTCTGCCTTCATCCCCAAGTACCTCTACAACTTTTTCCTGAAGGACAACTCTCACGTCATCCAAGGTGAGAGAACGGTGAAGCTGTAAAAGTAATGCTGTTACTTCTTTCTCTCAGACATGGTGGTTGGATATTATATATCAGTTCACAATATTTAATATTTTATATCGAAGCAATACAGCATATGACACACAACCTATTTTGTAGAAGGGAGGGGTCATGGGGCGTGTGCTTGTGTGTGTGTGAGTGTGTGTGGAGGGGGATGGGGGGCATTGATAGATTGACGACACATGCCATTGAGCCTCTAGTACACCACAAACATCATCATCATCATTATTAACCTGTGTGTGTGTGTGTGTGTGTGTGTGTGTGTGTGTGTGTGTGTGTGTGTGTGTGTGTTTGTTTGTATTTTCAACAACAGCCACTTTTACACAAGCTAATCAATGGCAGCATCCATTTTTTATGAAGTTCACAACAAGGATTGATGTGTTTCATTATAAGACCAGCGACCCTTGATGGGGAAAAAAAAATACAGTTGGTTTGCCCTCGCATTTAAACAAACCGAGAAGTCATTTACATCGAGGCAACACAACACAACACAACACAAAGAACCCCACCCCAGCTCAACAGGCTGTTAATTACATCTTGGTGTTGCGTTGTTCCTGAGTGATGCAGGGCTAATTTTCAATCTCTCCGCACGGAGCGTTCTGCTCCACCAGGCGACGTAGAGATGCCTGTGGAAATAGATGACGCTACAGAAGACTACAGAGAAACCTCTTGAGCACCACATTCCACTTGACTGATAAATGAGACAGGACATCGTTGGAATTGGGGTTAATCAGCAGTCCTGATGCTGAGCAGAGCTGGGCTTATTGTACTGGTCACAGTACACTTACATCTTGTTATTTTACCTATTTTATACACTGGGATGACAGTAGAGAATAGTGACTCTTGTTTTGACCATTTTAGTGTGCAATTTGATATATATATTTTTTATTGTATTCTGATTGAAGAGCTATTGACAATAGATGATAACAACAGGGGGCGGCAGTAGCTCCGGGGGTAGAGCAGTGTGGCTCCCTGGCTCCTGGGACTCAAAGTGTCCCTGAGCAAGACACCTAACATTAAAAGCTCACAACAAGTTAGCTTTTCCCTTGCATGGTTGATACCATTGTCGGTGTGTGAATGTGTGTATGAATGGCTGAACGTGAGCCACTAATTTTAAAATACTATAATAACCGGGATTTATATAAATAATAATTTATATAAATGCAATCCATTTACTAACAGAGTAAACCATAGAAAACAATTAACTACAGTTTTATAAACTATAATGAGATAGTTCTGAAGTGTACATAGTGGAGCAATCTCTCTAAACACATCATGTGTCCATGTGTCATGACCTGTGCTACACAATATTGCTTCCAACTCTGATCTATACTATTATATATATACTTGATGTACTAGATATATATTGTGCAGTTCAACACTTTAAAAACAGTGTTGGAACTTAAATCACCATGCAAGGTGATATATATAAAAAAGAAATATATATATTATAATATTATAAAATTATATATATATATATATATATATATATATATATATATATATATATAAATGAAATGCCATCCGTCTGGGTCCTTTCTGCAAGACACTTTTATTAAGACCATCTCCACTTTATTCGAGATTTGCCACTAAATGAGGCATCTCTTACACACTTTGTACTTTTCTCTCTCTCTCTCTCTCTCTCTCTCTCTCTCTCTCTCTCTCTCTCTCTCTCATTCTCTCTCTCTCATTCTCTCTCTCTCTCTCTCGTGTGTGTGTTATTTCCAGAGTATCTGACAGTCTTCTCCCAAATGATCGCATTCCACGACCCGGAGCTGAGCAACCACCTCAACCAAATTGGCTTCATCCCAGACGTAAGTAGCCGAGCGGTTCCCCTCCTGAATAACTCAGTGGAGAAGAGGACGGTGGTTAACAACAAATCTGTCCTCCTACACGTTTTTTAAAATGTGTTAAAAAGAGGCGAGAAACGGCAACGCTTTAGTCCGGATGCCAGGCTCCATGCCAGCTACACCACCGGCGCCCGTTTTTCAGTTTTCGTATTTTAACATTTCTTGATATATTCATTCAGACGCTTATCCAAAGGTGACTCGCATTGAATTTTTGATTTAGGTCAGGTGAGGGGTAGACATCTGGCTCAAGGATGCCTAAAGGTAGACTGTGGACATCTGGGATTGACTGCAGCTGACAAACCATTCAAACACCATTATACTGTACTGATACCCCTTTTACCTTTACTATGGGTTTCTCTGTACACCACAAACAACGTAGCACTGTGCGTCGGCAGCAGACCAGGCATCTCTTGGGTCTTCATTTGCATTTCTCCTGGTTTGTTCTGATTTCATCATGTCCCACTGTGTTTCTCTTCCTCTTTCATACTGTGTTTTGATTGTAGTCATATCCATATCCTCGTCTCTACAGGAATATAGGGATCTCTCTGTGTAGGCAGTGGACATTGGTGTTCAGACCCAAAATATTTAGGTGGCCTAGCCACTACATTATACTGTCCCCTTTTTTTACTTTCTCTGTGTTTTAAAGATGTCCGGCAAAAGCAGCCCAGTGCGACACTCTGAATCCCTATTATGGCTTAATTTGCATTTGTCCTTGTTTGTTCGGATTTCATCATGTCCTTGTCTCTCATGCATTTTACAATGTGTTATTCACGATTGAATTCAAGTCGTTTAGCACATGCTTTTATCCAAAGTGACTTAAGAGTGAATTCCTTTTAGTGACATGTCACTAAGGAGCAGGTAGGGGCTTTGGAAATCTTGTTCTGGGATGCCTACAGCTAGACTGTGTGGACACTGGGGTATTCAAACTCAGTGCTGTGGGTCAAAACACCCTAACCATTAGTCTATCCTGCCCCCCGTCTTAAGACTCCCTACTGGGTTTGTTCGGGTTTCTCCATCCCCTAATGGTTTTGGGGTTGTAGCCCAAGCGCCATCAGATCTCATCTATTATGAGCGCGGAAGTCCTGCAGAACTGTGGTAAAAGGGGTTATGAATGCACAGCTTCTGTCTCCCTCAAGTCTGGCTTCCCTGGTGATGATTTATGGCACATAATGGCTGCCAGGAGCCCTCCTAATAGCTGTCCTCCAGCCTGTCTGTCTGTCTCTCTCTCTCTCTCTGTCTGTCTCTTTCTCTGTCTGTCTGTCTGTCTGTCTCTTTCTCTGTCTGTCTGTCTGTCTCTCACCCACAGAGCAAGGTTAAAGAGCCCTCTCCGTCTAGCGCTCGGTGGATCAACCGTTGGAAAGTGTGTGTGTGTGTGTGTGTGTGTGTGTGTGTGTGTCAGCTCTGGGACAGGACCCCACATTTTAAAAAGTGCATGTCTTTATACAGGGATGACCTTCAAGAATGTCTTGGGAACATATTTATGGAATTTGTGGAGACGTTTATTTTGAGCAGTGAGCTCGTCATTGTGCTTAAAGTGATTGTTGAAAGGGAAGTGAAATCAGACATGGCTTTTTGAACGATATCGTTTGCCTGAACAAAAACGCGCAGGGGTTCTTTTTGCTGGATTTCTTATCGTGATTTTTTTACCAATGCCAGTGTCACCTCGAATGTGAGTGTCTTATCTCGACAACGTTTGATCCGGTGTTGGCTTGACTTCTAATCGAGTTGGTATACGGTGTTTTCTTTTATGTAGAGCTTTGTTGAAACAAGCTGCTTGATCTTGATCCACATATTACACTTCGCAATGTGTGAATATTTGCTTTAAGGAATCAAGAGCCTTGTAGACCGCAGTCTGAGTCTCAAGAGGCAGGATAGTCTGGATGACTCCCAAGAAGTTTGAACCCACAACTGTCTACAGGTAGATTTCCCCAGTCTACCCTTATACATCCTTGAGCACGATGCGTAACTCCTACCGTCTCCTTGATGGCATATATCTGAATTCAAGTCACCTGGGATAAAAGCGTCTGCTAGCAATTAAGATCTGGCTTTCCCTCCATGCATTAGATAGAATTTCGTTAATTAATCCCAATGGCAAATTAGGGGCGCATGTTTTTACCAAAGATGATGATGATAATAACAAATGTTTAAATTTCTGAGGTCTGTCAAAGAAAATCACATCTTCACTTTTATAATATATATTTTGGTTTTCTTCAATCTCTTGGTGGTGAGCCCACCAACGATGGGAACAGATATCAGCAATAAGCACGCACACACTACCATGTATCCGGGGTTGAATTCAGGGCCATTTTCTACTGGGGCCACAATCTCCCATCCGGCTTCCCCCCTATGCACCTGCCAATTACACCTGGATTAATTCAATCTGTCTGGCTCATGCTGTCGCCCACCTAGCTGTTGAGACTGGAGCCACAAACGAACACTGGCTTCCATTACTCATTACGAGTGTGAGGCCATCTGAACACTCCCTGGTGGGCAGCTGAGGAGGAGAGCTGGCTTACCAATTAGCTCTCTGAATTAAACTCTGATATCTTGTCCGCACCGTGCTCTCTCTTGCTCCCATTCCCATGCTTTCATACGCTCTCTCTCTCTCTCTGTCTCTGTCTCTGTCTCTGTCTCTGTCTCTGTCTCTGTCTCTGTCTCTGTCTCTGTCTCTGTCTCTGTCTCTGTCTCCTCTATGTCTCTGTCTCCTCTATGTCTCTGTCTCTGTTTCTCTCTCTCTCCTGTGTGTCTCTCTCTCGCTCACTCTCTCCGTCTCACTCTCCTCTATGTCTCTCTCTGTCCCTTCTCTGTGTGTGTGTGTGTGTCTCTCTCCTCTCTGTATCTCTCTGGGTTTCTCTCTCCCCTCCTTCTCTCTCTCTCTCTCTTTCTCTCTCTCCTTGTGTGAGGTTCAGAGGCTTGGAGAGAGAGCGAGTTTCTCCTAGACTAACTATCTAACAGCCACTGACCAGCTCCAGCTAGGAGAAGAGGACAGGGGGAGAGAGAGAGTTATAGAGAGAGAGAAGGAGTTCTGAGCTAAAGACACATTTCTGATTCTTTGGTTCCTTCTACAGACAACATGGGCAATTTAAATTAACTTTATTTAATTTGTTTTACCATATCTAATTTCGCCACTCATATTAGGTAGCTCATAATGTACCCAAGCTAATATATTGTGCCCACAAAAAACATTTTTCATTTGTTTTTCATAATTTAACATTGTAATCGAACGACCTCAATTTCCTGTAGGAACAAATGTGTTATTGTGTTGTTGTTGATTGTGCCACCAAGTCTTCTTTTGAAGAGTCGCAATAGGCAGTACTTTCAACTTTCGACTGAGCATTTGGTAATTTATCAGACTCTTATCCAGAACAAAAGTACTCATATACAAGTCATTAAGGAGCATCTTGCTCATACAGGAATTATTTGGACATTGGGGAGCAAACCCAGTACCTTTTGGCCAGAAGTTTAACACCCTAGCCGCTACCCTTTTAGCTAACGCTAAGAAACCATTTATCATTTCTGACGACCTGCTCATTTCACACACCTATGACTGTAATGAAATTGTAATTATTTGCATAAATCCTATAATGTCCATGTTCCTACAGGCACACATATGGTTTGATTAATATAAGGGGTAAATTCCCATAAAATAAATATGAGAGGGGTACACTGGGGAAAGAAATGCACTCATTCACACATGCATAAGTAACTAACATCAGCTTTCAGACTGCATTAAGTGTATGTCTCTGTTTTCTTTGTCTTCACAGCTCTACGCCATCCCCTGGTTCCTCACCATGTTTACACGTGAGTATCCATCCTCCCTGTCTGTCGTCTTGCACAGTGCAACGGGTTTTATGTAGAGCATGCTGCAATTCAGTCAGCTGTTACCGTAAGATCATTAGCAAACAGATACACTCTCAGTCCAGTACAGTTCTATGCTAGCTTTGAGAGTACACCACTTTATACTTTAGCATTGAACATTTATAGCATTAACCTGCAGCTGAAACATAAACAACATTCACAGGTGATGGTGTAAACAGATTCTAAATGACACATATATTATGCATTATGTGTGTGTTTGTGTGTTTGCACGTGTGTGTGCGTGTGTGTGTGTGCGTGTGTATATAAACATATATACAACTTTTGCATAGTACTGAAGCTCTTGTTTTCTTCTGTCTGGTTTTTGTAATGACTTGGACACACACACACACACACACACACACACACACACACACACACACACATACACACACACCCAGGTTGCGGCCAGGCAGTGCAAGCGATTGTCTCTCGCCCGTCAGCTTGACGAGGGCAGCAGAGCACAGGCTTTGTTTACAACCCGCCCCTCGTCGGGGAGCTCCAGCCATGCGCCCACTCGCTAATCTATGCTATCACCCCCCCCCCCCACACCCCACACACACACACACACACACACACACCCTACTTTATTTATGTCTGGACAGGTCAGGTGACAGGGGGTTGAAAGAGGCAAGTGTTGAAAAAGCCCTGAGCTTATCACAAGCTCAGGTAGAGACGCAGGTGGGTGAGAGATGGTCGTTAGCCATTCGGACTGTCTGTCCATCTGTCACGTCCGTGTGTCCATCAGAGACAGCAGAGGTCCGCAGAGGATGTTTTCCTACATCATCCTCTGCTTTGTCTCTGACTGTGATTAACACTACGGCACCACACCGACGTTTCATGGTCCACGTCACTCCTTTTTGTAACAGTACTAATAAACAAGATGAAAGCCAGGCCATTCATAGCATGGAGAGGAAAATATGTGATAAGAAACTCTGTGTGACGTGAAAACCGCCAAAACCTTATTTTTATAAAAATAAATAATAATTGGCAAGGCTCTGCGGCGGCTGCTGAATGCTGAGCAGATGTATTTCTAAGTTCTTGGGCTCCTCTAGATGCTTCTCAGTATTTCTATCAATATTCCCGTCCCTTGCAACCCAACAAAAGAGCTAGTTTGTCCCTCGCATCAGGTGTCAAATTGGCCAATTCCACCTGTCAGACACGCTCATAGACATATATATATATATATATACTCATACCTCTCAGATACGCACATAGACACATTAATCTAAGCACATATGTGCGCCTACACAAACAATCACACAACGCACACACACAGGGAACACATTCACACGCTATGATTGACACGCATACACACAAACACACTTACTCAATCATTCTCTCACTCACGCACACGTTATCTAACTCTCTCAAACACACACACGCACACACGTCCATACACACACACACAACAGGGGCAGGAGAGCACCAACTCACTGCCGTTCCCGTAGAGAAGAGAGTGGAGGTAGAGAGAGGAGGAAGAAAGTGGAGGTAGAGAGTGAGGTAGAGAGTAGAGGCAGAGAGTGGAGGCAGAGAATGAGGTATGACCCCGTGCCCTCTGTCCTCCAGAGGCTGCTGCCCCCCTGCCTACTAATGGGTTCCAATCCAGCTGGAGGGCTGGCAGGTCATCTTGCTCACACACACACACACACACACACACACACACACACACACACACACACACACACACACACACACACACACACACACACACACACACACACACACACACACACACACACACACACACACACACACACATACACTCACATGCATGCATGCAAGCACACACACACATGCACACACTGGTATGCCCCATAGACTGCTAATGCGTTAAGGACCACCCTCCCCGACCACACACTCACAGACACACATACACACACATGCTTGTCTCTCTTATCACTCTACCTCAGCCCTGTATTTATTCCCTGGCATCCGCGGCAACAAAGCCGCCAGTTTAGACCCTTTATATTTAGACAGATAGAAAAATGCCTCCGAATAAATGGTCTAGGCGAGAAAAACATCTGTTTTGTTTGAAATTACCTATACAGTGTTCAACCCCCCACCCCCAAAGCCTCTCTGCTAATCTTGTATCCTTTTGGTGGGGAATTTGTCGCTTTTCTGGAAAAGAATAACACATTTCCATAAAGTATTTTCTTTTCCAACCGAGTCATATTTTTTTAAAATATCCCTCCAGGCTCTTCTTGCCAATCCCCAGCTTTCCTCAATGAGCCTCTACATTTAACATTGAAAGTATAAACACACACACACACACACACCGATGACCACACACAAATAAATCTTGCACGCATGTGTGTCGACGTCTCAAGCCAGATTTCCCCTTCCCTCTAGGGGTGTGTGTGTGGGAGGATGTGTGTGTGTGTGTGTGTGTTAGTGTGTGTGTGTGTGTGTGTGTGTGTGTGTGTGTGTGTGTTCAGTCACACTAGCCGATTTCCGTCTGTAGTATTATTTATTTATGTTTCCCCCCCCTCTCCCTCCTTCAGACGTGTTCCCGTTGCACAAGATCTTCCACCTGTGGGACACGCTGCTCCTGGGAAACTCGTCCTTCCCCTTCTGCATCGGGGTGGCCATCCTGCAGCAGCTCCGAGACCGCCTGCTGGCCAATGGCTTCAACGAGTGCATCCTGCTCTTCTCAGACCTGCCGGGTGAGAGAGGACGCACCACACAATAACCACAACTCATTGCATTGATATGGCGCTTTTCAAGGCACCCAAAGTGGTTTACATGGTGTGTGTGTGGGGGGGGGGGGGGGGGGGGGGGGGGGGGGGGCATTCTACCTGACTATTAGATAAAGGAAAATAAAGATAAAAACTTAAACAAAAGAAAAGGGGCGATAGTTCATGGTTTTAGTCTCCTAACTGTTCTTCTTCGTTTTTTTATCGAAGGAGACCTAACAGTGAATTTCCGTACTTTACGTAATTCATTATCTGGTAAGTGTTTTATCTTAGCAAACGCATACCTACAGGTTGACTGCAGACATTGTTGATCGAACCCAGTACCTTTCAGCTGAGAGTCAAACACCCTAACCATTCGACAACCCAGTAGCCGCCCCAGTGCATGTGATCGCACCTGCATTGCATGAAAAGTGAGATTGAGTGCTGGAAGGCAGGGATGGGCTGCTGCTGCTGCTGCTGCCTGTATAGTCGACATAGATGGACACTTCCCTCTCTCCATGTGCAGAAGAAATGCTGTGCTCTGCAGCTGAGTGTCTACACCAAAACACGGTTAGGGTTGAGGAAACCGGTAAATCCAGAACTCATACTCCTTTAGCTTTACGACTTACTGCAACTGTGATGCATACCCCCTAGGCATTTTGAGTGTGTTCATCAAGCTTTTGGGGATCGAACCCGAAAAGTTCTCTGTTCTATCCCCAGTGTCTGCAGCCTAGCCTGTAGTAGACAACCTCGAGAAAGATGCCCTAACCTCAACCAGCTCTTGACATGTTTCGGAATTCACTGAAAAACGCTTTGGATAAAAGCAAAGAAATGAAATTACTATTATTATAACTAGTAGGAGTATTATTTGTATGATAATGATAAAAAACAATCAACATCTGATTGACGAAACTGTGCTGTAACCCACCATAGAAGTCTCCCAGCCATATACAGTACCTCCAAATTGTTTTGACCTTCTATGCCATTCCGTGTCGGATTCTCAACAAAGGCTGGCCTAATGGACTCTTTTGTGTGAGGAGCACTATATCATAATATGGGTTTGTTCCATTTAGAGCCTGCCATAACACCGGCACAGACAGCCTGTATTGAGGCGGCCATACCTTGACCCTAACAGTGTCCTTACAGATATAAAGGAAGTGCACCCGGTGTTTATGTTAGGAGGGCCACCTGTGTTTACCTGGCTTTTGTGTCAATGTGACAAGGATCTATCCTGTGTGTGTGTGTGTGTGTGTGTGTGTGTGTGTGTGTGTGTGTGTGTGTGTGTGTGTGTGTGTGTGTGTGTGTGTGTGTGTGTGTGTGTGTGTGTGTGTGTGTGTGTTGAGGAGGGTGGAGCAGGGGAGGGCAGCTGTATAGACATCACCCGGAAATACATGGTTTTAGTTTAGTTTTATGTCTAAGAAACTGTAAATACTAAATCGTAGTAGTATAGTGTAGTGGTTAGGGTTCACTCCCAACTGAAAGATTCTGGGTTTGATCCCCAATATCCCCAATCTAAGTTGGCATCCCTGAGCAAGAGTTTGAACCCCTACCCCGTCAATAATAATATGTATGTTAAAAAAAGCATCTACCCAATGACTTAGTAGTAAATATTGTTATCTATCATCTATTGCTTTATTTATTCTAATAGCTACCACTGTATATAGGTATGATCTTTAATGAATGCCTTTTAGAGCCTGTACCAAGGCCAAAGCCATTCATCCCCTTCATTTCACGCCACATTACCATGGCACCATTAAAATCTGCAGGAGATTAAAAACATATAACGAAGATGACTCCGTCTTCACTCTCCACTAATCAACAGCTGCAGAGCACCGCAATTTGCTGTGCATATATTATCCACCGGAGGGGCATCGTTAGTTATCTACTGGGTGTTAGCGCAATCTACTCTTCAAGGGCCGTGTCAATTCAAGTACGTTCATCACAGTTAGTCTCAAAGGGCTTCACACAGGCCCACGTTGTAGTACGCACTCTAACCCAAATGCCGCTAAAGGGCAAGGAGAAACTCTCCAGATCCACGGTGAAGAGGAAACCTTGAAGGAACAGCGAAGAGGGATCTCTCCCTGCAGGGACTTTAGACCGAACGGGCAGACGTATAATGGCAGTTCAATAGAACCATGGAAGTGGGGTCATACCTTCATGGAGGAAAAAACGAAATTGTGATGCTTTTCTCCAGCACTGCATCGTTTGTTTGTTGTTGTTTTTCATCTTAAGAGCTGCCACAAAAGCCGTCTTTGGCGTTTTCAAAAACTCCTGTTGTTGACACGCTAAATGTGCACAGAGTGCGGAGGGTTGTTTAGGAGTTATCGTGTGTATACGCAGAGATGAGTCACAAGGGCCTCATCCCCTGGTCTCCTTGCTCTGTATATTCTTAAGACATCACTCAGGAGTGTTTAACCCCCCCCCACACACACACACACACACGCACACGCACACACACCAGATCGATTGCTCTTGCAAAATACCAGTGACACAAACTGCAGGAGCTTGCATTTATAATGTATTTGTCTTCAAAATGTCTACCATACACACACACCCACACACACATACACACTCCTAACACTCGGGAGGGCACTCTAAGCTTTCCTAAAACCCCATCTCTAAATGCAGCTTAGTCCTATTTTTGAGGTTTTCTTCTTCTTCTTTTTCCTTCAAGATGAGAGCAAATAATATGACATTAAAGTTTGAACAACTGCCTCAGATTTAAAGATCATCGCTTCAGAACCAATGCCATGGCACTATGTAAGCGTACAACACACACACACACACACCTCCCCAGTCCTCCATGTCGTCCTCATTTCAGTGTTGCCATAAGTTAAAATTGTTGGGGAGGGGGGGGTTTTCACAGAAGAAATCGTTACACGTTTATTCTCAGGGGTTTAGAGGCAGTGGGAGAGCTAGTGCTCCTTATAAAGGTAAAATATGTCTGCTGGGAATAGGAGCCAAACTCTCCCATGGCAGGGCTGCGATAGGCTGTGTACGGCTGCCAGGTTACAGTCTTAATACCATTACTTCCAGCCTGCAGCTGCTCGTGGTTTTGCCCTAATAGTCAAAGAGTTCAGTTCGGTTTTCGCCTCGCTCACTTGTAGCTATATAAGGTTATGGATTACACATTTTATTCATAGTGACTTTTAATTTTTGTAGTTCTTTTTTTTTTTTATGTCCATGGTTACTTGAAGTCGCTCTGAAACTAAACCTTATTAGCTCTACTCCACAGTCGTGTAATTTACTCATTCATCATACTATGGCACAGATTTAGAAACGTTTACACGTGGTGTAAATGGTGTGCCATGTCCGTCTGATGGAAAGGGTAAATATGGAGCCATGTAGTGGTAGTCAACTTTGAAATGAGGCAGACCCCCCCTCCTCATCAACGGGGAGTGCCACACACTTTTAATAAATGGGGTATGGAAAACTGACCAAGGAACCAGCCTTTCTCTAGTCCCAATTCTATCAAGGAGGCATCCTACTAAAATAAGACTCAACCCAGGAGGCTTCCTATTCTCTCCATTAAACCAGAGTCACACTTCTATCTAGGAGGCATCCTACTGAAATGAGACTCAACCCAGGAGGCTTCCTATTCTCTCCATTAAACCAGACCCTTTGTTTTGGTTAATGTGTTTTCTTAAAATGTCTTCCACACTGTGCCATGAAACGTTGGAAGATGTGGAGTCTAGAGAGAGGCATCTGGTGACAACATATGTTCTGCTCGTCGGTGAGGCGTGGTAAACTGACGTTGTCAAACACGGAGGAAAAATATGGATTAGTTTCATGTGAGATGTTTGCTACATATTTGTACATTGGGGAATTGAATGAGTTAGCAAATTATGTTGTTTTGAGACTTGCACCTTCTGAAATGTAAAACTAATCAAAATCAAAAATTAAATTAAAAAACATTAAAAGAATATTGTAAATAATTATTTTTGTTTTTAATATCACAAATTATTATTAAGGCTCCTCATCTACAACTGGCTGCTTATGTTCCACTAACTGTAGTGATCAGAGTGAAAGTCAGTGATTAAAAGATAACATGTGTGCCATACAGAATGCCTGCTCTTCTCTTTCTGCCTCTATCTAGACGCTAATTAGACAGGGACAGTGCTTGTCATTGACAAGCCAAAGGTCATGTCTTCAGCTCCTCTGAGAGAGAAGAGCAGAGGCTCATTATACAGTAGGGTGGATTCAAATAATGTCCCCATAACACTGCTTAAGTCGAAATCCATTCAATTTCTTATAGGTTTAATTAGTAAGTTGGCTGTTGATCGATGTTTTAGACTGTACTAAAAGGTGTATATTTTCATATTTTTCTACCACAGATAGTTTCACACATTGGTTCTGTATTTTATGTTATGTCTTGTGCTATTTTCTGGGGTGCAATGATTTATGTTTTACTTCATTCTTTACTTTCATGCCTTTATGGACAGGACGGGGAAAACAGACAGGAAAGCGGGTTGAAAGAGATTGCATGTAGCAAATGAATTGAAGGTGTATTGCCTACATGGTTAGCAGACCCGCATGTTGAGCGACCGAGTTGCGTGTGTAATGATTTATAATCAATCATTTAGAAAGATAATTTAGCAACAAACAAAACAAAAACACCCTGCTCCTTACAACAACAAGAGGAGAAACTGTTAGAGCAAGGCATTAACACTGCCAGTGTTGAATTCCCACTGGGGTCCCCAATAACTAAATGCATTAAAAGTACAGGGAAAAGGAAATATATTAATATAACTACAATAACTTTCAGAAATCCATAATGGTAATCAGCCAAAAGAATAAATAAAGTAATCTTCCGATTGCCGATATTATTCCCATTCACCTCTTGTCGCTGCTGCAGCTAATCCATACATTTCTGCTGCTGGAGCTCTTTGGTGATTTACATCAAGGTGTGACTGGCTGTCTGGCAGAGCGGAAAACTGTGTATACCCATGATGCTGCAGGATTGTCCTTCACTGGGTATTAGCATCCATTACACTGATCCAACCTGGGCTACGTGCTTCTGAACTTTACTAACGTTATTCAGGTCTAAGGAAAGAGAAAAACCGCTCACGCTACATATCTGACTGAAGATGGTTTCATCCGAAGCAACTTATAGTGGATTCAGATACATAAAAAAAAAACGGTATGGTAGTTGGGCATCTGGCTCAAGGATGCCTACAGGCATCTAGGATCAAACAAAGTATCTTTCTACTGGGACACCTGAGCCTCTACTACACTATATCCACACATCCACATAATATTGATTTGAATTGGGTCATTAGGCAGCGGTTATTGGGTCAGGCCTCTTGCACAAGGATGACCAACGGGTAGGCCTCAGATATCTGGGACAGAACCCTGGTTTTGGCTGGTTTAAAGTTACTTTGGGTTGTAGTTATTTCACTTGCTCATTTGAACGCTAACAAGTCACCCAGAAGCTCTGTACATGCTGCTATTTGGATGTGAAAAGACTGCAGTATTGGAAGTAGCTCAAGTTTTTAGTCCACGTTAGAATAAACTCACCAGCCGAACATGTGGAGCTCACAGCGTGTGTTGTCATTACCAATGTTTTCATCAGTCGATCGCACTACCATTTTAACGTTTCTTTTTTTGGTTAGAAGACAATAATTGCTTTGCTTGCTCGCTTTTGAGTTGTATGGGTTCTGCAAAGCCTCTAAACCCGTTCATGTGGTATTTATGGGAGACTCTATAATACGCTCTCTAAACTTCCTGCACTGTCGACTTATTTCTAGCTGGTGCCCTTCTCCAGTACTTCAACCAAACGTATAGCGACCAACCTCTCGATAAAGAGATATTATATTCTTGTGTACTTCTCCAGTATAACCAATCATATAGCGACCAACCTCTCAATGAAGAGATATTATATTCTGGTGTACATCTCCAGTATAACCAATCATATAGCGACCAACCTCTCAATGAAGAGATATTATATTCTGGTGTACATCTCCAGTATAAAACCAAATGTATAGCGACCAACCTCTTGATGAAGAGATAGCATATTATTTTGGCATATGAATAACTAACTGACAAAAAGGCATTAATCCACCGCTAAATAGACTCTGGAGGGTTTTGATCGTTTGAAGTTAATATCTTCTGAGTAATGACGGGAAAGTGAATGTCATCCTCATCATAATCACAAATCCAACAATAGGACTAGAATAACAACTTATTGGGACCAGAATTTCTTCACTCCACCCTCCCATGCGTCCTCCCATGCAGTTTGATAGGCCATTGGAATAACTTAAGGGGGAGAGAATCAGTGTGGATGTGTGTTACCATGGGGGTAACCAGTAATTATACCTGTCTGAATCACTACCAGGTGATCCTTGCTCAGGTGGCTGCTGGCATTTCTTCTAATAACACTGTGTGTGTCTGATGTTATGTGTCTCTGCTCTTACATCCATTGTAGTGTGTGTGTGTGTGTGTGTGTGTGTGTGTGTGTGTGTGTGTGTGTGTGTGTGTGTGTGTGTGTGTGTGTGTGTGTGTGTGTGTGTGTGTGTGTGTGTGTGTGTGTGTGTGTGTGTGTGTGTTCACATTATATAATTTCCTACGCTTTTTATTTTCTCCCGATCATACTGACTGGCAGGACATTTTCAACATTTCATTATTTGTATTTTTTTTTATATATATCTCCCTGTTTAATACACATCATCTCTAAGGGGCCCTGATCCAATTAGCATTTGACGTGTCTCCCCCTCTCTCACACCGATGCCAGTTGGCACAAAAAAAGCAACTATTCACACACTACTGGTGCAAGCAGACATTGCCTTGCCATGTTTTGCCATGTCCAACTGGACCCGGGGCCTAATGGAAGAGGAGCATCCATCTCCCCTCATTCCTCCACTTTCCCTCTGTTAATGGCGCCAGTGATTGCATTCCCCACTCAACACCCTGGGGAGAAGAGATGTGTTCCCCCAAACAGTGTGGGAACTTGTTGGTTATTGACAATTGCTATTGCTATTATTGCTCTTTATGTAGGGTTTTTTGCTAAATCATAGGGAGATGGGGTTAATTATTAGACTTATACTGTATTTGGTTGTGGTCATCATTTCAAGATTGTTTGCAGATTATATTATATTATAAATAAATAAAATGTCCCCTTGTGATTTCCCTGTTAAAAAGTTTCAACCAAACAAGTACGCCTCAATAGAAGGAAATCTCCATACCAATATTTGCATGTCATGTACTTTGGACCAAATTGTAGCAGTTGCTACTGTTAATCCAAAATCATTCATTGTAATTAAGATGTCTGCCATCTTTTGCAATTGCAGCCATTAACCAATAACACATTTAACACAATTCATGCAATATATGAATACGATATACATGTCTGTCTATCATGTGTGATACGTCTTATGTATATACCTTCTACATCCGATATTCTTAAAGGGCCCAATAAACCGGCCCTGCCCTCTGACTTAGTGACATCACAAGTGGGAGTGTCCACCTCGACGTATGATGGATAGATAAGCCTACCAGTTGCTACAATCCACTGGGTAGGCTGCTAGAATGATCTATCCAGCCTACATCTGGGTGGACACTCCCATTTGTGATGTCACTAAATCACAGGGCAGGGCAGAGTTAAAAAAAAATGGCTTGAGATGACTAATCCTACTCACACCTGGTGGTAAAATAGGGGCCCTTTAAGACGTATCAATAAGAACCAACACCATTTGTTCTCCAGAGATCGACATTGAGCGCTGCGTGCACGAGTCCATCAAGCTCTTCAGCTGGACGCCCAAGAGCGCCACGTACCGCCAGCACGCCCAGCCCCCCAAGACTGCCATCACCAACGGCAACGGCTTTGGGAGACCGGTCCCGTACTACTTCTCAGACTACCAGGACATGCCCCGGACAGACCTGGTAGGTAATAACTAGTACTTGTACTAGTAATAAATACTGAACTGAGACAAATATTCTCTGTGGTTGTGTTCATCATTTGTTACGGTTAACGTTTGTTTGTTTGATATTGTTTGACTTTATTTTCAAATTCTTCTTAAACAAGACGACAGGACAAATACAAAGTTGTTTTGCTGTTGAAACGATTGTGCAAGTGTAATGTGGTGCTCATGCATAATCAAGATTAAACAAATACATTGTTTGGAATTTAGCATATCTAGTCATATACCTCTTGCCTACAATTATTAACTGTTGACATACTCAAGGTTAACAAAGGAAAATTGTATTGAACTTATTTTTCTGTGTTGCATATTTTGTCCCAATACAAACTATCTGGTTTTTGGGTCCATCCATATCCATACTCCCCTGGATCGATTCACGTTAATTATAACGCTGTGCCCTGGACCTATCTCATCCCCAGCGTTCACACCCTGGACCTATCTCACCCACAGCGTTCATACCCTGGACCTATCTCACCCACAGCGTTCACACCCTGGACCTATCTCACCCACAGCGTTCACACCCTGGACCTATCTCACCCACAGCGTTCACACCCTGGACCTATCTCACCCACAGCGTTCACACCCTGGACCTATCTCACCCACAGCGTTCACACCCTGGCCCTATTTCTAACACAGGGTTCACACCCTGGACCTATCTCACACGCAGCGTTCACACCCTGGCCCTATTTCTAACACAGGGTTCACACCCTGGACCTATCTCACACGCAGCGTTCACATCTGAGAGGTTTGCCTCTCTCTCGCCGTCTCCCTCCTCAGCGCCATGCCTTCTGTTTCCCAGTGATTTCTGTAATCTTCCTTGTTACTCTCAAACCCAAGCAAGTGCTCATTTGAATAAGCGAAACCATCAATCAATGGCCATCTCACAACATATAAACACACACACACACACACACACACACACACATACACACACACACACACACACACAAAGCAAGGAATGGTACAATCGCTCCTGACATTGTGTTGTATTGGCATTTGAAATGCCATTTGTTTACCCACCGACGACCAAGTTCAAACGTTATATATCTTGTAATAAGGTTAGCTTTCCTTAATAGTCGTGTAGTGCTCTGTTGAACAGCATACTGGGGTCAAAATGGGTGAATGAATGATTGGTTTGGTTTGAATTTGTGGTAGACACATAGTTAGGAGCATAGTTAGTAGAAGGTAGAGACTAGTGACCAGAATTCCTTTGAGCAAGACACCCAAAAGTAATCGTTCCCGACTCCTGAGATGTTTGTGTGTGTGTGTGTGTGCGTGCGTGCGTGGCGTGCGTGTGTATGTATATGCTCTTAAAAAGGGCTTATCACTTTCAAATTCACACAAGGAGGAATCGTGACTGCATTACCAAAACCCATGGCACAAATCAACACCTGCTCTGCAAACACTCAAGATTGTAACATTGTTTCAACCATTTTATTTGCATTTCATAATGTGTTATTTGTAATAATATAATTTCACTAGAATATCCTAGAGTCTTTCATGGCAAAGGTGGTTGATGTACTTTCTTTTGCAGTGAACATTAATATTCATCTTGGCAAGTTATTTAAGTCATCAAGAAGCTTTGGCTATGCCGTACTCTATTTAATCATCCTAGATCCGGTCTTGAAGATGTTTACGTCTGGGTGCAGAGTGTCAGAGTCTCTCTCTAACTTCTTTCTTTTGTCAGCAAAAATAGAATCATCAAAAGATGTTGAAGTTTCCTCCCCGCCAAATATAATAAGAGGGGAAATTATTCACATTACGGAAATATTGGTAACTGCTGTTTAGCCAGATTTAGAACAGAGAATTATTAGAAACTGAAAGTCTTCTTCTCTTTGAACTCCTGCTGTGTTTATGTGTGTGTGTGTGTGTGTGTGTGGGTCTGTGGGTCTGTGTTTTTGTGCGTGCCCGTGTGTGTGTGTGTGTGTGTGTGTGTGTGTGTGTGTGTGTGTGTGTGTGCAGGCACGTGTGCGTCACATTCTAAAGGTCACAACAAGTCAACGATCTCCATTACAATTCAACTCAAATTTTCTTCTCATCATAATCACCATGATTTTGTCCTTTTTGTCTCCACTAGAAATGTTTCTATGATGTCATCTTTGACAGATTACTCATAGTCAGTTTCATTGTTAAGTGGAAAACATTTTAAAAGATAAAACTGAACTCCATGCTGCTGACGCTGAAGGCTACGTTTGGATAAGGCTGAGGCGTTCAGGAGTGGGGACAAAGACAGACTTAAAGAAGCAAAATACAAGTTTAGCAAGGCGGTGAAAGAGGCTAAACAACGGTACTCTGAGAAACTCGAAAACCAGTTCTCAGCTAACGACTCTGCTTCTGTCTGGAGAGGGCTCAAACAGATCACCAGCTACAAGCCCAAAGTATCCCACTCCACCAACGACCGACGCCTAGCCAACGACCTTAACGAGTTCTACTGCCGCTTTGATAGTCAAGGGGTCGGTCCTGTAACCATCCCCCTCAACTCCTCCCAACAAAGGATCTTCCCTGATACCATCCCCCGTGACGCCTCCCAACAGTCCCAACAGCCCCAGCTACAGTGCATCACCTCCACCTCCCCCACCTTAAAGGTCCCCCCCTCCATCTCCCCACCCACCTCAGTGACGACTCTCCTCATCAATGAGGAAGACGTCAACAGACTGTTCAGGAGACAAAACCCCAGGAAAGCTTCTGGACCGGATGCTGTCTCCCCATCCAGCTTGAAGCACTGCACTGACCAGCTGTCTCCAGTGTTCACAGACATTTTTAACACCTCACTGGAGACATGCCATGTGCCAGCCTGCTTCAAGTCCTCAATAATCATTCCTGTTCCTAAGAAGCCAAGGACCACAGGACTTAATGACTACAGACCCGTCGCCCTGACCTCTGTGGTTATGAAGTCCTTTGAGCGCCTTGTGCTTTCTCACCTCAAATACATCACCGTCCTGCTCCTGGACCCCCTACAGTTTGCCTACAGAGCCAATAGGTCTGTAGACGATGCAGTCAACCTGGCCCTCCATTACATCCTCCGGCACCTGGACTCCGCAGGAACCTATGCCAGGATCCAGTTTGTGGACTTCAGCTCTGCCTTCAACACCATCATCCCGGCTCTGCTTCAGGAGAAACTCTCCCAGCTTGGTGTGCCTGACTCCACCTGTAGGTGGATCACTGACTTCCTGTCTGACAGGAAGCAGTATGTGAAGCTGGGGAAACACGTCTCAGACTCACAGACCATCAGCACCGGATCCCCTCAGGGCTGTGTTCTTTCTCCTCTGCTCTTCTCCCTGTATACCAACAGCTGCACCTCCAGTCACCAGTCTGTCAAGCTTCTGAAGTTCGCGGACGACACCTCCCTCATCGGACTCATCTCTGATGGAGACGAGTCCGCCTACAGGTCGGAGGCTGACCACCTGGTGAAGTGGTGCAAGCAAAACAACCTAGAGCTCAACGCTCTAAAGACAGTGGAGATGGTTGTGGACTTCAGGAAGAACCCAGCCCCACCTGCCCCCATCACCCTCTCTGGCTCCACAATCAACATTGTGGAGTCCTTCCGCTTCCTGGGAACTATCATCTCCCAGGACCTCAAGTGGGAGCTGAGCATCAGCTCCCTCGTCAAGAAAGCACAACAGAGGATGTACTTCCTGCGGCAGCTGAAGAAATTCAACCTGCCAAAGACAATGATGGTGCACTTCTACACAGCCATCATTGAGTCCATCCTCACATCCTCCATCACCACCTGGTACGCTGCTAGCACAGCCAAGGACGAGGGCAGACTGCAGCGTGTCATTCGCTCAGCTGAGAAGGTGATTGGCTGCAGTCTGCCGCCGCTCCAGGACCTTTACGCCACCAGGACTCTGAAGCGTGCAGGAAAGATTGTGGCTGACCCCTCCCACCCCGGCAACAATCTCTTTGAGCCACTCCCCTCTGGCAGGAGGCTGAGGTCCATCAGGACCAAAACCTCTCGTCACAAGGACAGTTTTTTCCCCTCCGCCACTAGCCTTATTAACAAGGCCCGGAAACCACCCTGACTCTCTCCATACCCCACCCCTGGCTCTACATGCCACTGTACTTAAATCTGCTCTTAAATCTGCTCTTGTACATCTAAATTGTGTGTATATATATATACATATATTTATACTTATTTTGTTTGTTCTGTTTAATGTGCAATAGAGAACGTGACGTGCACCTACATCACCAAGACAAATTCCTTGTATGTTTAAAAAGCGTACTTGGCAATAAAGCTTTTCTGATTCTGATTCTGATTCTGATTCTGATTCTGATTCTCTGATTCTGATTCTGATTCTGACGCTGCTGTGTAGATTTTCTACATTGTGAAGCAGAATATATTCTCTTTAAAAACATTGATAGTATTGTTGTCATGAAAGATTCCATGGACACTTTAAACACCTCTATCATTGTAATCAGCCTTCATTTAGACAGTGTCACTGACCAACGAATAATTACAGTTTCATACGGTGAGGGCTCTTTATACAAACACGCGTACACCCACACACGCACGCACGCACACATTCAGAGATGCACACAAGTGCACTGACACACACCAAACAAACACACACACACACACACACGCGCACACATATACTTGTTTGCACACACATGAACACTGAAGCATACACGTACACACACACACATTCAATATATATTCACTGTCACTGACCAACGAATAATGACGTTATAGGGCTTTTTATACACACTCACACAAACGCGCAGCATGATGTCTGCGTGTGATTGGCAGCGGTGGAGCTCCATCTCTGTCAGAGCGATGGTGTGTGTGAGTGCCATTAAGCCAGCGCATGCAGGCTGCTGTGTACTGCTCAACATGACATTTAAGTCAACCCCCTCCCAGTCCCCCCAAACCCCAGGCGGTGACAGGCATGCATATTTAGCCTGAATACTTCAACCTTATGTGTGTGTATAAAAAGCACATGCCACACCAATAGGCTTCTTCTATAGCCTTACAGTCTTAGAGTATACCAGTGTGCTTGAGAGGAAGAAGCAAGGGTGTAGTTGTAAGGCTTTGGAAGGTTTTAATTTTTTTTATTTATTTTTTCAAATACAAGGTAACGTTGTAGTCAAAATAGTTGTTTCCGTCACTCGCCTCTGAAAGGAATGTTATCCCCGCTGAATGTTGGTTGATCATGGCTGTGGTGCCACTATCTTATCAGTGGTTTTTGCCACATGAGATCTCTATTTTGCAGGGTTGAAAATAGGCGATTTCTTTACTTTTTCATTCTTGTAGACTGTCTTTGATTCCTTTCCAACCAAGGTTCATTCAGGACCTTTGTCGAGGACCAACAGCATTTTTCTCACATACCGTTTTTGAATTCCCCAGATTCCATCCATTCCTCTTTCTCAAACACACTGTTTGAAGGTTTTTTTAGAAATGCTTTTGAACTGCACTTGAACTTAAATTGCTACATTTTTTACATGAAAACATTCCTTCCTTAACCAACCCACTGAAAAAGGTCTGTTCATTGTGTGTTGTTTTTAAAGGCCTAGACAATATCAGATGATGTTAAAATAACATCTTGTACTTGATTGGACAAGGACCCATTCTGCAACAGCAGAAGAGCCTTTCTGTCAGGGTTGATTATGATACTGTTTGATAATGTCAGAAATACATTGGATGAAAATTAAAAAAGGGTAAATGAATAACAAACACATTTTTATTATTTACTTACTTGAGCATTCACTTTATTGAAAACTCAATACCACAGTTCTTATTTAGTGACCATACTAATCTAATAATTTAGACTGTGGCATCATATCCATTAATTGTTTTGCATAATTTATCTTGCAGAGAGATTACATTTATAATAAATGGCTTTGCAGTAATCCCAAATTGTCTATGGTCACAAGTTGTACAATTCAAACAAATAGTACTGTTGTTTTGTTGGCAGTATGAACACACCAGCCACTGAAGAGGAAAACACATTATGAGTGCCGATATTGCGGCAATTTTTTTTTTGCCATTTTTATCTGCATATACTCACTGATTGAAAAACAAGCTAAATAATATATTATCATATGCAGATATGAATCATTTGTTCATGTCAAAACGCATTCATAATTAAAAACGCAGATGTCAACATTTTACTAAGTAGTATTCATAATTGTTTGGTGGGGTTTTGTTTTGTGTTATATTTTTGCCTTTATGTTACTTGGAGTTAAGGTAGACTAGCGGATAAATGTGACTTGCGCCGTGGGTGAAATGTCAAGATGGACACGTTTAGCATATCGATTTCTGTATGCTCGTAACCCTCCCATATCTCTTAATCAAATCAAAGAATCACAGTCGATCCACTTTCCATTCACTAATCCCGTCTGCTGTCGGTGAATGTCCATGTCCATCTTAACAGGCCCAGCTGTCCACTTTTCTTCTTGACAGTAGGAATTTGGATAGTGTAGTGGTTGTAGTTTTCGATTCCCAACCTTGAAAGGTACCAGGTTTGATCCTTGTTGTTGACCACCCACATGTAGGCATCCTTGTGTAAGATGCTCTATTTGGTCATTTAGCAGGGACTGTTACACAGAGGCACTTAGGTATACAATGAATTCCCATTCATGGCATTAGAGAGGGTGCCAACAAGACAGGGAGGTTGTGGACATTGGGGATCAAACCCAGTACCTTTCGGTTGGGAATCGAACACCCTAGTCCTCTAGGGTGTTGTCCACTGTCCTCTCCCAAACCCCTTTTGTTACTGAAAGAGATGTATCTTAAATGCACTAGTCGCTTTGGCTAAAAGCGCATGCTAAATGACTAAGTAGGTAAATAACACTGAATGGTCTGTATTTGATGATGTCCTCATCCAGCTCTCCTGTAACCTCGTTCCCAGGCCTTCTCATTTCACGATGGAACGCCTGGAACGGGATGCTTCAAATAAGCTTTATTGGCGAGAGAGAGGGCGGGACATTCGGTAACATGGGTCTAGCGGCGGGAGATGAGAGAGAGGGCGGGACTTCATATTCCCTAACCGTTGTCTGTCGGCTGCTTACTGTCGTCTCATGCATGTTCTTTCTCTCTTGCTGCTGCTGTTTGTCTTACTGCTCGTGTGCGCTACTCTCGTTTTGCTGTTGTGTTGCCTGAAGCTGCTGTTTGCTAGCTTCCTGCCCGATGCTTGTGTGCTAGACTGTATGCTATTTATGTCCTCCTTATTGTGATCGTATGTAAGTGGTGGGTGTGTTGGAAATGTTTGGATGTGTGCTGTGGTCTTTTAGCTTTTGACATTTATTTTAGCCCCCCTCCCCTTCCCTCAAGAGGCTTTGCCTTTTGCCAGGCCACCGTTGTAAATTAAGAATTTGGTTTTAATTACTTGCCTGGTTAAAAAAAAGATTAAATAACATAAATAAATAACAATTATTTGTCAAAAATCTATTTATTCTCCTTGTCTTTGTTGTCGTTCTTCTAGTCATGTTCTTATTCTCGCTCTGGGGACTGTGAACTTGCACTCACAGCTCATAGGGAGTAAGAGAACGTAAACAGCGTTGCAGTAGACCAGGATGACGCTACCATCCATGACCCTCTCTCAGTATCCTGGTGTGTTTCCCTCCTCCAGTCCCGGGACCCCCTGGCCCTCAGCGACCTGAAGGCGGAGCTGTCCCCTCGGATCTCCGCCGAGGACCTCATCGACCTGTGTGAGCTGTCGCTGGGCGGAGTCAGCAAGAGGACCCGAGCCGGCAAGCCCAAGATCGTGGCCGTGGACATCCGCAGCGCCGAAGAGTATCCTTACGTAGCTGATGGATATATGAATGAATATTAAGCAACTGTTAAATTTTTCAGTTGTTTTTCCTTTTTTCACACAAATACTGGGATATAATGTTTTTTGGTTTGTGTTTTAACTTTACTGACTTTTTAAACTGATAGTCTAAATATATTACGAAAATGTCTATCTTCACAAGAACAATTGTAAACCTTTAACAGTCTTTAATGTGCAGTTTTCTTCATTATGCCCAGGAGGTTCTGATGTGTGCTATCAGTCCTGCTAACCATGCTGCTAACAGTATAAAGCCTATTATGGCATCCAAACAACAAGCATGCCCTTAGACCTACTGTTAAACACAGAGCTCTAATTAGCCCAGGGCTGATAAGCATCAGCTTGAAAGAAGGCTGTAACAGGTGAGAACTATTCCAGGTATAACCCTGAATTACCTCAGTCTTATTAAAAGTGGTGTATTAATTAAGATTTGGTAACTAGGGCTGCTTTGAAGCTAAAGCCAGTCCAACACTCAGAACCATTTATAAATCCATGCACTAGTTGACTGGTTGAAGTTCCATTAATCATCCATCCCGGGTCTAAGTTAACAGGGTAAAGGAGAAGTGGCTAAAGACAGTCTCTTAAATAGCTCATATTTCCTGACCTGACTCACAGCTGAAATACTTCTACCTGATATAAAGAAAACCACAAACGCTTGCGACTCCCATTTTATAAGCGCAGTATTTATTTATATCGCTCATAAAAACACAATCCCCCCCCCCCCCCCCCGACCACACACTTCAGAGAGGTCACCCACAGACAAAAACACAGCCTGCATCCCGCCAAAAAACATTTTCTATCCCTGTGCCTGCAGTTTCTCTCCAGGTGTTTACAGGTGCCGGTGTGTATATAAAACAACGGGCTGAAAGTGTCCCCCTGGTACTGGCAATAACAAAAATACAAATAACAATAGCCTTGCAAATACAACAGTTTGCCATCCCCCCTCTCTCTCTCTCTCTCTCTCTCTCTCTCTCTCTCTCTCTCTCTCTCTCTCTCTCTCTCTCTCTCTCTCTCTCTCTCTCTCTCTCTCTCTTTTCTTTCTCTTTCTCACTCAGTCTCTGTGTCTCACTCTCTCTGTGTGTGTGTCTCTCTCTCTCTCTCTCTCTCTCTCTCTCTCTCTCTCTCTCTCTCTCTCTCTCTCTCTCTCTCTCTCTCTCTCCCCCTACCTACCTATCTCCTTCCCTCCCTCCCTCTGAGGAACATCAGCCAGGACTTGATTTACTCTAGTCACGCACCAGCCGACTCTCCTGTGGCTTTCAGTTAGGGCCCCGTTACCGGCCCCTAGATTGCTCCACTGCATCCTTCAATTTGAGAGACAAGGGCATGGAGGTGGTGGCGATGGTAGTCGTCGTCCCCCACCCCCCCTCCCAGCCTCACTTTTCTTCCCGGGCTTTGGAGGAGGAGAAGAAGAATAGATCCTGCATAATGTGTCTCATAGACAACGTACCGGGTGATTTAAAGAGACCACGTTGTCCATTCTGAGTCCCCCGCCCCCGCTCCACAGCAGTTCTTGTGGAAATGGAGAAATTAATTGATGTGGTCCATTTCCCATGTGCATTGTGTTTGAGGAAACCGTTGCTTTACTTCTGCAACCTGTTTTGTTTTTTGTTCAGTAGCTGTGTGACATCGCAAATCTGTGGAAAGCCAGAATTAATCGTTAATTGATTTTGGACTGTGCATCTCTGTGTTTTTTTCAGCGATACTGGACCAAGTAAAGAGTTGAAAATGGGTAACATGAAGCAATGGATTTTAATGAGCTGAAATAACCCTGAGGATATTTGATTACTGCTTTGTTATGAAGTTATTGTGTCGGCCCCTATTGAGCTAAGGGAACACAATTGAGCTTCATAACTCTCCTCCTTTCTTCTGTCGTTGACAATGCTGCTAATAATCCAATATAATAGTAACACTGCTGTTACCAAGCTCCGTTAGAGTCCGCAATGTGTTCCAGTTCCATAAAGGGCTGTTATTGAATGAGTGCTAACTCAATCTGTTTCATTTCCGTCCTATCCCCTATCTGTGGGTTGACTATTTCTCTGGGATAGTGGAGGCAGCACTGTGTTTGTGAGTGGGTGTGGGTGTGTGTGTGCGTATGCATGTGTGCTTCTGTGTGTGCAATCAAGCAAGTGCGTGAGGTGTGAGTGATGGTAGGTGGATTAGAAATCGAATGCTCAACTGCTTGCTGAGTCCAATACTTCCTTAATCCATCTCCACTGTCTCGTTGCGATATTCCACAATTTCTCATCGGGAGATGCATTTACAGTCAGGATATATTCAGTGATAAACACAGCTATACAGCGTGCTCTGGCCAGTGCCAAAATACCGTTATTCTATTCCTGACTTTCAAAGTCAAATGACCTTTTGAAAGTGAGTCTTTCCCCTCAGCATATCAATAGGATGGTAATTGTTAGGGGCACAACGGGTCATTAATCAGTTAGGATTAGTAGGGAATTTCAGAATTCTTCCAATGGAAATTCCTTTGGCGTAAGCCTCCACAAAGTAGGCCCCCGGAAAGAAAGGGGTGCCCAGGGCTCGACCCAGAAGAACAAAGGGGGATCCGACCACTTAGGCAGGATTTGCCAACCTCAGAATTTGGCAACCCATGTATATTCAGGCATCTGTTGAAAACCCCCCTCTGTGTTCCCGAGCCCTGGTTTAAATAAAGATTTATGCAACTTTTAATCAGAACAAGCCGTGTTTGGCTGTGCTGGACCCGCTGTATGATAGCATTTCACAGAAGATGGGCTAACAGGTGTGAATGGGTAGGAAGTCCTTGTCATTGCCTGAAGGGCAAGGCAAAACTTGTTACACTACATCAAGGGATCACAGCCAGCCACAGACAGTGGAGTGCATTCTGCGTTGGGTAAGCAGATGGAAATGGGGCTCCCTCCAACAGTGAAAAGATTGAGTAAAGAAACGTTGCCTGAGTAGAGGCTTATCGTGAAATATTCAGCGATAACGTCAATCACTTTGTAGACGCTGAGCCGCAACACGCTTTTGTTTGGCTTTTGTTATCAGAGTGAATATTAAACTACCACTCTGCATCAGGCTTTGTTCCAGTCCCTCTCCTCACATCCCCGTGTGTTCGCTTCCCACTGGTTCCCTGGGCTGACTTTCCTCGGCACGGCGGGAACAATGCCTCTCTTTTATGCTCCCTGATAACTTTCACTTTCACACACATTACCTCATTGTGTCATTTCAACCGTTCTTGCTTTGCCGTTTCTCCTCCCCTGACAAAACCTCCTTTTTCCCTTTCCTCCAAGATTCTGTTATTACATTCATTTGTCTGGCTCATCATATTCCCCACCTCCTCCTACACCTCCACCTCCGCCCCATCTTCTCAGACTCCGTTCTCCTTCCTTCTTCGTTGCCTATTGTGTCGCTCTCCTCCTCTCCTATTCTCCATCACTTTGACAAGCCGTGTACCTCACCCACTCAAGACGGTATCAGCACATCAGTGAAGCTTTCCATATAGTTGACAATGCACTGCAGGACTCACTCACGGAATACACATTTATATATTCATAGGAAACATCCACCATTTGTGCAGTTTAACATTCAGTTGCTCTGATAAATATCTACTTTGAAATATCAAACGCTAAATGGATTCCCTCTTGAAAAGTAGCCTTTGTATTTCACCCCCACATCGCTGCTTTATTTATTTAAACTGAATATACTCTGATGAGATAAGACGTTCTTTATTAATCCCAGACAGGAAATAAAAATAAATCAGAAATACTGTGACTGGCCGTGCGTTTGAAGTACACCCTTGTATATCGTCGCAGTGCATTTTCCAAGCTGTAAACTTTCTGATGTTATGGATTCACTACGGTACCCCAGAACACTACATCATGTCCAGAAGGTTCGGTTCTGCTCGGTTCTATCTGGAAAACAAATGACTTTCTCCATTGGACTGTCTACCAGGCCAGCTGTGTAGCAGCTTCTGGTTTGCACCAGTAGGAGCCCAAAATAAACAATTCCCACTCTAATAAAGGCATGTATCACTAGATGAGTAGATGTTGCTTTTGTTGCTTGTATTTCTAACTCTCACTTAGCTTCCTCCAAATGCCTTACTTGCTGTTTTATCTTCTCTTATACACAGAGACGGTTTCCTTCACACCTCAGCCCACTAGTCCCTTTAACAAAATATATCCGTACACGTACCGGAGGACATGTCCGCACCAACATGAAGTAAAGAATAAAATAAACCAAAGAATAGCCTCCTTAACGCGAGTCTCTCCAGCTTCAGCAGAGGACATCTGTCTGGCAGTGTCAACCTGCCCTACTCCTCTGCCTTTGGTCCGGATGGGGAACTGGTCCAGTGTCCCGGGACCGGCGTCCTCCACTCCTTCAGAGGACGGGTGATCGTGGTCATCAGCCACGCCCTGAAGAGCGGCACCACGGTAATTACGGCGGGGGAGGCTAGGGGGTTTGACAAGTCTAGTGGTTATGGTGACTCCCAGGAAAAAAGGTTTTTGGGTTGAATCCGGATGTTTGCATCCTTGAGCAAGATGCCTGAACCCCTACCTGCTCATTAATTGTAAAACTAAAAAAGTCCCTTTGGATGAAAGTGAAATGCAGTTAAATAGTCCAAATATGTCTCAGTTAGTAATTTATTAGGCACTTTCATCAAAAACGATTGACATTGAATTCAGATACATGCCATTAAGAAGCAAGTAGGGGTTAGGGCATGCCTTCAGGTAGACTTCGGACATTGGGGATCGAACACAAAACCTTTCGACTGGGTTTTGAACACCCTAGCCACTTCACTTCATGATACTCATGATATATCCCTATGTCACGCTAAGATAAAATACCATCATTTATTTTCTTGAGTCTGAGTCTTGTCAAAACTTTCTGTTCTTTCTTTTTTGGGGAATCCCAAATGCTAGTTTTAATTTATTTAGAGTTATCCTGGTCTTAATTGGTAACATGTTGTGTTTTGTTTGTCTTTCGCCAGAAAGTGCAAATTAATAATTTAAATATACTGTAGTTTATGGCCCACTAGTTGCTTCATAACGCCTTGAAAACAATGAATACTCTATGAATAATTCATAACACCAAACTATACGAAGGGTGAGTGAGCTAGTTGGCATGTGTTATTTAGGTGACACTATTATCCATAACGATTTGTGGCGAGTCCAGATAGTTAGTCGTTACAGCGCCATGACCCCATTCTCCATCCTTTTTATTTACGTAGTGCGTTGACTTCGTAACTTTTATTTTACAAGTTGTATTTGCTCATTTACAAGATAAGTCGCAATACCAGAATGTGTTGCATTTGTCAAACCTCTCACATTATGAGGCAAAAAAACACAAGAACATAAAACGGAAGTTTTAATATACATCTGCACATTTAGGTCATTATCATTAAGAACATCTAGAATACAATTGTGAATCTTTAGATCCCTTAATAGTAGGTGTAATTAAAAAACAACTGCTTTAATTATGCAGCATCACGTTTGTAGAGATAAATGTGCATTTTGTTTGTTTTTCATGTACATGAATATTAACATTGACATTATTAACATGAAGAAAGTCAGGGAGCGGTTTTGCTCTACTCAAGGAAGGTTTCACCTCAGGCCTTTGCGAGAGCGTTTGTTTTGCTTTTTCAGACTTGCTCTGGGTTTCAAAACGAATAATATAGACTGACCTGTTTGTGTGTACAAACATGTCCTTGTAAACCCATTAATTCTGAATAAATGGGTTTACAATGTATTGCTTTTTTGTGTGTATAATTTTGTAGAACAGTATTTGTTTTTATACCATCTCTCACTGTTATAGTGTCTGGTATTTTGTTCTGTTGTGTTCTATATATGGTGCTACGGTAAATGCGATTTATATTAACGATTGCACATCTGGCTTTTTGTGTAGGTTTGACTTGCTTTTTCCAGGTGGAACACAAGACACTCAAACAAAGTTGTACACCCACATATATATTTGCATAATACAGTAGGCATATACACCTGTCTGTATGCAAATATTTATGGATTGAATATGGATTTATATAATCTATCATCTATATATCTATTGATATATTAATATATGATAAATATTCCCTGTATCTTCCTCTCTTATGCTATTCCATTGCAATTCCTATTTGGAATTATCTCGTTATGTCTCTTATCCATCCTGAGTGGATACGAGAAATCCACTCAGTACATTCAGTCAGTATATACAGTAAAACTGGTAAGACATTCAATGTTAATGCTGGACAACTTCAATAAAAACCTATTGCTAATTGTTCTCTATAGCAGCAGATAACAACTCTTATAGCTGAGCTGAAGATTTAGTCTAGCCCATTCTAGTCAGGGTAGTCCAGGAGTTTGGAGTTAAAAGGGTTTGAAATCCAATCCCTTCACTCCTTGAGCAAGGGACCCTAACCCCTACCTGTTGCTTAATGACATGTGTCCAAAAGGAGTCACTTTGGATAAACATGTGCTCACGAAACAGTACTATGACTCACTTGTTTTCTTCTTTTCTCTCCATCATTACCTATATGTCCCCAGTTTGCCTCCCATCTGGTGAAGGTGAACTTCCCTCGCGTCTGCATGTTGGACGGAGGGATCATCAAGATGAGATCTACTGGACTCCTGACCGTCCCCTCCCCCCAGATTTGAGCCCAAGACCCCCTCACCCTAGACCTGAAGATGGCATCCACTGGACCCTCCACGGTCCCCAGAGCCCAGATATTCACACTCTGTATTAACACAAGGGAAACTGTACTGTATTAACCCACTCTGCTTCCATTCCAGTGTGCGTTATCATTAAGTCTGTGTTTTAAAGTTGTGATGAGATGCACCAAGAGATATAGTGGTCTTTTGTGACCACTGATATCCAAAGAATGGTGTGTTTTGGTTTCTGAGACATATCTGTTTGTCATTTGGTCAAATGTGTCTGTGTGTTAATAATTGAAAGACATCAAAGTCTTTTGTACTTCAGTTATGTGATTCAAATCATCCATTTAAATGGTTGATTTCTGAAATGTAGGGAAAAATCTAGTAAATGCGATTAATATGGAGAAACATCTTTAAGAGAAAGCTGGTTGGAACATTCCTCATGCTTCTCAAATGCAAAAGGAGGACCAAAGAGCATTGTTCATCAAGTGAAGACTATGGTGCAGCAGCATGTGGCATGATGACCTTTATCACTGGATAATGCCAGATCACATGTTCACCAGAGCTGCTGATAATGGCACACGAAATTACCTTCAAGCCATGAACATTAGCTTAATGTGTTTTGATCTATTTTCTTTTTTATGGTTATCATGCCTCTGTAAAGATTATTTTAAAATAAAACATTTTCTAAAAGCTTCAAGTCATATTCATCTTGACTTTTGATTAGAAAACTCTTGTTGAACTTTAAAAACAGTTTTCATTGAAAACCACCTGGGCCTCAAGTCTAGACGATCAGCATCCCACTTCAGCCCCAACTGGTGCCTCAGAAAACTCAAAAGAGATAAGAGGAACCTTCGGAATGCAGTGATGTAACCGCTTCTTCCTGGACTTGTATTCACAGGTAGTACACACGATGCATCACTGCAGGTGAAACATGATTGCTCATGAACCAAAGCAAATCATAAACACTGGATAAAACCAGAGATTTCACAGCAATCACAAATGAACAAACATTTCCAAATACATATCAGTCAAAACAATTTTATTTACATAGCTGACTGAGTTTGACTAAATGTGCTGAATGCATCCATGCGTTTACAGACCCTCCTTAATCTCCAACCACAGCCCTTCATTTCAATAACATACCATTATTATTTATTTACCAAACCACATGAACAAACTATATATTTTTTGTACACCGCCTTGCACTGCACAACGTCTCCATTTGTACGTACAGTTAGTAATTACATTATCTGTTTGTCTTACGATTCAATCGATAACATGGCATAACTTTTATACAACGATTAGTCAGCATTATTATATTGATATTTAAGAGTATGTACACTGAACTACATTTACTGTAATCCAAAGCCTAGAAAGCGATTATTGTGTCCTTTTTTGTATAACAAATCCACACTCAATATAAGAAAGCTGATACTGTAGTAGAAACGAACTGCCGATCTCAGATACGTCAGAGAAACAATTTGTTTTCCCTATTCACCAATTTCCAAGTATTTGAAACACACGCTTGCGTTCCAAACAGCTATAAATGCTGTTGGAGGTTATGACAACATCAGGGCCAATATTATAAAGGAAGACGAATGTATGTCTGTATGTATGACACACCTTTTGGGGGCAATTGTGTGTGTGTGTGTGTGTAACAATGAACAAAAGACAAACACTCCATTGTCCTGTCATCACCGTGTGGTGTGTGTGTGTGTGTGTGTGTGTGTGTGTCTGTGGTCAATTTAGATTACCAAAACATTTGTGACGAAAACTTCCGCAAAACAAACAAGCAAATAAAAAATTACAATCTAACCATATGGCTTGTGGTTCACAAATCGAAGCAAGGCAACAAAGGAAAAGTAATAGAAACAGGTAACATTTCAATGACTTCAGAGCTCATCCGAAACGTCACATAGTCTTGTTGAGTGGTGTGTAGCCATAGGGGTGAGTGCCTGGTAGGGCTGCGTTAAGGCATGGGGCTTTCTCTGGGCGTCACATGCACATGTTTTTACAGAGGAGCGCAGATGGTCGGAAGGGATGAGGAAGGACAGCAAAGACCTATGTCAGTCGCACCGTAAGATTTGATTGAAACGTATTGAATTGTTTGGAACTGTTGAGAATAGTATTTCACAATTGACTCCATACATTATTTTGTGGGGAGAGGAGTGTGTGTGTGTGTGTGTGTGTGTGGGGGGGGGGGGGGGGGGGGGGGGGGGGGGGGGGGGGGGGGGGCGCATTTCCAGGGTGATTATAAGAAGGGGGGGAGGTGTTACACAATTAAGAGTCAGCTCTCAGAGTCAGATGTTAATATCCTCTCTTCTTCTTCACCCTTTGTTGTCATGGGTTACCGCTGCATCCTCGACCGGGCGCGTGCATCAAAGTCTTCTCAGGCTGCTGTGCTCCTCTGTGCACGACCCTTTCCTCAGCGTGATGTCATCCACCGCCATCTCGCCGCTCTTGCCCCGCCCACGCTCCCCCTTCAGGATCACCTGGGGAACAACAAACTTGATTATTGTTAACACAGGGGCCGCAGAATGACATATACTAATAAGACAAAAACATCTTTATCTGAATGTCAATATCCCCATCCACCCCCTCCTGTTAGGGCCAGCCTAGGGGAACTGGGCCCATCCAACCAGCAGAGAAAGCTCAGGCCAGGGGAACTGGGCCCATCCAACCAGTTGAGCTAGCATAGGCTAGGGGAAATGGCTGTAACAACAAAGTGTCCACTTCCACCTCAACTTTGAAGAACTTCAAAACACACAAAACGTCAGTTGGATAATAAATGTATGAACTATCCACTCTACACTTAAGGAACACAACATTGCTGAGATTGAGGTGCTAACTGGTCTTTCCACACTGGCTTTGATACACCAGCTGCCACCTGCCCTAGCAATCAACACGGCACACAACCAATATTCACCAATTAACTAATTAACTAATCAACCCTCACCGAAACAAACGACAGGAAAACCCAACAATGTTGTTTTAACACATGTTAACACCAAACCAAGCACAGACATCCATCCCACCCCCAAGTACTCACACTCTCCAGCCCGGTGCCCCACAGGGTGATCTGGGTATGTCTCCAGCCGCTGCCCCCCGTCCGGCCCCACACGGCGGGGCTGTACTGCCGGCCCTTCTTCACGAACACCTGCAGCATGCCCACGTGGTGGCCCTCCAGGCTGTGGCGGAAGGACAGGCACAGGTTGCCCTGGTCCCAGGGCGGGGTCAGGGGGAGAACCAGCCGCGCCCCCCGCCCACTCCTCCTCCTGCTGCCCCCCGCCGCCCCAACCACTGCCTCGGGGATGGTGAGGAAGCGCCCTCCTGGGGGAGAGAGGGGATGGTTGTGACGGTGGTGCTGTGGTCGATCAACTGGTAGAAGCATGGGGTTAACACTGCCAGGGTTTTGAGGGTTTGATTCCCTCTGGGTGTGCACACATGCTAAGGAATCTTAATGTGATTAAAAAAATAATATATATATATATATGTATATTACAACGAGGTTGAACATTGTTGTAACGTTTTCGATAAAACCATCATCAAAAGGCATATTTATAACTTTTCTGCAGCCGTTGGCATGTATATTATTATTATTTATATTATTTTGTATTTGATTGGATCGGATCACATCACATTAAATTAGACACTTAACTTGAGTCAAAGTTGATGTAGAATACTGTATATTACATGTACAGTATATTCCAAAAATATGTGTTTGTGTGTCATATTTAATGATGTATTTTCCCAATCTTTATTGTATAATGCATAAAAACTATATAAAAGCAGTACCATTTATATATTTCAGTTCCATTCCAATGTAGTAAACATGTGCTTAGTATGGCTTCAAACCCCGTCAGCTATAAAGTCCAGATGTTCTTTCCCCACCTGCTGGATCAGCGGTGGTCTCCCAGTGCAGGTCTCCGTCTTTGTCCTTGATCCAGCCACACAGCCCCTGGTCAAAGGAGCAGCTCAAATACACCGACTCTGAGGAGGAGCAGAACACACGTCTAGGAATCTGGATTCAATTAAAACAATTTGGAAATAGGAAACTCGTTTACACTTACTGTACATAGAACCAAATGTCTGGGAATGCATCTTTTGATGAGAGCATTCCTATTCATTAGAATCTTTAAGTTTAAGTCTTTAAAATGTACGTACCGCTTCAACACCCACACATTTTAAGGAGAATAGTCTGAAAATGCATATTTTCTAGGCTTGAAGCATCCGTATGTATTCATTCAAAATGTCATTTTCATCCATTTCATCCGTTTTTTAAGTAGAATTGTATAACAGTTTATTATACGCAGGTGAAATAAAATTAGAATGTGGAAATGGCTCAGATATCCAGAATAAAACCAAATGTCTGGGAATACATGAAGGTGTGTAAATGCATTCAAATGTATTCATTCAAAAAGCGTTTCGTTGTTCTTACTTCAGAAAAACCACTTACAGCGTACGATAAGCACAGCACAGTAAATAGGAAATCAAATGAGCATTCATGTAAGATGTTTAAACAAAGCACCACTCCACATCTAAATGACTTATTGACGTCTGAAATCATTAAAGCACCAAGGCTAAACATAAACATCACGGGGGTGACACTCAAGAGTGTCGATGAAATGACTGCACCTGTGTGTATTCACTACGGAGGAAGCTACAGCATCAACACCCCCTTGCAGGTCATATCCCTTCCTCCCCAGCCTCATTCATCCCCCCCTCACCAAATGAACCTGTTACTCATACCAACGTGACGTGGACAGCAAACAGAAGAAGGAGATGAAGATGAAGAGGATGAAGAAGAAGAAGAAGAAGAAAAAGAAGAAGAAGCGCTGGTAGCAGCGACACACCCTGGGCTCGGGATCTGCGCGCTAACCAGCACGGCCAGATGTCCTGTGTCATCGGCGGGGGTAAGGCCTTTTAGAACACATCTGCTCACTATCATGTATATTCCTGTTGCTGGGACACCGCCTGCCTGATGGATTGTGCACCACAGCTTCGCCTTCCGGGGCCGAATGTAAGTCATCCGTCATGGTTTGAGGTGAGGCGAGGATGGTGGGGGAGGGGGGCGTACAACAAGCGTGGTGTGGCGGTGTTATCTACCTGGGTGCTGATGGGCGTCGTCCCCGGGCCGGTCCTCTCTGGGTTGGTCATTAGGCTCGTCCGCCGTGTTCCCCAGCTCGATGGCAAAGTCCAGGACGGTGTTGTGGTTGGGGTTCCGCGGAACTGAGGAATAATAATAACAACATAAATAATAGCACAATCCATACGTCAACGTCTGGAATGTTTGTGTTTACGTTCACGTCACGTTTACAATTCTGCTACTCAGATATATTGTCTGTAGGTTTTTTCATATTCTTATTTTAAATTTGTGTCTAATTTGATTCTATATATTGTATCACTGTTCTTCAATTACAGCACCTATCTGCGATTAAGAAAGTACATTAAACTGGAATAGAAGCAGAAGAGAAGAGACAAGAAGCAGGAAGTGTTGGATTCATGAACAGGGAAGAGGCCTCTTAGAGAGTGTTGTTAAAAGACAAGACCAGTCTATTAGATCAAAGCATCGTAACCGTCTCTCCTGGTTTCACTGAAACATCCATTACTGATATCATTTGTCAAAATTACTTTGTTGTGCTGATTCTGTCACAGAGCATTTAGCATGAGGGTGACTGTCACACCTGGTATCTGCATAGGTATGCACAAAAGTCTCTTTCTCTCTGCAAATCCACTACAAAATCACTGTGTGTTCTATGTGGTTTCGATATGAGATAAAACTGAAGTTTGAAAAAGTGATGAGACAGCAACTGGAATGCTTTCTGGGGCAATACTGTATAAAACTGAAGTAAAAAGTTGTAGGTGGATAAGCACATGCACAAACACGTGCTACATAAAAGCAGCACTATAAGCACATATTCCCTGGATTCTATTTTTTTAAGCATTTATTTTAGACATTCATGAGGGTAATTTTTAAAAGCTTGTTATGAATGGAGAAAGACCTCACACGCTGAAGACTCATTAAAATAACATCTACATCATATCATCGTTTGAATTCCAGGGGCAGTGTGGCTGCGCCTCTTTTTTTATCTTGGACCTTGGCACACACACGCACACACACACACACACACAAAACTGAAATAGCTTCTGAGGTCATTCTACCCATTGCACCTCAGGCCAGGATTTTCAAATTAAAGGTCGACTGATTCCTGAGGAGGTTAATTCAGCGGTTAAAAGATGGTCAAGATTGTTCCACAACTGCAATATAAAAGAAGAAGAATAATCTGATTTCTAGATGACTTCAACAAAAAACAATTGCAAAACAGTCATGGTCCCTTACTGGATAGCTTAATTCACCCTGTATTTTCCTTCCTCAATCTCTTTGTAAGGCTGCTGTGGCCTTGGTGTGTAGCTAGAAAGCAGCGTTGGAGCGACACCCGCAGTTCATTCAATGTGTTCAAGGATAGATCACATCTCCCTGTGAAGGTTAATGGGTTCCTGTCTGGGGAGAGATTCCCCGTACACACAGCAGGGTCAAGACCCCGAGATTTACTGTCCCCACTTCTCTTCTCCATCCTCATAAAGAACACAATGTCTAAACAGGATGTGGTTCGTGTGTGTGTATGTGTGTGTGTGTCTGTGTGTGTGTGTGTGCATGTGTGAATGTGTGAGTATGTGTGTGTGTGTGTGTGTGTGTGTGTGTGTGTGTGTGTGTGTGTGTGTGTGTGTGTGTGTGTGTGTGTGTGTGTGTGTGTGTGTGTATGTGTGATTATCTCCTCCCAGACTCCCTCCAGACTTTATTAAATATTTCACTGCCAATTTTTGCAAGAGGCGTGATGGCTCAGAAGAATAATTACCGTCACCGTCAATTCAAACAGCAGCGCTCATTAGCTGAAGCTAAAACGTCACTTTAAAACGGACGCAACATATGTGTCCTCAAACAGATGGGTGATAAAAATATGGAATAAAAATTATGAGGACTGGGTTGGCTGTGAATGTTAGGAGAGAAGATTCTAGAAACCTGAAATTTTACACCAAGTGAAAATAGATATTATTCATAACCTGCAATATCCTCAACATTCACATCGGTCTGTTAGTATTGTTTTTTAAGATTGTTTGATTTACAAATGTAAAACGTATCTAATGAAACATAGAGGTCCAACAGGACTTGGTGAGCTTTATGACCAAAAATAGAACGAGGGAAAAGGGTCAATTGGCTGTCATCATTATAGAAGGAAGACAGAACAGAACAAAAGCAACTAGAAACTAAATGAGTGTAGAGGAGAGTACTCTTAAGATCCATGTATTTAAGTATTTAAACGACCATGGTGAAAATCTCAGAAAATTCGCTTGGAAAATAATGTAAAATGTCTATGTTACAACACAAAACACGAAAACAAACCATTAAAGAAATATCAGAAATGGAAATAATTGGAGATAGTGTAGCAGAAATGAGAATAAATATGAATCCTCGTCACATAAAGGATTTCATAAGGCAAAATATATCTCACTGAAGTTAAAACCCAATCATTAACAGTACTTTAACACACTGGATATTCACAATGCTCTACCTCAGATAACGTTATCTCGGCTCCAGCAGTCCTGCTATAGCATGACAATGTGTATTAGTCAGGAACATCTCAGTTAAATTTCTATTTCTTAGGTGCGTTATCTACATGCGCAGACCAAAATGCCTCTGGAAGCAATTGGGTAGACCTACAACCAATCAGAGCAATGAAACGTGTGACATATCAGCGGCAGCCATCTTGGTTGTTTATGAAAATGCATCAATGGCGCTCCCATAGGGCACACTTCTGTACAGTCATCGTATCAAACGCGCCCCATACTGTTGTGATTGGCTCGACCCGGGACAGGTCTGCTTGGAAATATGTCGGAACGGGTGGGGGCCAGACGCATATGCCTGAGCATATAAAACATGAGCTCGCAGATTCATCTGGGTCCCAGGCTAGTCCTACTATTTCGTAGCAGAACTTCTGGGGGGAGGCAGCACAGAGCCTGGGTCATAACTGAAAGGGGCGGAGTTATGCCTAGTTTTCTGTTTTGTAACCGTACATTTTCTACAAAGTTGTGCGAGTGGACGAAGCTTTCAGAAGTGGAATCGTATTTCTACAGTGGCAAGTCTACACGTTGTTGATTTGAAACCTTTACAGACACTTTTTTACAGTCTACTATTGCTTGACGAGTTTGTCGACGCCTCCAGCAACATGATTTGGTCAAAAACAAATGAGAAGCAAATGACAGTGAAGCTTCTTACCAAGATTTGAGCTTGCCTGCTATCAGATTTGAGATTATTTATCTCAAGTCAGATTTGTAGAACTAAAGATAATGCTATATGAATACCTTAGAAGTGAATGCATCCCGAAAACAGTTTGGAGTTGTAATGGTGTATAATCCAAATCCTGTGGCTTGATAACCCTAAATGACCACAGGACCTGACTCTTTTCATCCAAGCTTAACTTTAGCTCTTCACTACTCCCATTAAATCACCATCACGACAGGGTTCATTAATATACAACAGAAAAAACAAAGTTTAATCCATGTCCCCACCCCACACACAGCATGAAAACGAATATGTTAATGATGTGGAATTAATGAACTGCATCGTGAATGTGCTTTCCTCACTCAGACTGTTTTGAAACTACTCAAGCCATACACCCAAGGCTGAGTAGGGCAGCTATGCAGGGTTCTTCCCAACAGTTTATGGATGTGAGCCGTTAGGGGTTAAACTTAATGCTCTTTAGCGATGGTCTTCGACTGCCAAGTGACCACTCCCTGGCTCTCCAATAGTTATACACGGAGCACAGGATGAAATTTCAATACCAAAAATAGGTATTCATATTTTGACTTCATTACCGAAAATAGATATATTATATAATATATACATATTTTAAAGATACATTTACAGATCTTATTTTAGTTACAAGTAATCTGAAACAAAAAAATAAAAGAACAGGCAAGATGGAAGAGGGGAAATAAAATAAATGATTTAAAAGCCTTTAACGAGCCATTCTTAGAATATCAGTCTAATTCTGACTTAATTTACAAGCTGTAAACTGTACTTGAACTCTGTTAAACTCCTCCAGTGTCAAACATGAGCCTCTTCAGTGATATTTATCAGCAGAAGGAGAAAGAGAGTGTGTGTGTGTCCAGGTCCCCCCCAGACCAGGGACCCCAGAGCTCAGAGAGGTGGTCTGGCTGTCTGAGGAATCTGGAAGTGGAGAGGTCACAGGCTCGCACCAGACTCTCCAGTAATCCCAGGCATCCAGCTCTGTGTATGTGTGTGTGTTTATGTGCATGTGTGTGGGTGTGCATTTGTGTGCGTGCATGCATGTGTGTGTGTGTGTGTATGTGTTTGTGTGTGTGTGAATGTGTGTATGAAACCACCCAAAATCACAACTGCAAAAAGTAATTAAAACAGATTGTATTGGTATTAAACTATTACAACTTCCAGCATCCATTTCTTAGCTTCATGTAATCTGGTGTGATCTAGATTGAATGATACCTGGGCTGTCTACTTGCTGTCTCTAATATAGGTGTCCAGACAGCAAAACACTGACAAATGACTACGAAAACAACACTTTGTTTATCCTCCGTTCAATCAACCCAAACTAGCTCCTGTATTTAGGCACAAGAAATTGCATTAATCACACTTTAAACACACTTGCTACCAAACAGGGCGATAGCAATCTGGAACGCGTGGGTGTCCACAAATGGCCTCTCTTCTTTGTTCAACTGCACTTCAAAAACAAACTGGATGAATGTGATTTTCCTCCAGAATGCCTGCTGTCCTGTTAGGTTGTTTGGAAGGTCAACAACGCTTTAAGCTCTGGGGGGCTTCTCCTCATTGTACTGGGTTGACAAGCAAACAAGCTTCAATCCATTGGAAGGACTGCTTCTATTTTCCTGTCATTTCAACCGACTGGAGGAGAAGATTGCAAGAGTGCAGTGAGTAGAGCCCGGAGAGCCCTGCTGTTTAGATGTCTTCACTGGGGTTTGATTTGTCTTTGACACATGTTGACATTTTACGAAAACCCCTTTCACGGAGCCTTGCGGTGAATTAAAACGTTGCCTTAAGCTGTTCTTTATAGAGTAGAGAGGGGTAGTAGATGGCTGAAGTATCTAGAGTCACCGACAAATCATAATTATTGTGTAAAAGTTGGTTTACTTTGACAACTGAACTATCAAAATGTTTGTTAACATGTACAAGTACAACCAGGAAGTGTCTCATTCTTCCAAATCACATTAAATGCTCCAAAGTCCGTTTTTTTTTTTTACATGCCTCATGTATTCTAATTTAATAATAATACAGTTTGATGGACTTTACCGACTTAATTCACTCTAGGATTTTACTCATGGTCTCACATCTTAATGAAAATATCTCAGGAGATAAGACAGTGATCCTATTAATCAAGCAGCCCTGGATTGATGTCTCTGTCATGGCAGACAGTTGTTCATTTAATATTTCTCTTGCCATTCCTAGTTATTAAAGATGTGCTGCTGCCTGGCCAAGTGACTTGGAATCACCGTTTCTCCCATCCAACACCCTTTTCTGTTCTCCCATCTTGTGATCAGGTCCAAGGGGATCTGTGTTAGGAGGCTTTGATTGCTTCTGTGAGTCCTTAGTTTCTGTGCACTAACCAAGCTCAGGCTCAGTCACCTAACCAAGAAACAACAGGGGTAGTCGAGGTAAAGAAAAACAATCTTATAGACTAATAATTGATTCCCTATTATTTTGAGTTTACTTTAAGGTTGAAAACAAATATGGCTTTTAAAGAGTTGGAATATAATTAGTGACTGGAAGACCTTGACTCGTGAAATGTTTATGAAGATTCGATGAAGAGCAACACAAATACGTTTCACACACACACACATGCACGCACACACACACACATACATACAGCCAGTTGGAGGTTAATTTACTACATGCAGGCGATGATAGACATGAGCTCATTATGACATCAGTGCTCCAGGGTATATCGTTCAGATTACAGTCTTTTAAAGAGCAACCCAACACCAACAATCTAAACTCAGTAACAGCTCCATCTATGGAGAAACATAGAGTACTGCAGCCCAAACCTCTAGCAGTCGTCATTCATACAGTATAGCAATGGCAAGTGACACCACTTGGTTTTAATTTCAACCAATCAGAAAACAGGAATGGTATCTTATGTGTTTGGTTGTGCTGCCTATAGTTTGCTTTTTGAATTTGCTTACATAAAAAAATTCATTTGACAATTTGTCACACTTTGACACAAAAGGCATGTATGTTTACAATATCTTACTAACGTTTGAAATAAATGAAAACTTCTTAGGCTTACCTTATCTAGTTAACAATTTTTCATTCAGGCATGCATTAAGCTTTTTGGCTTTGAGTGGATGAATGAACTGTTGATTCAATAGAAGGATAAACACTTTTTAAATCGAATTAGTGTAAGAGCTGAAGTTAAGTAGAGATTGTTTCTTGACCGATGGATAATCAGCATGTCTGACTGGACAGAGTTGACACACTAGTCCGTCTGCATGTTGACGCCAAGAACATAATGAAGTACAGGATCAAACAGGCAGCAAAACGGTCTAATAATATTACTTTATGCCTTACTATTTCTGATAAGTCGATAAAAGTTAATTACAAGAAAATCTAGCGCATCCGAATTAGAACCCTGCTTCTTTATATGAAAACAGCACTTTATATTAAGAAATTATATTCTTGAGCGTATATTTTTTATTTGTTAGGGGGCCAAGCACGAAGTGCAAGGCAACCTATTGTAATTGTTAGTTTTATTATTATTATTCCGCCAAAATTGACTTACACAGCCTAAACCGCTGTGTTGCTTTTTATGAAACTTTATACAGCTGTAAGGGGTGACTACACAAGATCTGTGAGAAAAGATTGCACTGATCGTCCAAAATATGCAAAGCATATCTTTAATTATGTTATGGTGAAGTAGGTCATTCAAAACGAAAATTACTATGGTTTGATGTATCATAATTTTATAAGTATATCGTCTTTTAATCTTCTATTTTAGTAAATATTATATTATTATTATATATGTGTGTATTGGAATTACAATAGTAATGCCATTCATAATTGAAATATGCAAATTGCCATCGTGCCAGTATAAATGTTTAATTGAATCCTTCAAGATATTACATTTTAATGGCCCCCATATGCACATTATGCAAATTATGCAAACTTTGCTTTTCCTAGGACTGATTACTGCGGAAATGTGTAATAGATGTACTACCGGAATACACTGGCTAACACTACGTTTGAACTAGGATTGTCTTTTGGATTTCTATTATATTTTCAAGCCTTACACATTAATGCTCTACTTGTCCAGATATGTTACATTCTCTGATATCAAAAAGTGCATCATTAGCAACACATAATAATAACTTGTAATGGTATTCTGCTCTTATAAAAAACAACAACAATAAAAACGACATATAAGAGGTTCAACGAAATTTGGAATCTTTTCACTGACCAGCGATACTACGTTTGTAAGGGAATTATAACTCTAACGCCGTTCATATTTGAAATGTGCAACCCAACAAGGAATGGAGCTTACTGTGAACGTCTCCTCTCTGCTTGGTCACCTCCTTCCCAATGGTGTTGTCTACGGGAGTGGCCTGCGGGGGCCGCCTGGTGGGGTGCACCACGGGTACCTTGGGGGCCGGGGGTGGTGGGGGTGGTGGTGGTAGTGCTGCAGGTGTCGGGGGTGGCGTCATCGGCAGTCGCCTGGGTGGCAAGTAGGGCTTGCGGGGGACCACCGGCGGCTTCCGGGTGGGAATGAAGGGCTTCCGGGTGGGAATGAAGGGCTTCCGGGTGGGAACCAGGGGCTTGTGCCTCATCGGGGTGACCCTCTTGGGAGGGGACTTTGTGGTAGTGGTGGTGGTAGTGGTGGTGATGGTGGTTGTTCTGGGCTTGACGGGGGGGATTCTATTGGGCGTCACCGGCGGGCGGAGGGTGGTGGTGGTGGTCCGTCGGTGGTCCACGTCGGGGAGGCGGTTGTGGTGGTTCGGGGGTAGTGTCCCGGGTCTTTCAGGGGCGATGACCACTTTGGGCATGGCTGCGGGGATTAGGGAATAAAGATGGAAGGAAATATGCGAAGGTGAATGGGCTGTATAGTACTGTTCTTGGCAGCCACCAAGTTGGCACTAAAGTGTAAAGAGAAAAGCCAAAAGATTTCCTCCGATTACAGATTTACCTTCCCCTGAGAGAGACTTGATTCAGTCGCTGCTATCATTAAAAGGTATCATAAAATTTACTTATTACACCTGGACTTTCATATAGGCTTCACTGTGCCTTGATTTGCAATGCCTTCCCTGCATATCGCCTGCAGGCTTTTGGGGTTGAAGCCCTCGGGTTAAGAGAGGCAGGCGTGCCTTTAAAATCACCCCTTCACTTTGCTGATGTCCTCAAAGCCCCGCCCCCCATTTTCTCTCCCATTGTCCCTGCACACTGACACATTCTTCAGGTTCCAGAGAGTACAATGAGGGGTTAGAGGGTAGGAAACTCTGAGGGGCTTAGGGAGTGAGGACAGACAAGGAAATGGGGTTGGAACTCAGCATGCTCTTAGGTTACGCAGGGAAGCGGGCTTTGATATCCGATACACAGATAACCCATAGCTCATAGTCCCTGTTCCTAAAACACTTCTGTTTTACACCCTTTGGGCAGGTGACCAATTTAGTGAGCCATCGCTGTTGGGCGTAGGGGCTCTGCAGTGTTTAATAGTGGGGCTGACGGGGGTTCACTGTGCCAGACAGATTGAGCTTGCACTTTTTTTTATTTTATACATCTTGTGATTAAGTATCCGTGGAAATAATAATTGTGAATAATTTAGACGGTGGCAAACACACCAGTGATGGGAGGGATCCAGGTTTATGAGATGTGTGTCACATAGAGAGAGTGAGGGAGAGAGAAAGATAGAGAGATACAGAGATAGAGGGAGGGGGAGAGAGACAGAGAAACAGAAAGGGAGAGAGAGAGGGAGAGAGCGTGAGGGAGAGAAAGCGAGCAGGAGAGAGAAAGAGAGAGAGAGAGAAAGAGAGAGAGAGAGTGAGAGAGAGAAAGAGAGAGAGAGAGAGAGAGAGAGAGAGAGAGAGAGAGAGAGAGACATGCTGGCCTTGAGGACAAACTGGCAGGGCAAGCCAACATCCACCATCTAAAAAAACATTACTGTTGGAGCTGAAACGTGACAGAGTCATCAAAAGGAAAGAAATGAGCGTATGTTGCTTGCCTTGAAACATAACACGTCATTTTTAGGGGGAACTGGTCTACTAAAGCGTTTCGCTGGTTCATCATGTTGGACAGCCGTTATGGCTGTCCAACATGATGAACCAGCGAAACGGTGAACAGAATCTCAACACTTTCAATGTTTCTTAGAAACATTGAAAAGAGAAAGAGAAGGAAAGTGAAAGAGAGGGAGCAATAGAAAGAAAGCAATAAAGAGAAATAAAGAAAGAAAGAACGAAAGTTTCCTCCCCCCCAGTTTCCCCGTGGGCATGGGAACCAGGAGGTTTGAATGCTTACGTTTGCAGTCCTGGCCCATCCCCCCGTAGCCGCCTTTACATTTGCATTTATAGGACCCTGGCGTGTTGTAGCATGTAGCATAGCTACCGCAGTGGCTCCAGCCCGAAGAGCACTCATCCACATCTGAAAAGCGGTCAAAACAAAAGTTCAAAATACAATACGGGTTTTTTTCTTCACACGGCAACCTGCACCTTTAAACACAGAAAGCTCACCAGAGGGAGAAAACAACCAGAAAATCTAGGCTTTTTTGGTAATGTAAAACTAAAAGTAAAAAGGTTATAATAAAAGAATTTTTTTCTCTCCATAATCCAAAAATAATAACTTTTTCAAATAGCTTAATCTATTACTACAACTAGTTCAGAACTTAAAGGTTACATTTTTTTCCTCAAGAATCAACTGAACTGAACAACATATGAAACTTTTAGGAAGGAACATCTCTGAGTCATAACCCTTTTTTATTTCTTTTTTTAATCATATCTATTTAGTATTGAAATATTATATATACAGCACCTTCCACGTAAGCATCAAGTCTGAACTTTGACCCTTTGAACTCTGAACCCAGGTCACGCTGTTCCAGTGCGGACATAGTAATGCAGTGGGCCTACCTCTGCACTGGTATTTCCCGTTGATGTACTGCAGATCGAACCCTTCGTGACACTTGCAGATGTAGCTCCCAAACGTATTGATGCACTTCCTGAACCGGGGACATACCGCTATCCCTGTCACACACTCATCCACGTCTGAAACAACAAGAGCGCTTGGTTTCACCGTGTGGCAAGGAAGGACTTAAGAACTCTAACAAATAACACCATTTTTTAAATGCTAATATATATTCCAAATAAACCCCCTGGAAAATAGTCCGCTTTAGAGTGCATGACCTTCCCTCTCCACCCTTGATCTGTATTCATTTATGAACACAGCGGGTTGTATCAGGTTATATATTCCCTGGCATTACTCTGAACAATGCTTTGATTCATTATTGAAACTCCCTCTATTGGTTTTAATGTTGATCACCTCTAGGGGCACACACAGGACATTAATATTTAGCACCTGGAGTGTGAAAGGAGAATTCCACCTGATACGGTGACTCTTAGACGCACTAAGTCAGAGGTGGAGTCTGTGGGGACATCTTTCCTATTTATTTAGTTTTCTTCCTCTACCGACGATGGAAAAATGCAGAGTCTGCTTTAACCAGGTAATTCAGTTAGTTCAGAGGGGTCTGACCCAGAGGTGAACGCCGTGCATAATGAATGTTGAAGTTGACGTTATAATTAGCATGTTCGCAACATGTTGCGCTGATTTATGCTAATGAGTATCTTGTCCTCAATCTCAAACCAGTTTGAACAGATCCGCGCTTTGTTTTTCCAGGAAGCGATGTAACTACATATTTATGTGTAGATGTGTATCTGCATGGCGGTATCTGTGTGTAGTCTATAGCGTTCAACCCGCAGCTAACTCTGCTTCTTCTGACCTGCAGGTTATCTGTAACCTGTAGGCCTGTAGCTTGAACCTAAGGCAGATATCAGTGGCTAGTTTTCCCAAAGGTTTCTCATAACAGTTTAAACAACATTTTACCTAGTCTATCCTGATAAATAGACTATTCAATAGTAAATCGATAGAGAGTGTCCCGGATTTTATTTTGGTAAAGAATGATTTCATGGTAAAGACTTTCTGAACAAAGTTGTCTTGGTCAAGGCAAAGCTTGACAATGAAAAGCTAGATTATTTTATATTGGCTTCCAATCTGTATGTTGTTATATGTTGAGGGTAACCTCTGTGACCATGATGTCAATATTAACATGCTGAAGTGACCTATTTCACTTTGGCTGTGCACTAAGATACACAAGATATACAAGAACTATCGCCAAAAAGAATAGTCCCTGTTTTCATATTGTTTTGTATTTTCGCCAGCTGAGTGCCTGCGGCTCTTGCAGCTCTCTTCCATTGTCTGAGATTAATGTTGTGGCTGATTCCCCGCTCACGAGCAGGGACCGCAGACCCCCATAACCAGGCCAGTCAGCTCCAGGACACCCTGTATTTAAACCTGACACGGGGTAACTGCCTCAATTTGTACCCTTCCATCTGTGCATTAAATACCTGATGATTTAAAGGCAAAGTGTAAGAAGAAAAAAGGTGAAAAAACCAGAGCGAGAAACCAGGCGGGCCTGGTGGTTGGCATATAGATGTGATAGGCGGTGTGATTTCACCCAGAAGGAACCAGACTCCACTGAATCTCATCGGCTAATGAAGCTAAGAGCGACAGTGAACTCTGCGTAAATGTACTAGTTACCAGTCTATCTCTGAAATAAATGTAGGATTTTGTATATATTTCAGTTAGAAAATGGTGGGTGAAGAAAGTATTCCATTTGGTTTGCATACCGTTTTACCATGCTTGGGGCTTCTGTTCTCATTTTTTTTTCATTTTCTTCAAACTAATATTCCTTCATTCTTTCTACCGTTATACTTCCACTCCAACAGCTGCTTCTACGTGTTGGCATATTTATCATCACTAATTGGTATTTTTCCTTGTATTCAATTACGCCTTGCACTTTGTCTTGCTTTTCATAAGGGTGCAATACAAATAAAGTGATTAAATAATCATTATTATTCTAATCCCATAACCTTGCCTTGTCTGTTCTCATCACGAAGATGAGACAAAGCACTAACAAATAACAAACACTGTCTATCATGGGTGCCATCCACCTTTGGCCCCCGGCTCTAGCGGTACCGAGCCCTTCATGGAGGTACGGAGATGCGAGAGATGATGAACCAGGACATACCCACGCAGGTCCTCCCGTCGGGCCCCAGCTGTAGCCCTGGTGACGGACACTGACAGCGAACCTCCCCCTTGGACACCTCGCAGCCGTACTGGCAGTTGGCCATGCCACACGTACGGGCACCTGGTGGAGAACACAACACACCACACACGCCACAACACAGAGTTAGGGTTTTACATTTCATGGTATTATAGTATCTTATGATGTCATGGCCATTCATTGTCATATTACAGTATGAGTATGACATTTTATGTTGTAATACATAATTCATAACATATTTTCTCTTAATTTTCCCTTTTCCCTCTCTCTCTCTCTCTTTCTCTCTCTCTCTCTCTCTCTCTCTCTCTCTCTCTCTCTCTCTCTCTCTCTCTCTCTCTCTCTCTCTCTCTCTCTCTCTCTCTCTCTCTCTCTCTCTCTCTCTATATATATATACATAAAGTGATGTGGGATTCTGTGTGCATATATATACACACTTGTCTTCAGATTAATATTATATAACATTTACATAATATACTCTGAGCCACTCACTCCCCGAGGCAGACAGAGGTGTAAGCGTTTCTCTCCTTCATCTTCATCTCCTCCTTCTTCTCCTCCTCCTCCTCCTCTCATGGTCACCCTGACCGACACAAGACCCACCCTCCCCTCCAAACCAGACCAAACCGTTTCCCGCCCTCACCTCTTCCATCAACACATTGTTTCCCTGCTTCGCTGGCCGCTGCTCATGAGAAACTGGTGTGCCCCGGAGGAACACATTTTTCTTGCCTCTTTCAATATCCTCAAACCACAGCCAGGAAATTAAACCCGCTGCTACTGCCTCTGTTGCTGCTGCTGCTGTAGCTGCTCCTCGGCTTCACTCGCTATAGGCACTCTGGCTCCGACTCTCTTTCCAGTGTGTGTGCTTTTTATTTCTGATTAAATACTACAGTGATCTATCGATCCAAACACCAGAGGAGAGGAGAGGAGTGAGTGGAAGTGGTGTTTTACACTATCATCATACACCATCACCACCACCAACAGCATTGTGGGAGATGGTGTTGGGAAACGACAAGATTAAAAGTAATTCCCTGGTGGAAGGAATGGAGAAAATAGGAATTAGGAATTTATTTATTTTCTTTCGATTTATTTATTTATTCTTTCTTTTTTTTATGTCCCTGACAATATGGATTTAAAGTCAGGCTAGTAAGATGGTGGGGAACCCCCCCCCCCCCAAAAAAATGATTTAGAGGTATAGGTGTAAAACGTAATAAATGTACAGACAGACATCATCTCTTTTTATCATGATAGGATCAGTGAGACCTGCCAATACAGTACTGAGTAAATAAACAAATATCTATTTATTTTTGTTATTTTAATCTTTGCAGGTGTTTTTATCAGGACCCCTGAGTGGTTCCCAGCTGAAGAGCGATCAGAATGCGGAGCGCTTTAATTGAAACGTTCAATCACGCGCTTATGAGGCTGCTGTCAGAGGCACTTCCAGCGGTGTGGAAATGTGTTTCATTATGGGGAGTAGCAGTCATTAGCACTGCCTTGTGTAGGCATCCAGCTCTAAGAGTCATCCATAATGAACCGTGTGACCAGCCTGCTGCCCACGCAAGGGGACAGAGAGCCAGACAGACCGGGGGGAGGGGGGGGGGGTGTGTATGGGAGGGAACCTGGAGGTGAGAAAATTATTTGTCCATCAAAGGATATATATATAAAGAGAGAGAGAGAGAGAGAGAGAGAGAGAGAGAGAGAGAACGAGGGACAGAGTCAGAGAAAGAATGAAGGAGAAAGAGAGGAAGAGAAAAAAACGAAAGCCAAAATGTGAGGGAGAGAATGAGGGAGACAGGGAGAATAACATATAGAGAAACGAGTGAGAGCAAGAGAGAGAAAAAAAGAGATAGAATGAGGGAGAGAAAACAAGGTATGTAAAGACAAGGAAAAAAGAGTGAGGTATGCAGCGAGAGAGAGGGAGAGAGTGAGTGAGAGTGAGAGAGAGAGCGGTACGCCATAGGAGACTCACTTCCGCAGGTCCCGTCAGGCATTAGCATGTACCCGTTGAGGCAGTAGCACTTGTAGCTCCCGTAGGTGTTCATGCACCTGTGTTTACAGGGCCTCGGCTTCAGACCACACTCGTTCAGGTCTGCAGGGCGAGAGAGGCAGGGAGAGAGGGGGTACAAATGTATAAATACCTTGTGGTGTAAAAGACAAGAGGGGACAGAGGATCCAGAACTCGTCAATGAGTGGGGAGGGGGAGGAGGTCAAGGGGTCAAATGTCTCCTTCCTCCCCCAAAACACCTCCATCAATTTAGGTTTAAGGTTCAGGTGTGCGGGTGTGCATGTGGGGGAGGAGAGGGGAGGATGAGGAGCAGGAGAGAGGTGGAAGTATTTGGGAGTGGGTGGGAGAGGGGAAGAGGAGGAGTAGGTGAGAGGAGGAGGTGGGGGTGCGGGTGGAGTGGGGAGGAGAGGGGCTGAGGAGAAGCAGGAGAGAGGAGTAGGTGCTGGGGGAGGAGCAGGAGATGGGAGAAGGTGTGAGGAGTGGGGAAGAGGAGGTGTAGGAGAGAGAAGGATGTGGGGGAGGGGGAAGTCATGTCAGATGCAATAGGATTGCGGTGTTATGACATGTCAGAGGTTTCCTCTGTGATAACACTGTGATGAACGTGAAGTCGGGGGTGTTAACTGACAAACCAGTGAATTACCTGCGCCGGATACAAGATAATAGGGTAGGGTCCATCCATGAAAGCCCCGATGGCTGAGATATCATAAATCATTTAGCTGACAACGCCTGGAAATTGTGGGGTTTGCCCTGTTTTGCAGTTAAGTCCTTGAAAGAGATATCAACCCGTCGTCTTTGATCTACAGAGTGTCCCATGCTAAGAAAAGCCTTCGCTTCGAGTGTCTATAAAAATCTGATTTAATATGTTTCAGTTTCAGTTGCAAGAGACTTAGGAAAGAATTGAATGTACACTAAATAACAAGTCTAGTCTAATCTAAATGTCTCTTCTTTCATTAGCTTTTGAATGGAATTTCATTTCAGAATGAACATTATTTCGGTTGTGTAGTTCTCTGGTTTTGACAGTTAAGAGGTGCTGGAAAAATTACAGAATTCCTGTCATACTAGACTCCAGTCCCCAACTGATGTCCAAGCAGGTGCAAGTGTCCATCAAAATGGTAGGCAATGTGTGATTCGTGGATAGCCAATCTGTCAAATCACTCATCAAGAAATATATAGTATTTGCATACAATTTCCAAACGGTAAGACTGCAGTAGTCAAGGCACTATTATTGACTAAGGTTTTTGAGGAATCAGTTTGACTACAGCTGTCTGTGGCGAATTGTGATATTGTGAACCAACACAGGCCTTGATCAGTGAATATGAAGCAAGGAAAATCAGTTGGAACACAATTAGCCTTGTCTGATGAAGCACTTGAAGCAGGTATGCTAAGTATTTGTTAAGTGCTGCTTACTGGGGTTTTACAATAGTTGAATACCATTAAGCCAATAAAGTTGGTAATAAAGTCTGTGATTAGTCTTAAATCATTTCCTCATTTCCCACCCTCTCTTCTGGGGAAATTAGCTGATATATGAGCACATCCTCGTTCTTATGAAAATATTTTAACTTCTAATTAATTAAAGCACTTAAACAGCTTGTTGAAGAATACGTTACAGTCAGTCAGTGGTCTAGACAAGGTTTACATTGTACCCTAACCCTAACCCTAACCCTAGATTTATGGCGAGGTCTAACTTTAAATGACAAAGACGGATACAAATTTGGTCTGCTTGTTCAAGGAGCATTTACTCAAAGGTTGACAACGTCAAATCTCTAATACAATATAAATAACATAAATAGTATTTTAAAAAGTCTGGGCTCGACGTAATGACAAACCAAAAGGTGAGGTAAAGAAAACAAAAACAAACAAAACAACAACACAAAATAAGGCATTCCTGTCGGTAACCATGGGAACCCGAGATGACATTGTCCATCAACACAACTATGGGATGGCGGAGCGACCGGCTCCCGCTTGTCCATCATCACGGTAAAAAAAAAGAAGAAAAAGCGATTTATTATTTATGTAAATGAGGGATTATTGAACATGAGCGCATTCTCAGACAGTTCACACGACCATCAGCACATGTCAAACAAGAAGAGACCCAGGGGCCTCTGGACTCCAGGCTGACAGACTGAGAGAAAGGAAAATACTGCAAGGGAGAAAGGGGAAGGGGGGAGAGTTAGAATGAGAAGCAGGGGGAGATAAAGATAGAGAGAGGGATAGAGAGTGAGAGGGAGAGAGAGACTTAGAGTGAGGTAAGTAGCGCCAGACAAATAGAGAGAGAGGGAGAGAAAGGGAGAGAGATAGAAAGAGAGAGAGGGAGAATGCGAGTGAGATAGAAAGAAAGAGATAATAGGAGTGAGGTAGGGAAAGAGAAAGAACAAAATAAAGGAAAGAAAATGACAGAGCGAGAGACATAGATATAAGTAGATAACATGTATAACATGGACCATGGCCCAGGGACGGCAGGGAGCTGAGTTGGGCAGGGTGCAGGTGGAGGGCCTCTGGCTCTGGGGCTTACAGTAAACCTGGCCCTCCATAATACTGTAGCTGACTGACCCATCAGAGGTGATGCGTTTGTGTGGACAGATTTATAGGCCCCGGACCCCTGACAGTGAGCTATGTTCTGCTGCATACCTGATACGCCTCCATCACACAGAGATTAGGAAGTGTGTGAGGTGGGTGGGGGTGGGGGGGGGGGGGGGGGGGGGGGGGGGGGGGTTTGAACGTGCGTGCATGTGTGCGGATGTGAATACATGTATGTGTGGGTATGTGTAAGAAAAATGTGTGTGAGTGTGTGTTTGTGGGTGTGTGTTGGTGAAATTTTCTATGTGTAATAAAGTGTGCATGTGGATGTGCGTGTGTATATGTGTGTGTGGAGGGGAGGTTAGAGGGTGGGTGGGTGTTTATTCCCAGCAATGTGTGAACCCTGCAGAAGATAACGGTGGCCATAATGGTAGTCATTGTTCTTGCCGGTGGAAAAGGGAGAAAAGAAAAAAATATATCTATCAAAATGTTTTCCCTGTTCCTCCTCAGAGCGCTCAACATCTGAAAAACGATAGGGGAGAGAGAACATGAATACAAGAAGTATTACAACAAGTCCTGCTAGCGAGAGTTATGAGCAGAGAACTCATCGTGGCTCCTTCATGCCGACAGGACAAAAAAAAAGACTATTTGTCAACCGCTCGGGCTGGAAGCGGAAGAAGAGCATAAATAAAGAAGAGAAAGGGAGAGAGAGAATAGAGGAGAAAGATCCACAGTGATGGGGCGCACACTGTGATCGTGGCGAGGCCTGACATGCTCCGCATTCAGAAGTTCCCCTGCAAAGATATTTATACTTGCGAGCAGTCCACTGCCATGATAAAATAAATATACTGTGTATATATACTGTATCCATATAACTGTATATTTATCCATGGCAACATAAGGCATTGTGGGAAGATAGGGCTAATAGATAAGCAACATTGGTTCCTGCCGGTCTTCTGTGGTGAGTGCGTGTGCAAGACCATGCATTTGGTTGCTCAGCCATGAGCAGAGAGAGAGGAGGATGCCAGAAGGGCAAGAAGGGCAAAGACAGGGCGAAGCTGCCTGCTATTTGACAATGTCAATCTCTCACCCTCCATTGCTACCCTCGCGGGTGGATGGTCCACGGGGAGAGAGATAGGGAGATGGATATCCCATAGTGGTGGGGCGAAATACCCCAGCTCCTCTGCTTGGACGAAACAGAACGAGAGGAGAGAGAAGGGAGGAGATGGTTTGGAAGAGACAGAACGAGAATTGGGATAGTGAGGAGAGAAAGAAGTTGGAAAGAAAGAAAGAGATGTAAAAAGAGAGTCAGAGAGGAAGAGGAAAAGAAAAGAGAAAGAAAAGAGAAAGAGAGAGAGAGTGTTATTGGAATGAAAGGCACCAACGGCTGGATTAGAACACCTCTCCCCACATTCCTGAAGAGCACAGAAGAACATAATGCAGCAAGAGGATTACGCCGGTGGGACTCAGATATGTGGTAGGAGGAGACAGAACATAGCCTAAATCTCTTCACCTGTTCTCCTCCATTAGACCTCCTTCTCTGCCACTAAGGAAGAAACCAGAAGGAGCTCAGCACAATAACTGCACAGATTTCAGAACTCATCCCTCATTATTCTCTTCCAATTTGTCCGTGTCGGTGTACAGGTCATAGGTCAACGGTAGACAGAAGGTGTGTGCTTAACAGCAACACCAGTGGTGGACTGGTAAGTGGTGGAGGTGGTGATAGTGGGGGAAGTGGTGATGGAAGGCAATTCTGCTCAATCCCTGCCAGCCGATCTCCTGGTAGAATCTCAGTTGGTTACAAGTAACACCAAGAAAATTATGATATGAGTCTGGGAACAAATTATCTATGTTAAGATATTAATCAATTACTTTTATTATATGTGTGTGTCTCGCGCTTGTCCTTGTGTAAATGAATAAAGGGTCGAAAATACCATCAAAAGATCAATACCTATTGAAAGATACTGAAAATAAATCTTAGCTTATCTATGCACACAGAGTTCATACGAGTTCATAGGTTCATATCTGACTTCACGCTTTTTGCTGAGTAGCTTCACAAAGTAATGTTCACAGCACATTCACGGTCTCTATGCTCACAGTTAAATCATGTGTTGGTTAAATTAGCCTAGTAAAGCAAAAAAAACAACACTTTGGCTACAACGAGTTAATGGTGGTAATCAACAGACATCCACACCATTATTTGAGTCGGTCCCATCTGGTTTGAATAGCTTTCAAATGACATCCAGCAGGCAAAAAAAAAACAACAACAGATGAGGCAAGGATAGATCAGTTTCAGGAAAAACAAATATCAAGTAAGACACTTATGCACAAACTGCAAATCGAATTTTAAAACGTAGTAATGGAAGAAAAGAGCCTCACCGCAGCTTTTAATAAGGAACGACTAGGGTGGTCTTGCAGAAGAAAAACATAGCGAGAAAAGGTCAAGAAGAATATACCAATCAGAAGGGCTGTATTCTCACTGTATTCTCTGTGAGGGCAGAGTAGAAAATATTTAGAGAGAGCCGAAGATGAGAGTTATTAGTCGTTTCTTTTGGCGAAGCCAGGGAGAACAGGGAGACGTGAGGTTTAAGAATAGCTGTCCCCATTAAAGCGGTGTTCGTGCTAATGACCATCTCACTCTAGAGCTGTTTAACACTGTCTCTCCGTAAGCCAAGTGAGGAAGCAATTAAATCCACCCGCATGGTATAAACATGGCATTAAGGTGAACCAGCAGTACATGAACTCATCGGTTGGGACTGATCATTTTTTGAACAGTGTTGTTTCAGGCATTGTTAAATAAACAGACGCTCCGATGGATTTATTTGTAGAGTGAGAGAACTACTTGAGATAACGTCATGCTTAATGACGAAATTCTGAGGAATGGCTCCTGAGCATGGGGAACATATATCAGCGCTATGGTCTGTTACTATTTAATATCACTATTTAGTTATTTAGGAGATACTTATCCACAGTGACTTGCAGTGAATGTAGGTGTTATTAATGGGCAGGTAGGGGTTAAACATCTTGCTCGAGGTTGCCAACAGCTAGGTTGCAGACATTGGGGAATTTAACCTAGAACCTCCTGGTGATGTCTTGGCTGGTGAAAATGTGCAGGTCTATCTAAAAGATTATATTTGTAACAAAAAATAAGAAAGATAAGAAATATATTCTTATTTGCTTTCATTCATTTTGACAACATGAAATAATACCTGTTACCTTATATTAGTCAGCTCATTTCCCATATGATGTAGCTTTTTAACAAAGCATACAAAAAAACTAATGCTAGAGGAATGATCAGTTATTGATTCAACCAATCAGAAGAGATTGGTTGATGCAATACCTTCTAGAGATCCTTTGAATCTACTTTGAATGTGAGCAGGAGGTGCACTCCCACTACCACACTTCCAACCCTGACCGAACAGTCTTTGTGTTTTTGTCCCTCCTGGTATATTCTGTTCAATCTTTTTTCATTGAATAGGTCAAAACGTTCCCATTCCAGTATCGCTCCCCACGTAAAATACATGGGAAAAGTGGTTGTCCAATAAATGGAATATGTAAATATTCAAATAAATTAATAGCCTTGAGCATTAATCTCATATTGCTGTTTAAGATTTCAAAATTTGGAATCTATCATTTTTGTAGCATGACCCAAACAAGAAATAAAATCATATTGCTTTTACTGAAGCAAAGCAAACGGAGCCCAAATGTAGTAGGCCTGTATTTTGGTGCTCACTTCATATGGACTCAAGTCTATATTGGACACAAAAATACCAAACCTTTTTTTGCGTCTCTCACGAGAATTTATATGTGATTAAACTGTACATTTTGGAATATAGAATGTTGGAAACCTGAAACAGAGTTTGGAACCTGAAACGAAGATGGTTGTGTGTTTTGTAGCATGATCTCTTCTTCTTCGTTGGATTGTGTTTGCGAAGTGACACAGTGGTTTCCCAGGTGTTAAGCACTCCTGTTAATTGGAGTGCCTTCAGGGTCATTCATCTGTCCACAGGCCCCATTTAGACCCAGAGGAATGCCTAGCTAAGCCTGCCAGGAGTCTTTCTGAGTATGTGTTTGTGTGTGTGTGTGTGTGTGTGTGTGTGTGTGTGTGTGTGTGTGTGTGTGTGTGTGTGTGTTTCTGTGTATGTGTGTGTGTGTGTGTGAGTGCAAACCCATTTGTTCAAGCATGCATCAGCAATGACTATTTGTAAATATACTTTTGTAAATCTATGTCATCAGCAAAAGTTCAAATAAATGTTTCTTCTCCTTAAACACAGAATCAGCATTTTATTGCTGGATTTATTTATGATATATATTATAATATACTGTAGGAGCAGTCAGCAAGTGGATGTAGAAACAAGGGCAGAAAAGCAGCTAACATGATGTCTAATGAAGAGTTCAACTCAAATTTAATTGATTCACAAATGGACAAATGATGTCACCCAGCGCACACCAAAACACTAATATCTGACTAAACCCCAAACCCTTTTGGTTTTTAACAAATGGGTTCTCAACAGATATATCAAAACGTACCTGACCGTTGAAACCATTTCAGCGCTGCGGTGTCCGGTGTCTTAGATAGGACCATTGGCGCGGACGGCCATTGTGGTCTTTATGCAGGGCACAGAACCGTCTCTCATTCCCTTTTGTTCCATGCTAAGACAAAGTCTGGTTGTCTGGCCGTCTGGCTGTCTGGCTGTCTGGCTTGGCTGTCTGGCTGTCTGGCAGACATGAGCCACCTATTGCCCGGCAACGACCTGTGAGTCATCAGGAACATTCCGGAAAGGATCTTTTTCAACTCCCCCCCTTTCTTGTCTTGCCATTTTTAATAACACGTTATCCTATTCCCCACGTTAGGGCTCAAATCCCACAACAATTTTTCAGGACACTTGGACGCATGTCAAATTACTTTGCCTCGACAAAACCCTCTACATTTCCTATGGTTTTCAAGCGAACATACACATACTGCACCTACAAGCCCAGGGGCACATAATAGACCTACACGCAATACACAATATGCAACACAACACACTCCCCTTCGTGGGCGCACACACACACACATACACACATACACACAATCACGAAACTTCAATAAGTCAGGCTGAATTGCGCGGAGGTATCTGAGGTCAGTAATTGCGATGTTATCTCCACAGGAGAGGATGCACGCCAGAGATCGTTTGACTTGTCCCCTTCAGCCGTTTCCATTTTAGCTGATTCAGCTTCTCTCCCTCTCTCTCTACCTCCCTCTCTCTCTCTCTTTCTCCCTCTCTCCCCTGTGATTACACCTTCCTGTTTCACCTGAGGACATCTGCTGGGACCAAACCAGCCTCTAAAGCAGCCCCTTATGCGTTGTGAATGAGCAGCAAGATTCATATGTGAACGCCCTCTTGGCCGAGGGTAGAGGGATGGCAAAACAAAGCGACAACAACTAAAATAAATAAAAAGGATTACAGTAGTATGCTACGATGGCTTGGGGCAGCTGTTTTTACCTGGGTAAGCTGGTGAGGGTGTAGATGTCGTAAAAGAGGTGTGTGCCCACCCTTAAAGGCAGAAATTCATTATCTGGCTATACCTTGATGACCTACTTTATTTAAATACAGCATAGGAAAACTGCATTTATCTGCTGCTGGTTTATATCTATTTAAGTGCAGCGAAGGAATACCAGGCATAGTCATGCTAATATTTCCACTGTATCTAAGGGAATCCAATATAAAATGTAAACAAAGATTTGAATGTGGTCAATATGTTGTTTTTATTGTTGAAAACAATCACCTTGGGAGAAATATAGCCTATATAGTGTGCGGACTCTACTCTTTCAAACGTATTGTTATTGGTGTGCACGTACATCTCCTTCTTAGTCTTACAATGTCCCATCAACAATTGTTAAGAACAAGACAACACAAATAAATTAAAACAATAGTAATTAATGACAAAATATATGTATACATAGTAGGCTTCCTACTATGTTATAGCAGAACTTGTGAGGGGAGACGGCACAGAGCCTGTTGCAGAAACCAGAAACGGCATGGAGCGGAGTTATGCCATGTTTCCTGTTTCGTACGGAGAGGATGAAGATTTCAGAAGGGGATAAGTGTGTCTCTACAGTGTTGATCTGAAAACTTTACACACTTGAACTACTGTTGGCAGAGTTTGTGTTCGCCAATTATGCACTTACAGAATCCCCGCCTCCAGCAACATGATTGGTAAAGAAATATATGAAGGCAAAGAACATCAAACGCCTGTTTCCCCAGATTTGAGGTCGTCTGCCGTCAAACTTGAGATATCAATCTGAAGTCTGATTTGTGAGACTACTGCTCAGGTAAACCCGGGGAGCCGGGATGTATGGATCAAAACCTACCTTGATTGCAGGTCTTTCCGGTGAAGCCCGCGTGGCACTTGCACTTGTTGGGTCCGATGCAGTCTCCGTGTTTACACCCAGGCTGGCACAGGGCTGTAAGAAGGAGCAGGGAGGGGAGGGGAGGGGAGGGGGAGATCAATGCACTGCGCCCTGGAGGAGTCCTTGGAGCAGTTGAGCATGAAAAACATTTGATCCATGCACCTTTTTATTTTGGCACGCATCAAGGGGGAAGCAGTGTGTTATGTGTCTACTAACCATCCATGTAATATGACTGTGTGTGTGTAGGTGTGTGTGTGTCTGTGTGTGTGTATTTGTGTGTGGGAGTCACAAATCATATGACTGTGAATGTGTGTGCAAATGTGTGTGCGCATGTGCATCTGTGTATGTGTGTGTGTTTCTCCACATAAACCAAATATAGAAACATCATGGAGTTAGATTCATAAACTGGTTTCCTTGGTGATATACATCGTTTTAACACCCTGACGTTAGCAAGCACCTGAACGGTCCATAAAACTCCAAAGAATAACCCTTACTCTCATGGCTTTTAGATGCAACATGAGCTGTATGAGTCTTTACAGCCTGCAGGACAATTTCTTTATTTACTGCTAAAATATGAGTTATTCCTAACGGTATCAACCCAATGTCTTGCCCACAGGAATCTGTGTACATTGTGTACGGTCAGACTGAGGAGGAAGCCGCTACATGGTCAGGTCACCGGAGACTGCGGTTGCTTTCACACTCCAGGGGGAGGAGTGTGGGCATGGGGATTTGGGTGACGTTGGCATGTAAGTATGAACGGCCTCCGTGCGTGTGCGTGTGTGTGTGTGCCGTTTGAGCGAGCAGAGCCGCTCTCTCCCCTGCTTATCTGACGGCTCCTGCTTCAGCTTGCAGTTAAGCACGTCCGCCGCACGCTGCCTCAGCCAAGTGCTGCTAATTTTCACTAAGGGCTTCATTAGCTCTGTCATAATACGAGCCAATCACAGGGCGTAATTACCCTAGCGGTGAATGACGCCACGCACAAAAAAACTAAAGGGATGTGTGCATGGGTGGGATGGAGTTTCTGTACAGTCGTATACGCAGTCAATGTGGGCGTCTATGTCTATGCAGATATGAATGCAGTCCCTTTGTGAGTGTGTGTAAGTGAGTGTGTATGTGTGGTGTTTTTGAGAGAGCCACAGACTGTGTGTGTTTGCATGTGTGTGATTGTGCGTAAGTGTGTGTGTGTCTGTCTGTGCTCATATGAATGCAGTCCATTTGTGAGTGTGTGAATGTGTGTGTGTTTTTGAGAGAGAGGCACAGATTGTGTGCGTGTATGTGGGTGGTAGTGCACGCGCACATGTGTGTGAAGTTGGTGTGAGCATGTGTGTGTGTGTGGGTGTTTTTGAGAGAGAGGCACAGATTGTGTGTGTGTTTGCGTGTGTGTGATTGTGCGTAAGTGTGTGTGTGTCTGTGCACATATGGATGCAGTCCGTTTGTGAGTGTGTGAACGTGTGTGTGTGTTTTTGAGAGGCAGATTGTGTGTGTGTGTGTGTGTGTATGTGTATGTGTGTGTGGGTGGTAGTGCACACGCATGTGTGTGTGGTGTTGGTGTGAGCATGTGTGTGTGTGTGTGTGTGTCTGTGTCTGTGTGTGTGTGTGTGTGTGTTTTTGAGAGAGAGGCACAGATTGTGTGTGTGTGTGTGTGTGTGTGTGTGTGTGTGTGTGTGTGTGTGTGTGTGTGTGTGTGTGCTAGAGAAAAAGGAAGAAACAGATTAAAACAGGATAGCAGAGGGAGAGAAAAGGGAACCATGAGATGAGAGCCTTAATCCCACATGAGCCAGGTTTTGGTGTGTTTTGTAAATTGCGGTGCGTATCTTTTGTTGTGTATTTAAATCATTACACAGATCAAGTCGCATTTGGGAAAAGCAAAGCTACGGGCTTTACGATATTGTCACACACAGCCTCGAGTCAACACTTCACTAGGTTCCATAATTCTTGCAGGATTCTCTTAAGATTTTAAAACAGAAGTACATAAAAGATGCCGAAATGAAGAGGCAGGTGATACGCCAAAATGAGTTAAAACGCTGGTCACCACTTTGCCTTAAAGGATAATACCGGATACTGGGTGAACAAACCACTATAACCGTCTCTCCTGGCTTCACTAAAACACCTGCTACCAATGTAACATGTAAAAATGACATGTTATATTGGTAGCGGGTGTTTTAGTGAAGCCAGAAGAGGCCTACCGATTCTGCTCAAGAGCATATAGCGCATTCTCGCAACGAATGTCTTTTGGAAGACATGTGCTTCGTGTCAGAACTGAGTTTGTGAAAGTTAGTGGACAACAAAACGGTGAATTGCCCTACATACGCCATAAGTATAAACTAAATGTGTTATCATGAAGACCATGGTGCTTCTGCTATTGTTTATGTTGGTGGCAGGTGAGCTCACACAAAATCATCTTAGGCATTATTGGCACAGTGAAGTAATTCCGCCAATTATATTGGCAGCGGATGTTTTAGGGAAGCCAGGAGAGATGGTTACAATGGCTTGATCCGACTTGTATTATCATTAAGTGGTTTGACAGCATAACGCATTCTATTCAATCTTCAGCAAAGATAGTTATTTCACGTGTATTTACTGGAAGCCTCCACACAACCCCTGAAAAGACCTACAAACCGAATCAAAGTCTACAATGCCATCTCTCCCTCCAGTATGAAAAGACAAAAGGTCGGAAAAATAAACATTCAAAACGGAGGGGACTATACAAGACTTGTTCCGTTATTGTTAGACGCCATCGTCTTATAGAAACACAGCCTACTCCCCCTTTGCCCAGGCCAAAAGCTGCAGTATTAACAATGGAAAACCTGAGACCGGCAATTACACCCCTGTGATTGGAAATTGGTTAAACAAAATGGCGTCTGTGTTTCTCCGTTGTAATGGAGCGGTGGTATTGGAAACACAGGTCTCTACTGTGAACAGCTTTGCCCAATGGCGCCCGGGGTATTTTTAAACAAGCAGTAACCCCCAGTAACGGAGATCAGGGAAAGGGTTGGCCTGTGGTGTTTATTAACACATCAAACAGCATGGGGGGCTAAAACAGGCACATGCTAGCTGAGGGCATCCATACATAGCCCGTACATAGCAGCAGCGCGTCGTTCCAGGAATACCAGGTGGACGTGCCTGCCGATGACACATGGCGTTACACACAGTTTACATCAGGCATTCCGCTGGACACAAAAGGACCCGGGACGGAATGGTGACAGTGCTGGGTCATGGCATGTCCACATAGCGAGACCGCTAGCGCAACGAGTCCCAGAGATACAGCGATAGGAGTTATTTTGATTATACTACGAAAAGATAGTACTTCAGCTACTTTAAAGCCTTGTTTTTTTTTTGTTTTTTTTTTTTGTATTACGAGGAGCGGGGAAAACCCAATCTGATTAGAGTTGTGGCTTTAATGTGTTAATTAGCCTGATTATGCCACGCCATGCTTTTAGTTATTTTATGCTGAGTAGTTAAAAGAAAAGTTTTCGCTCATACATTACGTCAGTTGAAAGGGTTTCGCTTAGTGCCTCCTAGTCGAGGCTACAGAGCGAGGCAATAAACTGTTAGCCGTGTCACCCTGAAGGAATTTTGAAATAATTAATCGAGAGATATGAGTTCTCAGTGAGGAACAGCAGCTGCAGAAGAAAGCAGGTCATTAGCAGAGATCTGAAACCGGGGAGAGAAAGAGATGGCCACAGCCGAAGGGGGTGGAGGGGGGTGCGGTTGGGGGGGGGGGGGGGGGGGGGGGGGGGGGGGGTAGTGTGAGGTATTAATGTGTTGAGGGGGAAGTGGTTTGAATCTATAAATAAGTGAGCGAGAAAGAGAGAGCACGCAGAATTTTGGAAGATGTGGCCCCAGGATGAGTGTCTAGCAGCAACATTATTTTCCAGAAAACACATGGAGCTAACCTTGAGGTTGGCATCGTATCCCGGCTACCCTGTGTGTTAGGGTGAAGAGCGCTGCAAAACAAACAGCCAAACAAAAGACAAGGAGCGTTGCAGGCTTTTTTTTCTTCTTTTTTTTAGTCAGGAGCAAAACCAAATGTACATGATGTTAGGGAATTAAAAAACACAACTTAAGGAAAACTGAAGAAAAATAGGAATGTCGGGAGTCACACATATTCGCGTTCAGGCAAACACAATTTGGGTTTTGTGTCATAAATAAAGGATTGTAATAATGGTTAAAAAGGTAGATTTTTTTATATGAATTGAAATGGTCCAACGATGCAGCAGAATCAAGATTACTGATTATGTGAATACCACCAGTAGGCTACCGCAAATCTGAGTCAGTTTGGAACTCACAAATGAATTTAAGTGTGTGTGTGTTTGAGTCGGTTTTGTTGTAGCCTGTTGAAATATAACAAAAGTTAGAGTTTCATTAGTTTATGTCCTTGATTTTGATACAGTGGACATGCACATTTTAAACAAATGAATTATTATTTTGTATTACCACCTACTAAGGCTTGGCAATGTGATTGGGTATTAAGTCGTTTATCATAATTATATTCACATTACGTAATATAAATGTTTAACATACTGCTATAATGTGAAACTTGGCTTTGTAATGAATTAATATTGGAACATCTGTGCTTCGCAAGTGCTTAATAGAAGCGTATGTATTATATATTAGCATTATTGTATATATGCATGTAAAAGAAACAACCATTGACAAAACCACTGCAAGAAAACCCCCTACGTACCTTCGGACAAACTCAAGCCTAATTGTTAAGTTTACCGCCCTAATGAGCACTAATAGTTGAAGAGACGATAAAAAGCAGTGTGTTCACGGATCAGTGCGCCACCAAGCCACAGAGACCATCCAGCTAAAATGAGGTTTTGTTAAACTACAGATCACCTTACAGTCAATCATCGCTCACTCATTGGATCCGATGACCAAATTCTACAAGCCTCCACGTCCTAGTCCAACCTGCACCACGCTTAAAAGAATGAAGCCACACTACTCCATTCAGCACATCCAAAGCCCAGCAGTTCACACTTTAAATCCTTTTAGAGATGAGATAATTCACCTGTGAAGGACAGTGAGAAGAAGAATGCTTTGTCTCCGCTTGGCTGGTTATCTGTATTCCTGTCACTCTAAATGTTTTATTTTATCTTTTTATTCTAGGTTGAATATATGCAATGGATATCTTGTTGAGTTTGACTAGTGGCTTATCCGGGGAGTCTGTATCATCAATTTTTAGAATTTGATAAAGAAACCATGTATAGATATGGTTTATTAATTAAAAATGCATTTCATATGGATGGAATATGTTAGCATTTTATTTCAAAGTTCATTACATTTAACTCTGTTTCATGTTTCATTTAATAAATCCCGCTATGGGAAGAAAAAACGTAAAATATAAATTACATGAAATATTAAATGAAATGGATCACATAAACAAGTTTCTCTGTGCAATGTGTATCTCAATGGTACATAATCTTTCTTTCTTTCGTTCTCTCCCCCCCTCCCTCTCTCTCTCTCTCTATCTCTCTCTCTCTCTCTCTCACTCTCCTCTCTCTCCTAAATAATTTCAACAAAGTGGCCAATCCCCCGCCTTGTTCCTTGTCAAATGGTAGTCTGATGAACCAATCGGTGAGCTGTGTCTGCGGAGGCAACAACCCCGTAGCTCTGCTCTGCTCTCCTCTGTCACCATGTCGACTAAAACCTGAGGACTGTGACACACCTGCACGTGAATGCACATGCAAGCACACACACACACATACACACACACACACACACACACACACAGACCACCACAAACACATACACACATGCACACATACGCATGCATATACACACACACACAAATACACACACAGGGGTGCACACACATACACACACACACACACACACACACTAAATCTCCTAATCCCCCATTTCCATCTCTCTCTCTCTCCCTCTCTTCTGAAATCAGAGTCAGGCTGATTTGATGCAGGACTGATTGTAGTTTAAAGAGCAAGGCTGTAGGGATATGAGAAGCGGATGTAGCCCCCCCCCCCCCCCCCCCCCCCCCCCCCCCCCCCATCCCACATCCCCTCTCCCCCCCCTCCTCATTGGAATGCATTGAGGGAGAATGAGCAGTGATTTCAATAGCAACAGATATGACTCTGTGGGAAGCAGGTGGTAGTGATGGTGGTGGTGAGGGAGGGGGGGGCATAGTTCTGAATTAGCGTGTAAGTGTTGCTTAAAAAACGCAGAATATGTGGGACTCCAGAGACACAATCATGATAACATGCATGCTCACACACTGCTGCTGTTTGGAGTCAACCAGATTCATGGATTCATTTACAGAACTTCAGGCACTACTTCAGTTGTACTGTTTATAAGATATCTGCTCTCTCCTGGAATATAAACTCCAGTGTCAACAATACGTTGCATTGTTGTACCTTATGACTAACGAATTGTCAACACATTATTTATGACAATAGCATCCTTTGTTTTACAGGTCAAGTCTAGTCAAGCCTGGGGATCTGGAGTTTCCAAGGTGTTACTTTGGTATTGCTGTGCTGAGGCTGTTGGCTACAGAGCTGCTGAGATTCAGCCGGTACTGAAGTCTGGGCTGAGACTATGTTATACATCCTGCAACACACACTATAACACACTATACACAAGGGAGAAATGGTAGTGAGCCTTCGCTTCTATGCTTGAAATTGTGATTGCAAGGCGTGAACAGTAGCTTTAGCTCAGAAAGCCGTTGACATAACGTTTAACTTGTCTTCAACTACAATGTCTAAATCTTAAACTCGAACTGAACAATTACAGAGAGAGGGCCAACCAATGTTAATGTTTAAATGTGGTGAATACTCCAACTGTGATATTTCATTTATAAAGGGTTATTTTTTTATCACATTCCTTTTATAAACCACAGCAGCAGTATGAGACATGTACCTGAAAATAAAAAATAATGCAGTTAGTAAAACATTTTTTATAAATCAAATATAACATGAAATGATGAAGTTCAAAATAAATGTGCAATTCAAACTAAAGATCAACAAGTTGTTGCTTTGGTAACGGAACAAGACACACATGTTTAAGCGGATTAGAAGACATCAATAAAAGCTTTGACATATGGAACGGACATGCAGTGTAACGGACCTTCTGTTACAACCCCCACCCTCATCCCCATCACATTCTTCATTATGCTTCATTATGCACACAGGGTTATGCAGGCGATTTTGATCGTTGGGATGTTTGTTAGGATGTTTTTTTTTATGTTGTTTCACAAAATAATTTAGGAATGCAATCATAAATATGTATTTCTTGTTGTAATGTGTGGCTGGTTTTAGTAGGAGGTCATTTGATAAGCCAAGATCTCTACAGATTAAATGTTATCTATGTAAATGAAGTGAACATCACAACTATCTTTTGAATCAATCACGATGGTATCACTCATCTCTTCATTAGATGCAACCAGCATCTCTCCTCCTCAACAAAAGAAGGTGAGAATAAATAATGTACCGTAATCCTCCTCATATTATCTGGAGCAATTACAATCTTAAACAAAAGACTGTCCAACGTGTCTGCTCTTGTTTGAATGTTTTCCTGTGAAACCTTTGAAGTCGACTGGTATGTTTAAGGGTTAACGTTAGCATGTAGCATCTACTATGGCCCAAGCCAGTAACCCTGGCAACTATCTCAACGCAACAGTCCTCTCCTAGCACCCCCGGGCGAGTATCACGTCTGCCACGTTTGAGAGATACTTTCGAGGTACACATCAATTTGAGGCGGAAAATATCCACTGAGAAGCTGAGGATGAATCATAGTTCCTAGGTTCCTTGTTTTGGCAAGGTGTCTAAGAAACAAGACGTGCTCAGTCAGTTAACATGGGTAAGACAAAAGGACTCAAATAAGCCATATATCTTCAAAGTAAGCTCAATTGTACATAACACATATTACATTTTTTGGACGTGCTATTCATTTACAAGGGCTTCCAGTTGCAGTCACTTTGGCCAGTTGCCAACCTGTACAGAGGCTTTGTTACCACGACGACTAACTAACAAAACGCTGCATCAAACGTTCCGTCCACATGACTCTCTCTCTCTTCAACATGCCTCGCTCGGTCGTCAGGTGAACGTTGGGACAAAACAAAACATAAACACACCAGGTGACATAGACAAATGCTTCCTAATAATGCTAGTCATTACTATAGTTAGTACTATAGTCCAAAGTGACTTACAGTAAAAAAAATTACAACAAATTACATGTCATAAATGAGCTGGTAGAGGCTAGGCATCTTTCTCAGCGATGCATACAGTTAAGATGTGTGGAGATTCAGGGGGTTCAAACCCAGAATCGTTACACCCTAACCACTCAGGACTACTCTCCCCCCTGCTCTGTAACAAGATGTGGGGACCCCAGGTGACCCCAGGAAATATCTCCCACCAAAAAATCCCAAGGCCGAATCGTAGTGCGACTCACGTTGGCAGTGTCCCCAGGAGCGCCGCGTCCAGCCCCAGCAGCAGTCCACCCGGGCCCCGTAGCGACACAGGCCGTTGGAGGGGGCCATCTGCCGTGGCCACCTGTAAGAGACACACACACATACACACACATACACACACACACACACACACTCACACACACACACACACACACACACACACACACACACACACACACGCGCTTGTAATTAGATCACAGTCCCCTAAATGTTATAACAGGCCAGAATGGGTTCTTGGCTGTTGCTATAACATCAGCAGGCAAGAATTCAACTTTTTACTGAGACCAAACCAAAACTACATTTGAGTATGAATGTTTTTTGTGTTATATTAATATTGAGAATTTGTTTTTTTTTATCACTTTTTGTTCATTCATTTTTGTAAATTTCTGTTTAGTTTACTTCATTGTATGCATTAATGATGGTATTTTAAACTGCAATACAGTTAATATTTTAGTTGAGTAGAGTTGATATCTAAAGTTATAAATGTATCTTTTGGATCTTCAAAAGCCTACATATAGAAACCAATCACTTTTAAATCTTTATTCCCGCTAACAAATCATAAAACCGACTTTGCAGTGCCCCTTCCAATAAAGGCTTTGGCTGTTTTAGGATTAAAACATCAATACTGTGTTAAAGTTCACCTCAAAACACAGGAGGAAATCAATGTGTCAGATCAATGTGTCTGATGGTCAACCGGAGAGCATGTTGAAAGTGCGCCTGGCTTCGTTTTACTACGAGTTGCACCCGTGTGCGAAAACAGACACTTGAGGTTTACGCATGCCACATTTCTGCTGTTCTCGATAAAGACCCACAAGATGGACAAACTATCGTCCTTCACTGTTTGTCCCAATGTTTATTATTATTATTATTATTGACACAGTGGTATGAGGTCCATCTCTTGTCAAATATACACATATAATCCATTAATTTCAACTGTGAGAGTTAAAAGATAGTACAGTTCAGTATAAGTACCATAAGCCGAAAAAGCTGTAGGCATCACAGTGAAAAGTAGCATAAAGTGCATCCAGAGTGCATGCCAGCAGTATATATACAGAGAGTGCAGAAAGGCAAGTGCAAGTATGAAAGGGTAATACTGTAAATATTCCCAGTGCTACTAAAAACCAATCATTGTTTTTACATCAATGATTGTTTTAATACTTGTATGAAAAGTAAACACACAGAAAGAGAATCAAAGTGTTTTTATGACACCATTGTGTACTACGGAGGAAGGAAATATCTTGGCTGAGACCGATGATCAGCTGGCTCTGAGTCCACACAACACAGCCTCACAGCACAACATCTTGGCGTGGAGAGAGGGAGATGGGGAAAGAGAGAGAGAGAGAGAGAGAGAGAGAGAGAGCGAAGCAGAGCATTTCCACAACAGCAGACTGCAGAGTTCAAGACCTCGTCTCAACTCAGTGAAATTTGGCGGTTAGGAGAATCAACGGCTGTGAGTGAGGAATGTGTTCTGTGTTTTATTGGGGCATTGTTGTTAATTCTTTTAACGCACACAACAAAACGATCAACAGCGAGAAACAACTTGTGGAAAAGAAAGTACTTAAATACTTAAAACACTTTGGCTATAAAGTGCAGGCTGTAAGTGTACAATGTTTTATATTTGGTGCAGGCAACAGAAGTCATCAGTCTAAATTTAAAGCACGTGCACGGATAAGTGAGCCACTTCCTGAGTGACGCGACGGCCGGAGGATTCTCACAAAAAGGGGGAACCAAAGAGTGTGGAAACCCCTTGAGACAATAGACAACTGATCTGTGGCGCCGGGATGAAAACGAGGGGCTTCCGCTCAGTATTCAGCACACACCCGACATCGCCATGCCTGCCTGTTAGCGGCTCTTTGCCAAGATGAGCAAATGCTAATGCTTGACCCGCTGCCAATCACCTCGATGGGGCAAAGAGAGAAGAAAAACTGTGATGGAGGATGCTAAGCGAGAGTGGCAGATTCAGGGGAAATGTTTGTCTGCTGCCTGGCAGGCGGGAAGCACGGCGGCAGCCAGGCAGACACACACACACACACACACACACACACACACACACACACACACACACACACACAAACACTCTAAGCGTGTTCAGCAGAAACAGGAGGAGAGAGGATAGGGGAGAGGAGAGAGGGGGAGAAAGAAGGGAGGGGATGTGGAGAGAGGGGAGAGACAAGAGAGAAAGGAGGAGTTAGGAGAGGCTAGATGAGGGGAGAAAGGGAAGGAGAGGAGAGGAGAAGAGAAGATTGAGTAGATGAGAGAGGATGTAAAGAGAGGAGAGCAGAGGAAAAGAAAAGAGGAGAAGAGAAAAGGGAAGGATGGGAATAGGGAGAGGAATGGGGATGAGAGGAGAGGAGGGGACAAAGGGGTGAGAGGGGACAAAGGGCAAGAAGACAGTAGAGTAGGGGAGAGGAGAGCAAAAAGTGTTTGAGACGAGAGAAGAGGAGGGGGAGGATTGAAGAGAGAACACAAGAAAGGAGAGGAGGGGAGAAAGGGGTGAGAGGGGAGAGAGGGTGAGAATAGAGTAGAAGAGAGTAGAGGAGAGGAGAGACAGCGGAGAGGGGAAAGAGGGGATAGGAGGGACAAAGGTGATGAGGAGTGGAGAGGAGGAGAGGGAAGAGGAGAGAGAAGACAGGGGGAGAGGAGAACAAATGATAATAGAGGAGAAGAGTGTAGAGGAAAGAACAGAGGAGAAGAGAGAGGAGAGGAGACTGGGGGAAGATGAGTTGAATAGAGAGGAGAGGAGAGGAGAGGAGAGGAGAGGAGAGGAGAGGAGAGGAGAGGAGAGGAGAGGAGAGGAGAGGAGAGGAGAGGAGAGGAGAGGAGAGGAGAGGAGAGGAGAGGAGAGGAGAGGACAGGTGGTCCTTGGAAGGAAAACCTCCAACCAGATGTCTGTGTAGGTGTGGTTCACAAACACAGCCCACATACAGCACCTGTGTCGTCATACAGCCTCACAGATCTCGATGCCCAGGACAAATATACCACTCCAATAATAAACATTATGAAGCAGCTGATTTACAGCCATAATTAAATGGAGGAGACGACCCTGGGAGATCAATCATGTCAATAGTAATTTAACTAAGCCATCACTCACTGTTCACAGGTTATGCATACAGACAGACTAATAAAGATGATGATGATAGCACGACTTGCAAATGGGTTAGACATGAGGACATTTGGACAAAGATCAAACTTCTCTCTGAATGGAAGAAGAGAAAGTGCATATACTTTTAGCAGGTCATGGAGGATGCAGATTAACAGACCTCCAGAGGATTTATGGGAGATGTAGTCTGGGTGGAACTCCAAAGTACTCTCAAACGTTCTCGCTCACACACAAACACATGCACGCACACACACACACACACACACACACACACACACACACATATATATGACCACAATCACAGGCACACACCTGTATAACCACAACAACACATGCTTACATGCACTCACACACACACACACACACAAAGGGAGAATATGAGAGAAGCAATGTTTATTTGACTTTCGTGTCCTCTGTGTATTCCCCAGTCTTACTCATTCTAGTTTCAAATTTCCAGTCCCTTCACTTGGTCCTTGGCTGTTATGCATTGTGACAAGTGCCGGGTATTGTCTGAACTTGTTTTGAACCTGGGTTTCGGTTCCACTATCAAATCAATACTTTTTTCGGTGCCTTACTTTGAGTTCTAAATAGATTTTTCTGCGGCTAAGCTAGCAGTGTTTGCAGTGTGACCTGTTTATTCACACTGTTCGCATCCGTCCCAAACCGATCATAGGCAGCTTTATCTTCTAGGTTCAGTTTTGACTCTGGGTCGTACCAACATGTGTCCATCGGTACCTAAAGTAGTACTGAGTACTGAGGTATCGGTAGCCAGGCCTAACCGTGACCCTCTCTCTCTGTGACCTGCGCTGTGGATTCAAACCTCCGCCTGAGCTCTGAAGTCACATGACACAACAGGTTTTCAATAGAATTCTCCATCTAATAATAGATGGGGAATTATACACACCCACACACACGCCCCCCCCCCCCCCCCCCCCCCACCCCCCCCCCCCCCCCCCCCCCCCCTCCCCCCCCCCACCCCCCCACCCCCCAAATGCCTAGTGACATTTCCCCACAGCGAGCGTTGTCATATTAGAATATCCGAGAGCGTTTAATCTGTGCCGAAGACTGGCAGGATGAGCAGGGGGAGGGGGGGGGGGGATCCTAAATGACAGCTAAAGCCTCGCAGGGACTCGAACGGAAAATGATTACCCTTCGTCGCGCCCGCCGCGTGCCACCTTCTCTGAATAGCACCCTATCCAACCGCCCCCCACCACACACACCCCACCCCAACTAATCTTTATATATATATATATAGAGAGAGAGAGAGAGCGAGAGAGAGAGAGAGAGAGAGAGAGAGAGAGAGAGAGAGAGAGAGAGAGAGAGAGAGAGAGAGAGAGAGAGAGAGAGAGAGAGAGAGAGAGAGAGAGAGAGAGAGAGAGAGAAAGGTGCCTGATACAGACGTAGTAGCAGAGGGGGGCTTCACTGGCTGCTATTGTTTGGCTAATGGATACAGAGCTGCCCCGGTCAATGCCGCCTCACAATAAGAAGACTGGGTTATTTTCAACAAGGATATAATCACAGGCTAGAGTCCAGCTTTTACTGAGCGATGACATCTCTATTGGTCTGTACACCTGTCCAGCTGTCTGTGAATCTGTCCATATACCTCTCTGTTTGTCTGGCTGTCTCTATACCTGTTCGTCTGTCTGCCTATATGCCTGTCTGTCTGAGCAGCTGTCTGCCTGGATGTTGATCTGTCGATATGTATGGTTGTCTGTCTGTCTGTCTGTCTGTCTATACGGCTGTCTGTCTAGTCTGTCTGTCTGTCTGTCTGTGTGTCCTTCCAGCTGTCTACCTGGCTGTGTTTCTGTCTGTATGTCTGTCTGACTGACTGACCGTCTGTCTGTCTGGTCTGTTTTCACACAGTGAAAGGGGGACTGGTGAATCTGTGCTCCAGGTTTAGCATTGTTATCATCATTTCCCCCTCATCTACATTAACTCAATAAACAATGGTCTATTGTTGTTGGTGTGCAAAAGCTTGGCCTTTTGAAACCATGCCTTACAAAAACAGCATAACTTTAAAGACCCACAACAATCCCAGATAACATTCCAACTGCTTTGAGCCCAAAATGTGTGTCCAATACACAGCAGTAGAAAGAATAAGCTGGGTCCCGTCCACAGTCTAGAAATATGACGGAGCAGGTCTGGTATCTGGAATGTGTGTCTTGGATGTGTGAGGTGACAGAGATGCTAACATGATGTTACAATATACAAAGTGTGTCATCGTTGTTGTCAATTTACAAAAGGTTCCAGAGCTTGGATAATATCACCGTGTGAGAGAGAGAGAGAGAGAGAGAGAGAGAGAGAGAGAGAGAGCGAGAGAGACCAGAGAGATACAGAGACAATAGAGAAGAAGAGAGAGATAAGAGAAAAAGAGAGAGACAGAGAGACAGAGAGAGACAGAGAGTGGGATGTCTTTGTTTGCTGATGTCCCTGAGGTTTAAAAGCTGTCCCTGTGTGTAGTTAAGTAACAACCTAGCTGCCAGATAAATGCTTTTCTCCCTCTGCTTTCTGTAGCTTACACTATTTCTCTTTCTTTTGATCCATTCATGCGCCGACTGAGATCAAGGCTCGGGAGGCGAGTGTTAAGAGTGTAGTCAAAGGTTTGTATGAACATCCAAATGGACACACGGCTCCATCAGAGGAGAACCAGGAAACACGCCATGAAATAACGTCACCGCAGATTCACATCTCATCAAAACCCAGGCCTGTTACGTACAGTTAAGATGCTGCACACACACACTCACAAACTTGTTTAGCCACACATACTCATACAGACACTCACACTCATAAACATACACAAAACATGCACTCATACACACACACACACACACACACACACACACACTCATACACACACAAACTAATATCAGGCACACATACTAACACACACATACAGGCATACACACACACATTCACACACTACTAGGTTAAGCCTTTTAAATATCACATTATGAAAATCTGTTTGCACTGAGGGAGCCTGAATTAAATTCAAAAGACAGCATATAGGCTCAGAATTAAACGTCAATGTCAGAACTGATTGAAGATGAATAGGTCAAAGTCAGCCTTGAGTTAGCTTCCTTTGACAAAGTAACACACCATTCGGCTGATTTTGAGGTGTTCATCTTTAATCAGTTCTGACATTGACGTTAAGTGCTGAGGCTATGTGCTGTTTTAATTTTATTTTAGGCTCCCTCAGTGCAAACAGTTTCAGTGCGCGTGTGTGTGTGTGTGTGTGTGTCTGTGTGCGTGTGCGTGTGTGTTGGGGGGACGGAGATGCGCGGGGGGGGGGGGGGGGGGGGGGGGGGGGGTCAGCAGTTCTTAGTAACGAAGGGTTAACGTGGATAAATCATCATCCCGTTCAACTCCAATGCCCCTTTAGGCAGATTTACATCTCGGAGCGCATGCATTCTTTTGGTTTTGGCGCGTCTCCACACTTCTTCTTCTCTATGCATATTTCACCGGGTGCGTGTTTGAACACGAAGGACCGGGTCGAGTGTCACATCATTTTATAACAAGGGAGACACGGACTAAAAACAAGCGCCCCTTGTTTTGGAGGTGGTGTATGTAAACAATGTGTGTGTGTGTGTGTGTGTGTGTGTGTGTGTGTGTGTGTGTGTGTGTGTGTGTGTGTGTGTGTGTGTGTGTGTGTGTGTGTGTGGTTAGAGAGAGAGACACAGAGACAGAGACAGAGAGAGAGAGAGAGAGAGAGAGAGAGAGAGAGAGAGAGAGAGAGAGAGAGAGAGGAATACAATTGTAAGGATAAATGTAGGCTATTTAACAGGTCAAACACAGGGTAAACTTAAAACATGGACGATTAAAGCGGATGGAAAGTTATTCCATTGTCCGTTTGTTAATGTAAGATGCAATTCCTTTGCGCACGCATTTTTTTGTATTGCGCTCCAAGCATACGGACTTTCCACACTCCGCGTTGTAAAGTGCAATAGCTAAAGAGTAGGCCTACTCCTTCAGAATTAGAAATCCTGCTGAGAAAAGGGCGAAATTGCCAGTCACACCAGGGCGCAATCAAAACCGTGTCTATAGACCATTATATATATGCTATGGATCAACCTAGCGCACCTCCGGGCGATGCATCGGTTCGGGGCTATCTCAAGATGTCTTTGTCCTTACCTGCCATCAAAGTCTGCACTTGCTCCGACGCACCAACTGCAGAACAATAAAAACTTTATCCATAATTCCATGATTTGCGAGAGAGCGAGAGAGCGCGCGTGCCAATTATCCTCAGATCAAGAGGAAATACTGGAGCGTGTGTACACGGCAATGTGGTCAGCACGAGTTACCAAGCACGTGAATATCCGTGCCGGTAGAGGCGTGATTTTGCGACCTAAACCCTGATAATTTGCAATATTCTTGAGGCGCCGAAGAGATCAGTCAGCAATCTAGAAGTGACCCCGGAGCGTATGAGGAGAACAGTAGTGCTGGCGCCTTGGCACGCGTGTGTGGAGCAGAGTGCACTCTACCGGTGTTCACGGGACCCCACAGCTCTCGCTCTCACTCCGCACGAGAGAGTGGCGCGAGTCAGCCAATAAACACCACCAAAGACGGTGCACGCGAGTGAGTCGACGGGCGCCGATGTAGTGCTCGTGAAAAACAATTAAAAGACCTGGCCAAATGTCAAGAGAAGATTACGCTTAAACCGGTAGGGATACAGTGTCATTCTGCGCATGCAGGAGGGGGGGGGGGGGGGGGGGGGGGGGGGGGAGAAGCCATAATTAATTCCCTAGCTTGTTGAGGCACGCGTTGATTTGGCCACCCATGTGGATATGGTGCCTAACTCACCTGAGAAAATATAGGCCAGTGAAATATGGTCAGCGATCGGAACAGAGCGGGAAGAACGACATACGGTAAATGGGCAGCAGTCAGTGGCAGTAGCAGTGTCAGTGCGTCCCGTTTTTTTTTTACATATATAAAAGTGATTGATTTGGCACATAGAAGAGTTTTGTTGGGGGTTAAGTGTTACATTTTAGTTTGTTTAAAGTGTTGGATTTTCCTCAATACTCAAATCAATCGATCGATCAATAAATGAATACAGCTCATGCAAACAAAGGAGACAAATGAGCATGTTGCCCTCTGCACTCCACTAACAGGAAATTAGTTCGATCCCAACACGTGGCAAAGTTCAACCAAAGGCTGCCTTTCCGATCATAGCGTTAAGGCCTATTTCACATTCAAAGCAGGCATAACTTCGAGCCAGACCGAATTCGCCAAGCCAATTCGCAAATGCCAGAGCAAATAAACATGAGCTCGCAGATTCGTCTGGTTCCCATGCTACTTAACTTCCCTTTGACCGCAGCATCCTATAGCTGTTGTGATGTCCAGGGAAGGACGTCACAAGTAATCTAGGATAATGTATACAATGTTTTGGTTAATCATGAACCATCGGCAGACACAAACACAAGAAACTAGATCATAGGCTGTATATTAACCGTGCAGACGTTCAATGACTAATTAGAGAATGGGCATTTTAACGTGTTAGGCCAAATTGTGAATGTCAAATTGGCCTACAAACATTTTATTGACAATTTTTCAGGATTTCTAACATTCAGCAGTAGCTATTACTATTGAATTGCACAGCACGTCAACAAAAATTTGTATTTTTTTTAAAACCATCTAAAAAAGGTGCTCTGCAATATTAGTTACAAGTAGAAATATCAAAATAATTGAGTAGCCAACTCTTAGCATGTCTGCATTTTCTGCTTTATTAGACTATAAAGTAAGCATAATAGAAAACCACTGAGATACATTGTAACGGTTCTAGGTTGTGTTGCTGGAGTTGGATTGTGTTCAGTGTTAATGTTGTGATTGGGTGCTCATATGGAAGGGGCGGGCCTAGGGGAGGTGAGATACGGGTAGGTTAGAGAGAGCGGGAGAGTTGTAAAGTAAATAGAGTACATGTTCGGCGTGGTTACGGCCTACAATAACGAGTGTTGAGGAACGAATAAAAGGAATTAATCTAAACAACCTGTGTGATGCTTGTGCGAGTAAAATCAGGGTTGCTACAATATGTAGTGACAAGTTCTGAATAATAATAACGCTCAGTTGGCTTTATAGGTCAACCAAAAAATCTGTTAATTATGCCAAAGTCGTGGTCGGAGGATGAGGTAGCTGACATTTGTCCTTCTGCCATCATTCCTAACAAAGATACTACTACTTAACATCTGACCTGTTAACATGCACAATGTCTTAAAATTAAATTACAAATACTTACGATAACATTCATATTATCGTTCTTTTAACAATGACATTATAACTTCCAATGGGTTTACTAATATGGTGTCCACTAGACTCAAAATACACCATAGTAGTATTTCAAAGTGTGTATCGTTAGTGTTTAATTTTATTATTTAGTATTATTAAGAACTATGACACTTGAATATGATATAGAACAAATGTGAGAGATATTTTACTTAATTACTAATTCATATAGGTCTATGTTTGTAACCAGAGCCACATTCTCAACGAGACCTTGGTAGACAGCCTTTCCATGAACAAATGAAAGGCTTCAAAGACAAGTTTTTGAAATGGACTTCCATTCCTTGATGATCTCAAGTGAGATTTGCGTACGGAGAGCCTGATTGAAGTGCTAACGGGAACGTCTCTCCCCGTTCTTCTTCTACGCTTCTCTTTCATGTGCACCGGCGCGCACAATGGTTCTCTCCCTCCCGGTTTAATCAAGTCCCTGTTATATATTGTCACGGTGGCTTGGCAGGAGAGGCTTGTGAAGTGTCACTATACCAGTCATGCAAGCATTTATCTTTTTCTATTATGTTTACTTTAGGGACCACGGAGATTGTGATAATGCATACATGCAAGATGCCTATTTTTGACCTCATAAATAGCCATTTTCCATATATATATCCACTGCTGCATTGTTTATTAAATTACATCATGTTTAGTTGTATGCTTTTGGGAGGAACATCGAATATACAGTAGGAGTGGAAGAGAGTCTCATTAAGATTGAAAATATTGTATATCATTGCAAACTCAATCTTTAATTACACAAATTACACAGGAGTACTGCAAACTTACACTTAAAAAAAGTAAAGATTTGGGAAGTAAAATTGTGGCACTACAGTTTATTCTTTAAAAGGCCTATCATACCACAACAAGTGTGAGAGAAAAAAGACCCCAAAAGTCTGTCAATTAAAAAAAGAAAAAGCACATTAGCAGCAAAGTCATTTACATGGATATTGAAAACTCCCATCCTTAGAGATGTCATCTCTGCCGCTATATGCCACAGAGATAAGCTCCTTTATCTGACATGTACTGTGTTTCAAAAAATCTTTTCCTTGAGGGTCCTAATTAGGCACAGATCAGTTTATTTGGGCAGCGAGTTCTTCTTCTGTGGTGGTGGTGATGGTGGTGGTGTTCCGTCTCATCGCCGTGCCGACCAGCATGTTGTTCTTGGGAGAGCAGCTCTCGGGTTCCATAGTCATGACACACACGCTGTAGCCGCTAGCCTCCGCGCACCACGAGCGGTCCAAATCCACCAGCCCCATGCACTGCTTACCTGGAAATGGCGCACGGTAAGACGATAAACCCAGCAAACTATCACAAACATTTGAATAAACACATTAGAGATGGACAGATGAAAATTATGGTGTAACAGCAGCACATGTCAGTGCAACTGTGAAATAAAAAAAATAAAATAAAAAAAAGAATTTACGATAAACAATGGAACAAAAAGAATAATGTCCATCAACAACAATGAAAAAAAAGAACATCTGGATTAAATAAAAATCATTTGATACAACATATAGCATTGTGGCCCCCAGGCTACCCTCCTCCCTATGCTAGCCAGGCTGTCACAGCCACAGCTGGTGAGCTCAGAGGAGACAAGAGCAAACGGGAGAGGGTGTGGGGGGATCGGAGGAGGATGCGATGCAGGGCGGAGGAGGCAAGTTTAACTGATGGAGAGGTGAAGTAGATGTGATGTGTGGTGGCAGCTTGGTGTTAGAGGGCTTCAGAGTGATGGGGCACTGGGGGATCCAACCCAGAGTACAAAGACAGAGGGACACTTTGATAAAACAGAGGAGTTTTCACCGGGTGAAGAGAGGGATACTTACACCACGTCCTCTGCAAAATGTACAAAAATGCACATAAAAAATGCATACACTGACGCGCACACACACACACAGAATCACACACACACGCACGCATACACTGATGCACGCCCACACACACACACACACCCACACAAACAAACACACCCAAACCCACACATGCACGCATACACTGATGCACACCCACACACACACATACACTGATGCACACCCACACACACCAACACACCCAAACCCACACAGGGGAAGCCTTTCGTATCCTTTCTGTCTCTTAATAAATAAAATCAGAATTCTTGCTGCACAACCAAAGCATTAACTATTTCTCAGATGAAGTCTCATACTTTTCTTCTTCTTCTACCTCAAATAGCACAGTAACGTTATTCATTATGGATCTCGGGATGTCACAGGCCTGTGTCCGCATCGGATTTGTTTACATTTCCATTTTGACAGGAAGCGAGCGGCCATCTCAATGACAAGCGGCGCTATGAATCTCATTCCTTCTGAGTAGAGGCAGACGCACCGTGGCCTGTCACGCCTCTCACACCATTACAGGCTCAAGACATACAGGAACTCTCCGCGGTCCCAACATCCTGATGTTCATATTCACCAAATACACTTCCTCTGCTCCTGCTCTCCTTATCATTCGAAGGCATACAAAAGCATGGACTATTAATGTGGATTTGTGATCAACGTTCGACCGTGGTGTCTTCCTTTGAGTCTAAGGTCGTTACTGGAAGGGTCGGCGGGAATATCGCTTGCGCTCTACTCTTTAGTTAGATTGTTGCAATACAAACTTTAGAGAAAAGGGTTTAAAAAATAAAGACGCCAGCATCTCATCACTGATCTACTTTTAGCTTATTCTTCCAGCGCACATAGTTGCAACCCCATAGTTTTTCATGGATAAATAAAGTTGCTGGTAGTGGCACCAAGGCAATCCAGTCAACAATTTAAACTGACCAGTCAACAGAAAAAGGCTGCAGTATTGAGCGGCGTATATGAGCCATCTAAAAACCCTTGCAAAACTCCATACAAGTCATTATATGTATGACAATAATACAAATTCTAGATGATCTGCAAGTGATAAAGTGAAATGATTGCAAACAGTCCATCTCTCTGGGGTTTTTTCAGCCTGAGCCTGACAATTTTATGGCAGTTTTCCCACCAGTTACACTGTGAGAACCTTTTGGGATCAATAAAATACTTTTGCTTTTACTTTCCCCCCTTCCTATTTACACAGCCAGTGGCACTCTACATCCATCTGCCATAGTGAAAGATTGGTTGGGTAGTAGCTGGTAAGAACAGTGCCGCACACAGGATGTCTAACTACCTAAAAGTTGCCTTGTTTTGATCTTGCCAATGCATGTTGGGAAACATGTCTAATTCAACTTCATAAAGAAATATCTATAGCTGAAGGCCTTATTCACCTAGCGGCCATCTTGGTACCATCTTGGTTCTAAACGCTAGCTGGGTCAGTTCCCTCACCCATGATGGCCACTAGGTGAATAAGTGAATAAAGCCGATAAAAGGCAAGAAGTTACTGGGAGGAGGCTGGTTGAGATGTAGGTGGTAAGGGAACTAGGTGGAAGGTCCGAGTACCTATGAGTCGTCTCTCAGGAGGAAGCTGAGCAGCGGTCTGGTCTGCGAAGCGGCAAAGCACCATGTGTTCCTGGAGAGAGAGGGAAAAAGGGGGAAGAAGTAGTTAATTACGTCAATCCATTAAAATGTCCTCTGCACAGAATAGCGTACCATACTTCTTCTCTTGTGGGTTTTTGTACAAAGCATCATAGACAAAAGTCATGTCCAGCCTTCCCAGCTCATTAAAATAAATCATTGGAAAGCGTTTCAACGTTGAAGGCCAGGCCACCTGGAACAGACATTGTGGGTGAGGATGGATATCTCATGCTCTTTTTTGCCTGGGATGCTTTATCTGGCACACATACAGCACGTTAAACTTGCTCAAAAGGAGACAAATCACGAGAAAGTGAAGAACAATGTAATTGCGTCATTGGCTTCTGTTAGCAGCCAGCCAGGTGATTGAGTGTGTTAAGACACAGAAGACACAACGGGCCTTGTAGAGCTCCAGATTAGATAATCAGTACATGTTTGGTGACATTAAAATGGAGATGAGAGATGGGGGTGATGCACAGAGCCGAGGTGTAAAGTGGAAGATAATGTTTCAAGCCTTTTTAATGGGTTATGGATTTATTTAGATTTATCCCCGTTTTTATTTTTTTATTTTTCATCCATCTCCTCATAGAGGATTATGGCGAGACAGCAGGACAAATACCTCCAGGAAAAAAAGAACATCTAATATGTTACAGAGAGTTTCTTGCTGCGTTTTTTTGGGCACAGGGACAACAAAAAGTAGAGGTGATTGAAGTTCTCCAGTGCCAGCATGAGGTTGCTAGTACTAGGACACACAGAAACCTTTGAAGTGATGAGTATCTCCACCGGGCAGTGGCAGGGCCCATTCATCACAAGTTTGAGGTTCACCCCCCACCCCTCCCTGCGTGTTCCGTCCGCCAATGACCTGCTAGTCTGAGAATCCATGGTAGCACCTCAGAACATCACCAGTTTTCTCACAAGAGATGAGCGGTAAAAGAGACCCCCCCCCCCCCCCCCCCCGATTGAAAACATTGAAAAATGTATGAGAAGAAAAGGTGTTTACGCAACGCGTTGGTGAATAGTCATAGTCAAAGGAACCAAATGTCACGTCATTAGCAAAATAATCTTTAGTTCATTATATTGGAATGTTATAAAAAAATAAATATATAAGCATTTTAATATATATGATGGACTTTTAAACACATTCTACATACCTTATAACTCAAGGTGTCCTGAAACTTTTTGCTGTAAAAAGAAAGAAGAAGAATGAAGAAACAAATGTGAGACATTTTGCCAGTATTTGCACAAATTATTTGCACCCATTATGTGTTTGCTTGGAAAGGCTATCTCTATCCTGCAAACAGTCAGACAAACAAAATCACTCACAATTAATCAAAACAGAACTATAACTACTGATACTTTTTTCAACAGGGGAACTAAACCTGATTATAGAGCATAGTTGCTTGGTTCGATGCCCTGGATTTTCTTTTTATAAAAGCGAAAGCTTGTTTGACTTGTTAACAATTTGTTAGAGAACCATGTGAGAATGTTTTAAGCCAATCAGAACCGAGTTTGGGTCAAAAGGCTGGTCGGGGTCACCGGAGAAAACACTTAAAGGGACGCTCCACCGGCACAGCCAGATATTTATTAACTCACAGTGTCATCATAGAGTGATCATAGTGTGCCAATCTTTTTGCCAATCTTGCCAATCAAAATGTACTTGAAAAGCAAACAAAAACACACGGAATAAACTACAGATATGTATAATATTGTCCATTTACAACAACCTCCATAATACATTATGCTTCGAGTGAGTACCCTGTGGGCGGAGTCGGCCCATGGTCGTTCAATGCAAAATTGTTGAGAGCCATGCTTTTTCGAGAGGATGAGTTTAGCTACTTTTACATGTAGAATTTCTAAACCTTTATGTGGATAACATCATGCCTTCTCATTGTTCTGTGCGTTGTTGGGGAGGATATCTTTCTGCCAAAGTATCTGGCATCGCATTTTCACGACAGATCCTCTGAAGGAGAAATATGTACATGTCCGTGTTTGTAGCCGGCAATTCGAAACCAAGGGCTACAAGCATACACTGGTAAGGCAAGTTACTGATGGCGCTACTGAAGAAGACGATGCATCCATCTACGTCTGCGGGTCCGGACCCGCTTGGGATTGGGTAGAGTCGTAACAAGGTAATGCTCTTCGTCGGTTAAATCAATCATTCCTTTTTGTTATTATTAAGGTTGGTCTTACAGTGTCGCAATTAAAGTTACAGTAGCATTATGAAAAGGGTAGAGGACTCATTAAAAAAATTATGGGGGCAGGACTTGGATATTTACATCTATTTTTACATGTGCATTACAACAGATCACTAAGCCAACTACGACTATCACAGAAGCCACGACCCCTACAACAGGATTGGGTGCTTAATGCTGCACCGTTGTAAATATATGTGATGTTATTAGGAATTGCGATAGGAATACTATCGTAATGCTTTATATCTATCCATTAAACTTGATTCAAATTCTATCAGCTAGGCTACATAAATAAAAGTTCTGCTTTGGTCATTGTTTCAATCATGCCATGCAAGGTGTGGGTTGTGCCAAGGCATCTACTTCAGCTGTAAGTATTGTTTGCATGTAATGGAAACAAATGGTTCTATACTAAACCACATTTATTTCACTTTCTCAAATCACTCCTGTGATAGTGTAAGTAGGACTTTATGGACAAGCAAATTCTGTTGCTGTTTTTTTTTTTTTCTTACAGGTGGCAGAGCTTTATTACAGCTTCGCCACCAATGGGACAGATCATCTGGATTACATTTTCTTCCCTAATCAGCTCGGAGTTCAGCAAACTCCACCTCAAACTCAACAGAAGAAGTGACTAGGCATCACTGGACGACATACATGGACGACACCAAGGAAAAAAACGTTTAAAACCGATTTTACGTTTGCCCAAAAATGCATTCACAATTAATACACTTTGTTGCATTACTTCCTGTTTGTTGTTTTAGGTTACAGAAATCACCAGGTCTGTTGCCATGGAGGCTGTGTGGAGCTGCCACTTGTCACATTGTTAAAGGTAAATAAAACATATTTTTGACAGCAGTTGATGACGAGGGACAAGGAACAATGATTAACATGCTGCTACCATGGATACAGTCTGTGGCGAATTTCATTGAGTAAGTGAAGGCTCACAGCAGGTGAGTCCAAGTCAAGTTGCATGTCTAGATTTTCACAACTCGAGTCTCTGCTATGCTGGGAATGTCTGCACCTGGCAGGATCTTCAGAAGAAGGTTTGGATTATGGCCTCAGGGTGGGAAAGCCTCTTAAAGAAGCAGACGGAGAACTGAGTGGGTCAGGTGCAGAGAAGGTCCTTCTTAATAGTGTAGCCCTCGGGGATGTAGAACTAAACTCTTATTATTGTACAACCCTGCGGAATGGTTCCCTTATTGAACCCTCTATTTTTCAAGAGTTGGAGGGAATGTACTCTTTGGGGGCGAAAGATTTGGGGAAAAACTACCTGAAAAGAAGATGATGTTTTAAAATATTTGCAGATTATTTTGAGGCATAGTGTTCAGCCCTCACAATTATCAGATTTCTTGGTTGATGCAATGTTTTATGGCAAATAAACGCCAAAGTCTTTTCATGGACATTTTAAATTCAAAATTACAAGCATATCTCTTGAGTGCTTGAAGCCTTGGCATTAGTGGATCGAACCATGGAACTAATTTGGTGCCTTAGTGCCCTTGTGCTACTCTTTCTCTTACAGTCCATTTGTAAAGAAGCATAGCAACAACCCAATTTAATAACATATGTTCCCTTCCCTCTAGAACTATTTAAAAAGGATCAAAACAAATCGTATCGTTAAGTGTACGATATAAAGAAGAAGAAATAGAGTAGCTCCTTTCTCATCTCAACACACAATGGAATTCATATAACTAATTTCCCAAGGCCCATTGTTTTTTTTCCAGCAAACTCCAGCTGTAGGACCAATAAATGACACACACACACACACACACAAACACACACACCTGATGTTAATGTTAGGAGCTACACTTGTTTTTTACCTGGCTGTGGCAGGAGAAAGAGAACCATTGATGGCAATAGAATAAAAAAATAATAATATTGGAGGTAAGGTATCAACGCGTATGGAGATTAGTATGTGCTCACATGTATTCGCTTTTTATACATATTCTATGGCCATTTTGAGACTTTTTGGACAGGATAGTGAGGACAGATGGGAAATTGGGATGAAAGAGAGACGAAATGACATAAAAAGAAATCAAACCGGGGTCGATACAAGGCACATAGAGCACTAGCAGGTTGAGCTACCAAGCCGCGATACAAGTAGTTTTTTTGACTGGTAGTGGTGGAGGAAAAATAATAAAGAGTTTCGCAGACTATTATATGAATGTATAAAAATAGTGAGAGAAAGGGAAACATGGTACAAGACGATTTGTTTGCTGCGGCCCAAGCCAAAAACCCCAAAGAGACATAAGCATCGTATGTCGGGTACAAACAACAGCCACAGACCTCTGGGGAAAGGAGAACTTGATGGTGTTCTGAACGAAGCCATAGCAACAAGGGCTGACCACGAAGGCGGCCCTGGCCTGGATGCAGTGTTCCACCACCATGTCTGTAGCCACACCACAGGCATGCAGAGCCACCTGCCAAACCACACAAAAGAAGAGAAAAATATCACGCCCGCGCAGAAACCCAGACAATAATGTTTGCAACCCACAAATAAACACAGTGACTCACTTCGGTCCAATGCAAGTCAAAAAGCAAACAAATTAAATAATTAGATTGAACTTTATAACTAGCGGAGAAGGCTGAAACCACACTAAAACTCATCCTATTGATTTTACCCACAGGAAAAACAGAGGTTTAGATAAATGATTCCGTGCTGTTATTATTAGGAGCTAATGCAAGGTACTGGATCAAAACAGAATCTATTAGTGTTTTCTGTATTGGCACACGGACGGCCATGGATTCCTACTGAGTGGGTAAACTGTGCGTGACGGCTGCCATCTTGCTATACATTAGCCTTTGGCTAGTAACATATTCAATGATGAAGACAGCACATCCCCCCTTTTTGTTTGTGTGGATATATGGTCATGTATCCACTAAATAATAATGTGGAAAATAGAACACATAAACCATTTCATGTAAAAAATGGATTCAATTACTTTCAATTTCAACTTTACTCGTGAGGAGTATGGAAAATAACAGTTAAATGTCAACCTAAATGGTTAAAATTCCGTTGACCGTCAAGCCGTGACAGCAAGCTACATGGCAATAAAATTGGCTCAATTCACTCAAACCTCTGTGATGGAAAATGACTTAAGGCCCCATTCCGAGGTCAGCTCGCTTAAACTAATTAGTTCTGATGTTCAAGTTGTTATGTGCACACTATAGCGGCCTATCTGTCTTTTTTAACTATCTAACACACCACAGCTGCTTGTCTTCCTGTATTCCTGCATTGTGCTCTGTTCTCATGTGAGAAACTCCTGAGCAAGCTCCTCTCCCCAATTATGTGTCTGTTCTTGACTGCATATCCTCTCCCTAAAACATGTATGTTGCCCTGACCGTACATTGTATCCTATATAAATAATAAGTGGCATCAGAGATGGTGAATTACGACCGGGTGTCCAGCCTTAACTGTGCATTGAACCCGTTATAGATAGTAAATGGCGTCATCTCGTGAAATCTCTGAGATGTTGTTTGCTCCACTCTACAAAAAGGGCTTCCCTCCTCTATACAGTGCGCTTTTTCTCGAGAACTCTGCTCTGCGTGAAGTTGCCTTTGAAAGTGTGTCTTTTATATGCTGCAGCTTATGAAAATTTGTCTTAGCCTTTTATTTGAGCCAGCCACCAGTTATTTAATTTGCTACAACACCTCACAAAACTGTTTGACTGTATTAAGTTGAAGGCTTGCTTGAGTTTGTATTCTTTATTTTTTAAAGTTAACACAATATGACACAAACAATTCACTTGGAATGACTATTATTTATATGTTAATGAATATGAATCCATGAATAAACAATGAGTACAAACTTTGACAAGTCTAAAGAAAATGTTTATTTTAAATCATCAAAGTAATTTTACTTCAGTACCTTGCTTGCCCCATTCGTTTAATAAAAATAAAGTTAAGATGACCCAGCAGAATAACTGTTGGTGTAACTCTCAAGATAATATTTTAAGTGTTGAGTGCCCAAATCATCAAACAGTGGTAGATCTCTCTGAAGCTACAACAGGTCTCTGCTGAAATGCTTTGGTTGTGCCAAACACCTGCTCAAAGTAAATAACAAAAACCGATAATGTTCGCTCAAAATTTAGCAATTCTTTAATCGAATTATCTTATAATTTGTATTCCTTGTCTAGACACTCCAGGCACATGAAAGAATAACCATGAATCCATTTCTGCTTGTTTTTGATTCTGAATTAGAATTTCTAAGAGGTGGAGAAAATGTTTTCATACGGTTACATTATTGTGGTTATATTTTGCAATCCATTTGAAAAAGTGTGGAGGGGGCTGTGGCTGGTGGGCGATGTCACAAAATACAAGCGTCGCAAAATAATAACAAGGCAATTATTAGAGTAATTGCCCCAGCCGTTCCTATTCCAGCAGAGAGTATTTGATTATACTCTGTGTTGACTAAAAGTAATTGGTTCCAATAACCACTTTAATTCAAACTAATTAATTTTTTTCCCATTCTCATTCTTGGTATTAAGTTGAAAACCTAAAAGAGTCCCAAGAAAACACAACACAACGAAAGCCTACATGCAGCCCAAACAGTGCCATTGTGCCAAAAATGTGTTACATGGCACTTTCCACCACGACCTAAACCTTCTAAAGGCTTAGATTTGATAGATTATATGTAAATTGAAGACCAGAGATCCATATGCAAATATAGGGAAGGGAGGGGGGTGGAAATGCTATGAAATCGATTAATATTGTGTCTTTGGGTAGGTGTAACCGGGGCAAAATTACTTTCCGAATGAAATTCTGCAGTTACTACACTCTTTGTGGATACTTCATCTGCAAGTTATTTCCATATTTCATGACGTAAATAGCTGTCGGGCTGACTAATACGATTAAGAACAATTTTAGCTTTATTCTAATCGGTCCATTTGGTTTGTTTTCAACTTTATGCATTCTAAATTCTTTATGTTTGTTATCAAATATAAATATACTGCACCTTTATACATCTTTTTGTATGCAGTACATCATTATATCTTTATCTATGTAGACTATAGTTATATCTGAAATTAGTAAGGCAATTGCGTATTTTATACATTGTCGATACGGCAAAGACCAGCCAGAAACCGAAACCAGATCCCTGGGGCATTTTGAGATGTTCAAAAATCCCCAGTAAAAGTGATTAGAGAAAAAAGCTGTTAAAAGATACAAAACACCAAGAGGGGAACCACTGTAAGAATCAATTGCAAGGTATCAGACCATTAGGACACAACAACACCCATAATGAAATTCAATGAAATTCAAACCGATTAAAATCCACCGTGAACTTCACGGTCCGCAACCTCGCTCGCCCCTGCCGCGTAGCCTTGGCATCAGTGTTTGCCCCACGGGGCGAAAAGTATGACATCCACACGGCTCAAGCACCCCGGCCCCCCTCACTCCGACACTGCGACCTTACACATGGTAGCCACGACAACATAATTAAACAGCAGACGGCAACACACCTCCATTCAATTAGCCTGATTAAACTAGCGCTGCTAAAAATGGCCGCATGCATAATGCATGCACAGGATTTAACTGCAGAGTGATTGGAGGCAGGCCTCAGGTGGGAATAACTCTGTAGCAGTAGCGAGCGCTAGGATCAGCGATAGCCCTGCATCATGAGTCGAGATAAATCTATAAGAATGATACAGCACAAGGTTTTTTCCGGAAGGAAAGAAGCAGAGTGTCGGCAATGGCGTGTGTAGATGTGGAGGTGTGTGTGCGTGCGTGCGTGTGTGTGTGCGTGCGTGCGTACGTGTGTGTGTATGTGAAGGTGCGTGCATGCAGGTGTGCAAGCCTCCCTCCCACTCACAATGGAGAGAAGGTTTTGTGCAGCTTTCTGTTCGCCGAGCAGTGCGGGTCTACGGGATACAGACGAACAGAACTGAATGCTTCCACTAATTGCAAAGGCTACGTATATATTCCTATACTAACGCTGATACATTCTTCCTTTCTTTATGTACTGGGCAATGAACATTCCCGGGTGGTTTACGACCCGAAACCTACAAACCAAAATAACAGCAGGAATCAGGGAGAAATACACAGATGCTGCTAACGACGTCCCGCGTAGTACAAATTGATGAGCGTCTGTCTTTGTGCGAAGCCCAGGATAAAAAGCGGTTGGACTTCCCAATACAGTTCAACCCCACCGACTTGCAGTAGAGTGCTAAACTCTAAATGCGCAACTAAATGTTGGAAAAACAAATATATCACTGATCTTCTGAAGCAAGGGCAGCGGGGCGGAATTAATGGTTGCTGCGCTCTAGGGTTTATCTGACCCAGAGTCACACTATAACGGCCTTGGCATCGCCAATAGGAAACAATCATTCACAGCAAAATATAATTGGAATAACGTGAGCCAAGGCCAAGTTCACCAATTTTCTACCTTGATTAGATTTTTTTAAGCAGCCAGCAGTTATTGCTTTTATCTCAAACCAGCCATTGTACAGCCACTACTGTGAAGAACCTTAAAGGAGGAGTATAAATTGCACAGCATTAAATTAGTTTGAGTTTAATTTAATATTGCTTATCGAGTTCAACCGTAAGGGTACAATCATCTTACAGTTGAGAACCAAGTGGGCTACTCGCAAACCGTCACTGATCTGATCTTATTCAGAGAAGCGCAGAGTAGTGTGTATATCTATTAAACACACATACATACACACACAGTATATACATGTGCACTCACCAGCCATGGCATGCTAAGCCACCCACCTTATCAAAGACCTATCATGTGGTGTTAACCTGTATACACACACCCCAAACTACGGGGATACAGGGATTTTATCTCTGCTTCTATTATCGTTCTGCTTTAAATAATGTGTTATAAGGTTTGTTTTGCTGTAGTCGTCTGTAGCCGTGGTTGCTCACCCCGATTTGGAAGGGGCCAGTGAAGTAGTCAAGGTTGGCCTGGATGAGGCGTATGTTAGCCAGGCCCAGCTCCTGGCCGCGCACCCTGGCCTTGTCCAGGGACTCCTCCTTGTTCTCGATTAGGATCACCTGAAAATGGGAGCAACGTTGACCTTCGTGTAAAAGCACAGGAATGTAAAACAAAATGAAAAGTACAGCTACAATTTAAGCCTCTTTGAACTCAAGCTGCTTCAACCCTTTTAGTTAGACAATGGGTTTTTGGCAGCATTCGATTAGATTTAGAACCGGTTTACGTGTATTCCATATTTCTAATACTTAACAAGTGTGTCTACAGCAGTTTTCAGGTCCCTTAACCTTATCCAGAACATTTAATCGGACACAATAGCACATGCCACCCTCCTCTGTTGATGACTGACTGGCTCTAAAACAGTTTGATGGGTCCCTGGTATCGAGCAAGATTTTTCTTGCTTAAACCGTCTGCCCCCGATCCACAAAGGCAATAAAAGCACATCTGGCAACCCTGCAAGGGCCCCGTCAAAGGACGTCAACCAAATTCGTTTTTATTTTGGCACCGAGGTCATATTTTAGATTTTTTTTTTATTACCTGGCAATCTGGGAGCGTGTGAGCCAGAACCAACCCGACGTGACCCTGGGTGGGAAAAACAGATGAAAGTCACAGCAGCAAATACAGCAGACGTTCACATTCATTCAATAACAACATGAAGGAATGGAGAAGGGACGGTGCTGGGGTGATCTGATGCCAGTGCACAGCTGAGCTTCCCGGCTGCATCTCTAATGAACCAGCCAACCACCGCCGTGGCCTACTCACTGTATCACAGAGACAAAACACGCTCACTGTGCAGACTGGGGTGAAGGCTCGACAGTACGTATATGTGTGTGTATAGAGGAGGTGAATTATGTATCCACCACAGGGTATGAAGAATACTGATGAGGTGAATTCTTAAACCAGGGGTTCCCAAACGTTTTCATCATCCTCACCTACCTCTTGGCCCCGGGTTAATTAACGGTTATCTACATTTAAAGTTCAGTTCGGTATTCACCTTTTCAGTCCTCTAACATACTGATGATCAAAGGAAACAAACATGTAGGCGTGTATGTATTTTAGAAAAATTCTATAGACGTAACATATGAGAATGTTTTGGCGATCCCACGTCCAACTTTGTTCCCTGCTGCGGCACATGACCCATAGGTTGAATACCTCTGTCCTAGAAATTCGAGGTATTCGTTTTAGTCATAGTAACATTCTAGTCATAGTGTGGCTAAAGCATGGGAACTATACGTACCCCTCCACTGCAGAAATCTACGATAGTGTCTCCGGGTCTGGCCAGCTCCGTCACGATTCCCACCAGATTATTCAGCTGTTGTCTCTTCCTCAGGGCGCGGTCGGCAGACATTTTCCCTACGGACACACACACACACACACACACACACACACACACACATACATAAAGCCCTTCTTGTTCGTATGCTGACAAAAAGTAAATCAATTGAATGGAAATTCATTCAATATTCATCTGTTCTGAAATTGTTAACAATTTCAGAACAGATGAATGTATGAATGCAGAAACAATACACAGCAGGCACAAAATATGTCTTGCTTTTCTTGGCTGCCTGTCAGACAAAGCCGGCAAATCCCTATACTATAATCATTCCAAACTGTGGTAATTAACACACATGACATGAAAATGATAACACAGTGAGCACAAAAGGTCTTATTTTATAGCGACAGTTTTATACATGACAACTTGAAGGCCAATTATTTAGAAACTATAGCTTTAACACATTCACATTCTTCCAGTCTTTCACACTTTTACCATTCACCAAGTAGTCCTATCTAGCGCGACCACAACTATGTATTCATTAACAGACTGTTGATGCATGGTTATTCTGTCCTGGTGAATGTATCCCTTTGCTCAACCATTAAGTTACCTTTTGACACGTCACAACAACACTTCACAGCAACCGCTCGCTCTGGGTGTGTGGGCAGCATATATATTTGGTATGTACGCCTCTAACCCAACAAACATGACAAGCATGCAGCCACATCCGCAGCCAGCTACAACGCCCTTGTCGATAGATGTAGCTGGAGGACTGCTTTGTTTGTAACACTACAATTAACGTACATTAATTAACCATTAATTAACATTAGTTAATGCAGTTATAAGCATTATTATGTAGCTTTAAAACAGGGGTTAGGGACCCTATTTAATAATAAATAAATGAATCCCATAGTTAACATGAACACCATTAGTAAATGACTACTAGACCATAAGATAACTGCTAATTAAATGTTAGTTAATGCTTATTACTGGATTAACTAATGTTAATTAATGGTTAATTAATGTCCCCTTATTGTTAAGTGCTGCTGTTTTGTTTACCCCTCCAATGTTTCTATCCACATGGTTGTCAGTGGAGTAAGATTCAGGAGTTCCACATTTATTTCAGCAAAATTATGGCCAACAGGGACAGAAGGGTGTTACAAAAATTGCCTTTTGTTTCATAGTGCTGAAAGAAAGTGATGCATCTTGTTAATGTAATGGAAGTGTGTAAAATACTCACAAACTACAGAACAGATAATAAGTTTAGTCTAGATTTATATGGCCGTTTTAAGTTATTACTGTGCGTGCGTGTGCGTGCGTGACTGTTCATTTATAATTTTTTCCAAACTATCTGTGGGCGTTGAATGCCATGAATAAGTGTAACGGAGAGGAGAAACAGAAGGTTGTAAGGCCCCGCGTGCCACGCATAAATACACCATACATCAATCTTAACAGTTGCTCTGTACTTTGTGCCTCCCTTCATTTCAGTGCGTTAAAAGGGTGACGAGTGCAGTGTCCGGTTTGACGTTTTTTGAACAAAAGGCTCTCGAGAAATACGGGAGGCCAAGCAATCATCTTTTTCCGAACGGGCACTGCACTAGTGTATCGGAATTAACAGTAAGTCACTTTGGATATAATAGTAAATAGAAGCTACTCAAAATTTGGCAATGAGCAGAGAGAAGACCTCTGCTACAGCAGCACAATCACCTGATATGTGTAATATATATATATATAACGCTGATCTAGTTAGAACCTCACACAAGATCAAACTTAACTACTTTAACACATCTTGATGGTAATAAGTGGTCTGTATTTTCTATATTTGCTCATCATTATTGAGAATGTAATACATAATAGATGAATATGCAACAGTGTGAAATTGATTCTGATCAAAGTAAAGTTGCCAGGACAAGCACCCAGGATGATTTGAGCAGTTTTGCATCCAGCTCCACAGTGAAGTGAAATATATTGCATGTTTGGCAACTTGTGGGCAAACACATTATGATCATTAATCTCGAGCAAAAACGGAGAGATAAGTGCAAAAGACAGAAAGAAATCTTCTAAATTATTAAACTACCCAAATGCAAAGTCTCGAAAAGGCGAATTTTTCGCTGTGATACAAATAACAAAACAGCTTTATTTATTTATTACTACGCACTTAATTAAAATGTTGTTCAATATGGTATGGTTTCTTTCAATGTTGACCACATTTGACATTTAGACAACTCATGACTACACTGGGAAAAATCGAATTATAACTTATTCACCTGAGGGATTTTGAAGATACATACCAGACAGCATGGAGAGTAGGTCTGGGTAAGATGACAGAAATGGCAATATGTGGGAAATCCAAAATCATGGTTAAATGATAAAAATAATATTAAAATGTGGGTACATACAGTTTAATCAATCAATTTAGATTATTCTCTTGAACTGGAGGAAGCCTATTTATATAAAGATAAATGCTAAATCAGTTTTGTGTTGATACGTTCTTAGGCTTTTTTTTTATAAATAAGAAATGTTCAGTTGGTGTTTATTGAGCAGCCTTTGATTAAGGATCATTGTGTTTTTACTGAAGCAGCTTCACAGATAGCTAGCTAAATCTTGTGGGTGGACAGGTGGTCGCCTCTCACGGCCGCAGCACTTTGCTTTCCCGGTCCATTTACCATTCATGGATAATCTAGAGATGGCAAATTATTGATTTCATTTCAAATAAAACCATAACACCATTTTGAGAATGTTTTTGGAATTGAGATTTGTTTTGGGGGGGTAGATGACCATGTGTTTTCAATATGACCGACCCTTTCCAGTGATTCTATCTCAAAAATGTTTTGTTGTTCATTATTAAACTATAAGCCATTCCTGTTCTCGCTCTGCCACAAATCTCAGATGCTCATCAGTAAACCTGTGGTTGTTGCTCCGCCTACATGTTGGCTAGCGAAAGGCAACTTTGGAGTTGTTCCCACTAGGTATTATATAAACAACAAGGATTCAGATCCGGGCCCTCTCCTCTTGATAGACTAAACAGTCTGGGTTCCATCTTATAGTCCAACAACTTCCACTACTACAATCCAAGCTGAAATCTCAGGCAAAAAATAAATAATTAAATAAATCTCATTCAAACTTTCTCTGTTAAAAGTACAATGTGACTGACAACGACTTCAAAGTTGTAAACCAGTGTGTGAATATCTAGTGTGACTTTAGAGAACTAATGGTCACCATAGGCCCGGGTTACAGGCCCAAACCACTGCCGTTTGTTTATACACAACATTTTCAGGACAACCCCTTGCTAGTGTACAATCATGCCTACTCCATCCTTCACTACTTTCTTCTGTTCCCCATTCTCCATTCATGGAAAAACACAAACTCTGCTCCCACCACTGTAACCTACGCTAAAATCCAATCAACTTTACAAATCCACGACGGAAGGAGAGAGAGAGAGAGCGAGAGCGAGAGAGAGAGAGAAAACAAACTGTATGAGAGGTTTGTCCATCAAGGGAGCCGTGAAGGGTCTATTGGCCTTTCGCTCCTCCACTGCGCTAGTTTACACAGCGAGCCTCTCTGGCTCAGTGTTGCTGCAGTTGTTGCTACCCGTTGCCTGTGGCAGCGAGCGCTGATCTCTTCCTTACAGCCTGCAATGCTGCGAAATTGCCTGAGGCATTATCTGTCGGGTCCATCAGACGGATGGAAATGTAAACACACAGACCAAGGCGCAGGGGTCTTTATATTTCTTTATTTGGCCATCTACCATCCCCACAGGGGGAGGGTTGTGCAGGCTATCATAACAAACAACGCCGGCTGCTTGGGAAGTGTTTATTAAGTAAAACATACGATTTCCTTTTTGTGTTATTCCTTTTATCAAGTTTGCTTTGACAATAGTTTGGGAATATATAAGTATAAACATCTCTTGAGTGAGAAGCCATGGTTCTTTCAGCGCATGGATCCCTCGCCAGTAAGGAACCCTCGGGTCGGAAAGACACAACAACCCCTGACGGTAATGACTTTGTTCCTTCTATAAATGGATCCTCCTACTCACTCCCCTTTTTCTTTTTTTTAAATCCCTCGTTCTTGTCGGGCACCTCTCAGATGGAGCTGTCAACGTCTCTGAGCGAATCATGGAGCAGGCGGCCCCCGTGAGGGACCCCTGACGTCACTTCGTCCTCTGGCTGGCCCACCTTTGTAGCGCCGACCGCTGGGCGTGGGCTTCAGCCCCGGTCGTCACTTGGCACTAACGCCCCCTAGAAACAGTACAGAGGGAGGCCCAACCAGCTGCTCCTGCTGGGTTATTTTCCAGAAATGCCCGTAGTAAGGCTTCCACAACCAATCCCACCCCCTACCATCTTGCTCTCTCTCACTGTTGAGAGATACCGCAATTCGCCAGCAACTGGAGTCCATTAGACTTAGATCTGCCTGTCCCTTATGAGATAAAAAGAGAGGCACGGGTTGGATGGGGGAAAACTAGCAAGGGAGAAGAAACACTTTTGGCACACACACACACACACACACACTCAGGCAAGATCTTAGCTCATTAATACGGTGGTGCTCTCCCTGCAATTCACACTAGCATTGAAGACTTGTATTTGTATTTATTGGCAAATGTGGAAGTGAAATGAGTAGGATTCCTTTTTCTTAAGGACTGTTGAGTGAAGAGAGCTGCTAAAAGGAAATGTATAAATCATTCTGTCTCAGTCTCATCTGTGTAGAAAATGGTTTGTAAATGCATTTGCATACCGACTCAAATCAGTTAATTTCTTTCCTCTTATATTTTTTATTATTCGTGGATATCATTAAGGAGCAGGTAAGGGTTAGGCATCTTGCTCTTCAAGCAAGATGCAGACATTGGGGTTGGAACCCAGGACATTTTTGACTGGTAGTACAACACCCATACCACTAGACCATACTCCCCTTCAGTTTCCTCAGGATGTCATAACAAATTATGATAATAATAATTAAAGAGAACATTCTAACCTAATGACACGTGAAACTGACCCCGGCTCCCTAACATAGAACCCAGACATGCAGCTGACAATTCAATTGAATTCACACATATGGCTGTGAAACAAGCCATTTAAGAATCCGGATGGTTACGTAAACAGCCATATAGGTGAATTTATGACTCACTTCTGAGCAAACCACTGGAAAATAAACTCGAGAACGCTCGACCCATCAGCCATAAAAAAGGAAGGAAAAAAAAAGCAAGCCAATACAATCGTTTTTTCTTTGAACCCAAACGGCATGTGGGCATTGGGGACCTCTGGAACAATAACGTGTCTCAGGGTACACAGTGAAAGGGAAGTCTGTCATCGGCAGAGCGAATCAAATGGGCTGGACCCAAATTCCTGTGCTTCCATTTCTCACTGTCTGACACTGGAATGATATGATGGATTTAGTTGTTTCTATTTGACTGCAATTTAATTTATAATCAAAGGAGGACAATATACACATACACATACACATCAAATACAGCTTGTCTGTACTTCTCTTTCAGTAATACTCAGGCTTAAACACACATTGCAAAGATAGGTCTATTGATATACAACGCACCCCAGGCTTTTGTGTAGTATTTCACTTTGCCGTGGCTAAACTAGATTTCTGTAGACGCTACTGCGTCACACGGAGACATTGCTGCAGTAGTTACAATGGGGATTAATAGGAAAGTGTGACTTCAAATCACTGTAGCATCCACCCTAAGTATGAGATATTAGTTTAATTCCCATATGACAAACAACTTAGGGGTTCTGTCTCAGAATCACTCCATATTACATTTTTGCAATGTACCTATTGCGAGAAAATCCGTAATTTAGAAAAAGGACACATTTTTGACGTGCCAGCAGCCTCGTAAATCCACAATGCACTTTGGCTATACGGGCTTGGGGAGTGGTCATAAACACCGTACAGATGCTAAGCCATGGCCTCGTTTGAAGAGAAGACAGTCGTGTAGTCACTGTTAACCCGTCCGATTTGGTCTGTTCTAGCAGCAAGGAACCCAGATATGGCCGATGCATCTAGGTTTCATACAGCCCCAAACCAGTCGGGCAACAATTCGTTGGACATCCCTTTTTTCTTTGAGCATAAACTCGCTACCCTCAGCAATAGCTGTGTACCGACATGTTCACCTAAGTATTGTCCACAAATCGGTGAAAGGTTTATTTTTGGGGAGTTTGGGACTTTGAGTTTTTCTCAGAAAGTGAAGGGTACAGAATCAAAATCCAGCACCGAAAATCTTCCATTGAGTGTTCTAGAATGCACCACTGGCTAAGCAAAAGTTAGCCTTGCCAGGCTAGCGCACCTAGCCAAGTGACCAACTCTATTCTCACGGCTGTTGTCACGAAGGGACAGTCGCAATTAGATCTCCCTTGTAGCACATTGTATCATAGAAGCAAACTGCCTATTGACAGATTCAGAATTAATAATTAAGCCTGTTATGCATATTGTTTTGAATATCTGATCTGATTTGAATATCTGTATATATGTAATATTTATTTTAGTTTGTTTATGTACCATTTACAGAATATTGCCTCCTGATGTTGAGGGGATAACGAAAGTAATTCTGGGTAACGTGTGAAAATAGCACACTGGAGCGCATCAAAGGAAGCGTGACACGACAGCCATTGACAAATTGCAAATAATGCTAAAGTACAATATTACACATACTGGAAAAAGAATCCTCCTGGAATGAACAAATCAATGTTAGACGTTTTATAAAAAGGTAAATGTGTTTTAGCTAGTATTATTCCTTTAATTAAATTTTAGTGCGCAAACCTTCATCCAGAATGGAAAAAGGTACCAAAAATGAATCAGAAATACCATGCATCAGCTATATAAAAAAAAGACCCATCCAAAACAATATCGTCTACATTTCTTTAAATAAAGCCAAAAATAAAAAGAATAATCAATGAAGGAAGAATGCGAAAAAGCTAACAGCACAAACATTTTCCCAAGTGCTGAGAATGCATGAAGAAAAGTACTTTTGACCAGGTATTTCTTTATCAGCCCTACTTCAATAGGTAAATAATCTTTTATTCATACGGTGCGTGAGGTAATAAAGCCAGGTAAGTCAATCCGTGAGAGATGCTAAAGCTCAAAACACACAATGTGTACTTGGCAGTGACAGCCCTTGACTGTCCACCCTGCATTACAATCACACTTTAAAGCCCCTTAGGCAGGGAAAGTCTTCAAGGGAGAACCGAATAAAATAAATATAACACACCAAAGAAAAAACGGTTGGTTTTAAATTCTGCTTCTGCTCGCCATAAAAGACACTGGAGTCTGCTTCATTATGAATCTGGTGAAATTGAACGAGCAACATGGGGTAATCCGAAAGCGGGACGGAAAAGCTGTCTCTAGGCGGATCCCAGTTCCCCCCTCCCCCCCCCACCCTACACACCACTGCTGTGAAACCTCAACAGTGATTATCGAGCACAGCAAAACATAAAAAAATATATATACAAAATAAAAAAATATATATGTCAGTAAATAAATAAGAAACCTAGAGAGCTGGGATAAATATTCATGAAATGACATTATCAAGAAGCCGAGTGGAGTGTGAAGACGTTAAGTGTCTTTGCATTCAAATCACAATGTCGCTGCAAAATAGAGTGGCAGAGAGGAGTGTCTCAGCTAGGGGGGTCTTCAGGTGTCTGGAGTGAGGGGTGGAGACAAGATTACCCATTACTACCTCAGATTGGGAGTAACTAAGAAAGGCAGCAGCGGGTTGTAGACCCCTCCCCCCCACAGACACACACACACCTGTGTTTCAATCCTTTCACTTTAATGTATGGGGGGAACCCTGTGGTTTAGGATGGAGGGCCTGCTCCATGAACATGTAGCGATAGCTTTCTCAAATCTCAGCATGGGGAACAATAAGTGCAGAATAATAATTTGTTCAATCCAAAAATATGTTTATTTGTACATTGTATTTAAATTTCAGATTAGCTCTTTTAGATGTTTTCTTGCACAGAGTTCTCCACATTTCATTGTCCTGCGCTCATACTAGTATGACTGTGCATGTTACAAATACAACTGCTTTACTTGACTCTTATCATTACCATAAACACAAGAGCATAACAAGCATTTTTTTCCCTCTATTTTAAGACAACATGAAATGGCATTATGAGCTTAACATCTTACATATTTCCAGTGGATTGTAGGGCAGAGCCTGTAACAATGTGATTGGACCAATCAGGATTGGATTGGCATATTAGGAGAGCACCGACTGGTTACTTTGAACGTAGATCATGAATGTAAAATAAGTGATTTCTTTGGCATTGTTTGAGAATAAGTGGGCAATAAGAGTGGGATAAGGAGCTAAAACGTTTTTTTTTAAAAGGTCACGTCTTCAAAGGATCACATCATCTAGCTCATATCTCTAAAAGTAATGAGTCATGCAGACTAATCGGGACCAAAATCATTTTGAACAGGTCCAGTATTGATCAACCTGTCTTAGCCAGCTGTCAAAATACCAGTCAAGAAAATCATCATCAATCACTTTTCCACTGACTGGCTCGGATAGGGACTCCAACTGCATGAGATGTCTAATCCATACACTCCACCAACCCTGGACAATCTGTAAAGCCAGTTGTCATAGGAACTACAATGATATGACCAAAACAACAAGAAAGTGCTTTTGGTTTGGGCATTTCAAAATTATCTTTACTTTTAAAACCTAACTGACTTTTAGTCTGAATCTAAAAATTAAATTAAAGTGTTTCAAATCAAAACCATAAATGCTATACATCACATCAAATGAAAGACATTCCTTTAAAGATCAAATCCTGTACATCAGGTTACTCTGATGTATAGTACAAACAGCTTTGCCAATTGTCGAATCCCATGACAAGTGAATATAAAAACTAACAATTTCGACTTGTTATGTATATTTTATATGTACAGCAAAGGCAGCAATGGGGTGAATGCGGATGACTGCAGAAATGAATGCGTGGGTGAACACTACCAATCTGGCTAACAGAGCTAGGTAGTAGTCTTGTGGCCAAGTTGTAACGCACACTTGTGTGACAACTGGCTAAATATCCTACGCAGGACCGGTTTACATTTGTAGCCTGAGATCATTTTTATTATAATCCGCGGCAATGCTTCAACTTTGAAACGGTTTTGCGTCAGCAAGGTTTACTTTGAAACAGCTTAAATAACCACCTGTGTGTTGCAGTCAAAGAAGCACCGCAGGAGACAGGAGACAAATGGATGCCTGGGGTTCCTCTGTGGCGTTTCAACCGTCAACCGCCGGTAACCTCAGACAAAGAATGGGGAACACAGCTCACATCTCCTTGTACCAAAACAAGCCCCTGGAGCAGCTCACAGCACAACACATCACAAGACATGACAAAACACAGTATCTACCTCAAGGCGTCTTTCATCCCCGTTTCTCCCAAAATATATTTTTCTCTTCTCATCCCTAATTTTTTCTCGATACTCCTTTCTTTAAATTCCTGCTCCCTCGTTCTCACATTGTTCGGTCGCTCCACCCCTCACCTGTATCCCTGACCCCCCCCCCCCCCCCCCCCCCAAATCATATTCTCCATTACATACATTGAGCTTTATTGAGACTGCAGCTGCATACATTAAGAGACTTGTTGTACACAATGGCCCCAGTCATTACCGGACTGCTTATCTCTGGAGACCGTGGCACACTTTATTAAAAAGGTTAGTGTGTGTGTCTGTGTGTGTATAGAACCCCATTTGTTTTTGTTTTTTAATAGCTGTATTGTGCATCCCTGTTTTCAGTGGTTTTAACGAACACTGCTACAGTACTCAAATCTATTTCTGTGTGTGTGTGTGTGTCTCTATGTGTGCGTCTCTATGTGTGCGTGTGTGCTACAGTGTGAACAGGGGGAAGCCCACACACTCGGTGCTAGGGACAAATTGTGTGCCTCTTGTCTCTGCTCCGCCCTAATTGCCGCGGTGCTGCAACACAAGGGCCCACCTACCTTCCAACCCCGCGCTGCTGAGAGGCACTGGCAACCTGCTCCATTTATCAAGCAGAGCGTCGACAACAATATAAATGTAGTCCATTCCATGATTCACACATATACAGACATACACACACACACACACACACACACAAACAAACTCAGAGTAGACTTCTGCCCACACGAAAGCAGACGGAAAAGTATTGCTACTAAGCAGTAAAAAGGTCTGAGTCAGAAATACAAAAGGTTGTGGTTATTTGTACGTAATTGTGCCTTGCGCACATACACACACCTTGCTCACGAGCACGCACGCACACACACACACACACACGTGGACAGGCTGCCCACACTCCTTTCCAAAGTACAGTATTTCAACTGAACAGATAAAAGGATTATGTAATAGAAATACAAAAGGTTGTGGTCATTTGGTTGTGATCACAGCTCATCTAGGGCTTATGTAATTCCTGAAATGTAATTGATGCATGGGAGGGACAAATATTTATACTTCTACAAATAAGCACAATCACTGAGGAAAACAAACTGCCATTCTCAATTTCCCAGCATTACAGTGGCTGTTCATGTGTGTAATGCTAGCGTTGCACAACCATATATTGGTGAAGTTATGAGCTAGCAATAGCAAACTATTATTGGATGGATCTCTAAACATATATAATAAATAAAGTTAATATAGTTTCAGTTCACCTTTTAATTTAATAAAATGTTCCGCTTCTCTAATATGACTCAAGATACATTTTAATCGTCAACCCTCTTCACGCACCAATGTTTTTTTTTTTAATGGTACATCTTTACATGAACATATTTGTCTGTATATATCCTAACACTTATTTCATTGAAAAAGTCCATCACACAAGTACAAAATGTCACTAATTGGAGCAGGGAGGCAGGTGAAAACTAGAGAAGAATAAAAGCAGAGCGTAGGGGGAGAGACTGTCTATTTCCCCTCCATTAGCGAGAAAAGCTAGTATGCCTAGTACGATAGGTCACTGTATAACGCAACAACAACAACAACCAAAAAGGCTCCCTCGTTGATACCAAGACACCCGTTTGAAATGGATGAACTATGAATTTATGATATGGAATAACAAAAAAAGAACACTACAAAGTGTTATTTGTAGATGGGTCAAAGAGTGGGAACAGTTTATGTGTGCGCAGAACATATAGTGTCACAACATAAGTAAACCAGATTCATGTAAATATTTGAGTTTAGTTTCTATGAATGCGACGTTCCCGGTTCATCTGTGTGGGAACCAGTTCAACATGCTCCGACTGTTTCCAGTAATGAGAGCAGAAACGGAGTGCCACGAGTCAGTTTTCCAAACAGCTGAGTTGTGCTTGTAGTAAGAGCAGCTGTTACAGCAGATATCCGTTATTTTGCCACATTCATCGTAAATCATCAGAAGACGCCACCGTAACAATCCGATTTCCTGAGAGGGTGATTTCCCCCACTTCTCTGGCAACTAAATCAACTGCTCCCCCATCGGACTACTCGAAAACCAGCTGCAAAAGCATGCACATGGTAATTCAAGCTCTTTTGATGGACGCAACGATTCAATGACAATGAAATAACGATCGCTTTCGTTGGAGCAAAACCTTTTGTTGCAGAAAGAACTCTGAACATGTCATTTAAGTGAATTTTAAGGTGCTTGCACATTGACCCAGAAAACACCAACATCAGGCTAGTGTGCCGCAGTTACAGGTCTAAGTTATAGATGGTTGTTGGCTGTTGTTGGAGGACGTTTTCTGTGGCACTTCTCTGGGCACTGGCCCACTGCGGCCCACCTTCTACTGGGTGTCGGTGTAAGTTTGGGCCGTCTGCAAGCACCTTTACACTGCAGAACGGGAGGGAAAGCAGGGCCCAGAGCGCTAGCGTGAGGGCTTTACCTTCCGTGGGGTTGACGGCCACTGGGAACGACTCCCATGCCAGGGTCCGCATGGCGCCAGGATGGGGGGAGAAGACCGCCTCGATGCCCTGCTCCTATAGGGTGGCGACAAACACGCAGCCGGTTACCATAGAAACACTGTCGCCGCCGCACGCGGCTGTTAACCAAAGCGGCCCGTTGAAGCTCTAAACAACAAAAAAGAACAACCTGCCTAGTCTAATTTGAGTTTTTTGTTTCAAAAGACTGTGTGGGCATTTTTAATGACATAGTTTAAATAAACTTCATAGCAGGTGTTTAACTGCCATACATCGGTGTGCCTTCACTACAGCGAGGAAGAGTTTGTCCAGCAGAAACACTGATCGGTTCTCTAGAAGTCGAGAGAGAGAGAGAGAGAGAGAGAGAGAGAGAGAGAGAGAGAGAGAGAGAGAGAGAGAGAGAGAGAGAGAGAGAGAGAGAGAGAGAGAGAGAGAGAGAGAGAGAGACACACACACGGGGGACATATAAAGATATATTGCAAGAAAGAGGGGGAAAGAGATAGATGAAGAGAGAATTAGAGAGCAAGACATAGAAAGGTGGAGAGATGAGAAAAATGTATAGGGGAGAAAGAGAGGGCTAAATAGAGGAATAGAGAGATAGAGAAAGAGCGCTAAAGACAGATATAGATAGATAAAGAGAGGGATAGAGAAAGAGCGCTAAAGGGAGGCATAGAGAGAGTGCTAAAGAGAGCGTTTAAGAGAGGGATAGAGAGAAAGAGAGGGCTAAATAGAGGGATAGAGAGAGAGGTCTAGAGAAAGAGCACGCTAAAGAGAGGGATAGAGAGCTAGAGAAAGCAGGCTAAAGAGAGGGATAGAGAGAGAAAGTGAAAGTCAGTATTAAAGAGAGGGACAGAGCGAGATGGAGATGATCTGGTTAGCGTTACTGCAGGATAGCGTGTCAAAGTGTCTGGCACACACACTCATACACCTGTGTGTCACAAACACACCCACACACCCACCTCCCTGTATCCATCTCCCACATGCACACATACACCTCCCTTTCTGTGACACAAACACACACCTCCCTGGATGTCTCACAAATGTACACAAACTCCCTTTCTGTGTCACAAATACACACACACGCAAACACCTCCCTGTCTGTCACAAGCACAAACACCTCCCTGTCTTTGTCGCAAACACACACACAGATCTCCCAGTATCTGTCACACACACACACACACACATACATATATATATATATATATATATATATATATATATATATATATACACACACACACAATATTAGGGCTGCAACTAATGCACACACATACACTACGCATGCACTAAACTAAATATTCTTAATGAATCTAGCGATAACATTTTAATTTATTATTCATGTAGTCTATAAAAGTAGACATGAATAATAAACAAAAAATTGGTAACAACATAATTGGTAAGAAAGAATTGACCAAAGTGATCAGTGTAATTTGCTAGCTTTGTCTGATGACCATCCAATAAAAACCTTAATGGACAAATGGAGAAAAGCAACCAATACAAACCATTTCTGAAGCAATCAGCAGCCAAGGCTTAGTCTTTGGACTTCATAAAAACTCAGATTCATACATAATTTATAGATCATCAAGGCAATCAACCAATCCAGTAATAATTTCCGGAAAGTGTATCTCAACACACACAATTAAAAGACAAACATAGCCAAAAGACACCCATGCATGCATGCAGACAGAATGACAGACAGACAGACTAGTGTGAGACCATGCAGACTGGTGTGAGGAGATGCAGACAGACAGACCGACAGACAAACAGACACCTTGGCTAAGTCAGTACAACAGCTGCACGGCAGACATGACGGAGGCAACACATGGTGAGCCTGCTAATCCCCCGGGCAGGCGAAGAATTGCGATCAGTGTGTGTGTGTGTGTGTGTGTGTGTGTGTGTGTGTGTGTGTGTGTGTGTGTGTGTGTGTGTGTGTGTGTGTGTGTGTGTGTGTGTGTGTGTGTGTGTGTGTGTGTGTGTGTGTGTGTGTGTGTGTGTGTGTGTGTGTACATTCCAGTCTGTGTCGGTATTCAAATCAATCAATGTTTTGACTTTACCGCACATGAAAGCTTTCATTTGTGCCGCTCGCACCCTGCAATTTGGCACCTATCCAAGTTTACTAGAAGTTCTCGAAACACTTTCCCCCCCTATCAATTTCTCCTCCTCTCTGTCCTCCTCTCCCTTCTCCCCACTGCACCCACTCCCCTCCCTTCCCTTGTCCCCCTGCCTCGCCTCCCCCTCTTCCTCTGCGCTCCCACCCTCTCCTCTCCTCCCTGGACGTATTGTTCTTGATGGCAGGCCAACAGGAAATCAATGATTGATCTATCTGGAGAGTGCAGAGCTTATAGAGCCAGGGGGACTACAGTAGGGAGAGGGTTAGGCATCACACTCAGACAGCTGGGTCGTCCTCTCTCATCCTCATGTGGGGAGACAGACGCTTCTTGCCAAGTTCTGAGGAGCTTACCCCACTAAGGCACCCAGCAGAATGTGGAGATGTGGTGACTACTGTCTGTGTCTGTGTGTATGTATGTGGGTGTGTGTCTGTGTACAAGTGGACAAGTTGATCCGTTAGACTGGTCGGGGTAGGGGGTGTACTTCAAGGGATTGGGAAGGGGAACTTGTAACGTTTGCACCTTGACTACACTCTGCACACCACCAGAGATGTGTTTCAGAGGCAGGCTGCAGAAATGTCTAGGGTGTTGGACACTCAGAAGGTACTGGGCTCGATCCCCAATGTCTGCAGTGTACCTGGAGGCATCCTTGAGTAAAGTTTTCTCAACACCCCACCTTCTCCTTCATGACATGCATCTAATTCACTGTAAGTCACTTACAGGGAAGTGTCTGCTAAGCTAAATGACTAGTATGAATGGTGAATAGTAGTAAATATATAGCTTCATCAAGTGTTGAATGGTGGTTGGATGGAAATGAACACCTTGGGAGAGACAAGCCTGTGATACCTGCATAAATTCATCCATTAAGGTTCAGTCCAGCAGGGTACGCTATGTCACTCTATAATTACGTTCATCATATCCTTCCCTTCAATACGATGGGAAGGTATCGTGATTTCAGACTCTTGAGTAAAAGTAGAATGTCTTCTATCAGCTTCTCGTAAAAACTCTAGATTGTAGTCTTTTTGGTTTGGAAACTGCAAGAAATATGATGGATGGAATCACTGACAATGAGAGAAGCATGGGTTTTTGTTCTAGGAATGGCGTACAAAGCATGGAACTAAAAAAGGTACCTAACTATTGTTATGTAGCTCATAACAATAATTTTGTGCCACGTGTTTGAAGTGAACAATCAGCAGGAAGCACCGGACTAAATTACAGGGATATAGGCCAACAAGCACTCCAAGCCCTCATCAGGGCTCTGCACAGACCACAGACGGTGGGGGGTTTCTGAAATCCATCCATGGATGACTATGGGCAAACAACATTCCTTACAAAAAGCCCCCCGCCTACGAGCGTGCGCACACACGCACCGAAAATAAATAAACCGCTTTGTTTACTTTTAATTTCGTCATGGTGGGCCTTGGTCCCCCGATGAAGGACACTTCCGAGGTCTTCTCCACGACCTCCTCCAATTCCCCTGTGCATGTAGGAGGAGGGATGGTGGTGGAGATGCCCCCGGGGGGAACCTCAGGTGGAGGAGCAGGGGAGGAGAGGAGCATCCCGCAGGCCTGACTCGCGGCCAGGACCCCCGGGACCTCCTGCACCCGGCGGTACCAGCCCAGCAGGAGGGGGAGCCGGGCTAGGGAGCCGGCGGCAGAGTGGGTCTGGAGGGAACACTGTGAAGGAGGAGGAAGAGGAGGGGAAGAAGAGGTTGAATAAACAGGTTAAAATGTGACTTATCAGATTATGTATACAATGAAGCGAGATGGACAGGTTTCACCGCATCCAATTTCATACCCCCCCCCCCCCCCCCCCCCATCCCCTCTCCTCCTTCCCCTCACCACCCTCCTCTCAACGGACATGGAAGGGTGAACGACAGTGGGGGAAGGAAAAAGGATAGTGTGTGTGTCTGCTTAATGGAGACACACAAACATACATGAACTGTGAACATGTCATGTCACTCTGCTTGAGGATTAAGTAAAGGATAAGGAGCGAGAGAGAGAGAGATTAGGCAATACTGCGGATAGGGGGTGGATGGTGGGAGTAGGAGCACAGTGGGTTGGTGGGATGGAGCGTCGGGTGGAGGAGTGGGCGTTCAGCAGGCTAGGCGCGCCCCGGGGACGCAGACAGCCGCTGGGAGAGGAGACACGCTAGGCAGAGTGTGAAACTGGAGACCAGTGGAGCACAGCTGACCAGTAAACAGGAGGACTCCACTGCGTTCCCACAGTAGTCCGGATCGGGATGGGCTCATGATGTTCGAAGGGGAGGCGATGACGACGGCAGTGATATTAACAGCCTCTTCCCAGCATGAGCGGGGGCATCAACAGCCAAAATTTCATCAGCCTCCCTTAACAAGACACAGAGTGTGTGCCATCAGAAATGTGTGCGCACACACACACACACACACACACACACACACACACACACACACACACACACACACACACACACACACACACACACACACACACACACACACACACACACACACACACACACACACACACACACACACACACACTGCATTTGAAAAGCATAACTAGCAGCGGGTGGCACGGACAAAACTCTAATCAAAACCACCATGTGGTTGACACCTCCCCATAACAACCTCAATGTTCCATCGTTTCGGATGTTTTCCAACCATCATTAGTAACGTGGATGGCGTTGACCTCATAACTCCTGACATTCGATATTTACCCAGGGAAGAGGGAGAAAATAACAGTCAAAGACCCATTTTAGAAATGGAAGCTCAAACACACACATCATTATCCAGTGGTGGTCCTAACCCTCTGCCAAGTCCAACGCAGCTGTTCATCCAAGATCTGCTCTCTCTGCGTGGCATGTTCCAAATATCTACACCAGCATAACAACCCAACAGCAGAGGTGGGAGAACATGTACTGTGGGTGTGAACGGGACCAACAACTTGATGAGGTAGAATATGTAATATTATAATAATAACAATGGGACATACAATAAGAACGCTCTAAATATGCAAACAAACCGATGCAATCGGTGGGATTGCAAAAAAGGTACCAGCATTGATTTAGGAATATCATTTTGGGAAATAAAGCGCTTGCCAACACTTGAACACTGGAAAACTACACGCCCTCAGATGGTCCCTCTGTCTGCCAGACGTAACTGTTCACTGTTTAACTGCAGCTACGCTCAGTACCAAAGCAACTGTTCCACATATATGTGTAATATGTAATCCACATCACTTTCTGGGCTGCTGCTCCTTTTTGCCACCAAAGTACTCCACCGTACAATGTAGGCTACACTCAAATAGGTAAATCTATATCATATAATAGCCTCTCATGTTGATTGAGTTCCTATCTTTTTTTCATATTAATAAGGCAGAAGTAATCACAGGAGGTAACTCTAAACGGCGAGACATTGATGTAATAAATGATAACGCGGTGGTCATTACCAGGTAGTGATAGATGCACGGCAACAGCACCACATCCGTCAGAGTGAAGTACAATCCCTCGGCGAACACGTGCTCCAGCGGAGGCAGGTCCGCCGTCCTCACTTTCCTGATGTCAAAGTGCTCCCTGGTGGCAGGAGAGAGAACTGCATCCTCCACGGAGAGTTTGGCTAGAGCTGCCCGGAGTTCAAGGCTCTCACTAGCGTCAGAGGCCTGTTTATCTTCGGATTCTTCGCCGTTTTTCTTCTTGTTCTGTTGCTGCTGTTGTTGTTGTCTGAGTTTTTGTCTGCGTATTTTGTCGTCGTTGTGCACTTTCACAGGCTCGCCGAACGTTTTCTCTAAGTGGAGGATAGCTTCAGGGAGGTGGCATGAGGGATCAGTCGGGTTTTGGAGGTGTTCTTCCACAGCACAGGGGATGCCAATTTCACACAGCCTCGTCCAGTGGCTTACCTGATCACACATAAGAGAATAATAACACATAGGGTTAGAATTTGTTTTATAATCATCCGGCTATCCCATTAACCATCTCCACATTACAAGGAACTGTTCAAATGAATTGACAGAACAAGAAGCTGTCTGAACAGTGTACTGAATAAGACTTGAGTGTCCAAAATGGCAAGTACATCAAACACATGTTTTTCTGGTGTACGTCAAAGATAGTCTTTCTTGACAATATAGGTTGTAATTGTCTAGGCCAGTGATTTTCAAACTGTGGGTGGGGACTTAGAAGTGGGTGACCACACCAAATCGGTTGAGGAATGGGCATTATAAACGTATATATAAATTGGTCATGGGATACCCACAAAAACACGCCATGTCTGGTTCGTCACTATGTTTGAAGATATAAAAGAGAGGTCAATAACTGTATTGATGGCTATTGATGATTTATGTAATAACATATTGTATTGCAGTACCCAGGCCCTGGTAAAGGATATTCATGTATTGTATTGTTTTGGTGCATGAATCCTACCTCAGCACAGGCTTTGAGGCATGTCTTCTTGAAGCCCAACAGTTCTAGCACATCCTTCCGGGATGGATCAGCCTCCGTCGTCTTGTCAATGATGTGCCGAAGGACCACAGCCAGCCCTGCTCTGCAATGCGTCTCCGTTTCATCTAAAACCACGGGCAGACGACAGCCTCTCGCCAACGCAGGTACGTCTTGCAATTGGACTACAGAAAAATCACTTGCTATTACGACATGGTTGTCCAACGAGTGAGAGGTTACTGGCCTGGCACTGACGAGAAACACTTTAAAAGACTTGGACTTGCAGTACGAAAGGAGAAAGAGGACAATTGAGGTACGCAAGGGAATTGAGGGCTCATCATCATCCAAGGAGATTTCTAAATAGAGAGAATGCTGTCGTTGATCATCGGACTTCATTGTAGATACTTCTACAAGGAAATAACAAGACATGGGTTAATTGTTTGACAACTCAGGTAATTACCAACGATCAAGATTGCATGTGGTGCATGAACGTCCACATTTGGTATTGTGTGACATACCTGTCAAGCCAATTAAATAATGAATCCGGGTTGAATAGGAGACGAATGACACTTAATTTAGATTAACTTTACTACAGTAACCGAATAACCAACATCAAACTCAAACCACGTTATGTTAAAACACTTCCTCGTTTTACTTTTCTGTCATTTGCAAAGGCTTTGATGACTCTAGTGCCACCGTGCGCTGCCAAGTCTCTCTACCGGTACACCAATATTCCACTGAGATGTAAAATAGTCCACGATAAAAAGATGAAAAAGTCCAGGCTACTAGATTAATAATAATTATTAAAGAAAAACGCGTAAGACCAATATTAAATTTGTGAAATGGAAAAGTAAATCCGTCATTACAATGCATTTTCAGTTTCCTCCGGAGTTATTAAGCGGTTGCACCGCCTGATGAAGACGGAAAAGCAGCTGAAGTGCGTCTCACATCCATGGACTTAACCTACTAATCAATGCCTTTATTTCTGTCTAATTCCCGTTAACATTTAGTTTGAGTCCGTTATAAATACTACATGGCTATTGGTTTCGTACGTTCTAAACACTCGTGTTATAAGAAAGGTAAATTAACAAGGACGTTATAGTAATATATATAATGGGGTAGAGTGCAACCCTTTGTAACATCCCTATCTGTCATTGTGCTTTATCAGAGACCTTAACATTTCTGGACATTTCTGACTTTGGTATGCCATTTGTCTCATGGCAAGAGGTGTTTAACTGACATGGGACATTATGAAGCTTTTTTAGTATAACCAAAGCTTTATTATTTATTCTCCACCTGCAGTTTGAATCATGGCAACAACCCTGAGTCTGGAGTTGGATCCGATCTTCCTCAAGGGTCTGGGTTACCTGCACTCCAAGAGCAAAGACTCTGCTGAGAAACTCAAAGCACTGCTCGACGAGTCTATGTCCAGAGGTAGTGATTCTTCCTACCGCTCATCACTAAAGGTAAGCTGTAAACACATGCTCTATTTCCTTGTTTATGTCATTCAATGTTATAAACGTTAACTTGCTTGACTCGACATGTCCTCTGTGCTATATGGTGTTTATTATCCTGGTGTGCTTTTTTTTTTGTATATATATATATATATAGTCTCGTTGTTATTAATATGTTATAAATAACCTCATTCGATTTTGTAATTGTTGTTTACTGTTTTGAATGTTGAAAAAGAGTTAATTCCGGTACATTGTGTTTGTATTTTATAATTAGGACATAGAGATCTCAAAGGGGTCTGTGTCCAAGTTAAGCCTCAGTAAGCAGGACTCCAAGTCCTCGTCCAGTTCCTCATCATCCCCCAGCAGCAGCAGCAGCAGCAGCGGCAGCAGTAAGTCCATCCACTCGGAGAAGAGCAAGAAAGAGGCAGAGAAACGCCCTGCCGAAAAGGTAATGCATTAGTAGAACATTAGTCATGTCAGTGGGTAGGGTGTTTGACTATCCAGCCAAAATGTACTGGGTTTGATCCCCAATGCCTGCAGTCTACCTGTAGGCATCCTTACCTGCTCCTTGATGTATCTGAAATTAACTGTAAGTCGCGCTAGATGGAAGTGTCCACACAATAACTAAAAGCTAAATGCAAGTTGGGCTCATATTCACAGGATCAATCAAATCCACTAATAAGGTAGACGTTATGTACGAGATATTGTACAGTATAACCATGTTCTTTCCCATGGGCTAACGCAGGTCAGGGTTGACCTGTGTGAGGTGGACGCTCCTAAAAAGCCACGTCTGGAGAAGCAGGAGAACCGCTCATCGCCCATCACCGTTCAGACCAGCAAGGACTTCATCCAGCCCAGCATGCATGACTACGACGAGACCAACGCAGACGACTTCGCCATGGAAATGGGCCTGGCTTGTGTGGTGTGCAGGTGAGTGGGTCACCTATTTAACCAACTTAGGATTTCGTTGACAATACAGCACAATTAGAATGAATATTTCTCTTTAATGTTGTCTCAAGGAATAAATACAAAATACAATTGGACAGTTATTCAAAATATAACTAAATGGTGAATACAAAATGGGTTATTTATAAATATTAAGTACATCCTCATTCTCAACAAACACCAGCATGCTGATAACAGTGGAGAATTTGGAGATCTATTGATAGAATAGTTAATGCTAACACCTTTTTTGTGCACCTGCCAATGACTCCAGGCAGATGACGGTCACCATGGGTAATCAGCTGGTGGAATGCCAGGAGTGCCACAACCTGTACCACCAGGACTGCCACAAGCCCCAGGTGACGGACAAGGAGGTCAACGACCCGCGCCTCATCTGGTATTGCGCCCGCTGTACCAGGCAGATGAAACGCCTGGTAAGCCCTTCATAGTCACTGGAGATGAGACTGTGATGCACCTAGACCAGGGCTCAAGACTGCGACCATTTGTCATGTTGATGCAAGGTCATTTTCTCTTAGGTCGCATCTGTAACTTCTTAATATTATATATACAGGGTTATCCCCAAACAATGTCATAAGCGATGGTTAAAACACATGTTTTATTCGAATAACGCTTCAAAAAGCAAAACTTCAATATCACATAAGTGCTGTGTGGAGGAAGTCAGTGGCTTTCGGATCCACTCTTAGGCAAAGTCCAACTCTGTTACGGCAGAGCTTCAATGTAAAGCGGGTCGCACACCAGACTAGCCATGGAGCGCCGTGTCAGGCAGTGTCGCGTAATAGAAAGGACAACACACGTCGAAAGATTCGATTCTAGGTTTTGTTCTGTGTTTAATATGAGTGGTAATGGATGGTGGTGAGCAGTGCTCAAGGTTTTGAGCAGTGCGGGAAGGTATAGCCTGGCTGTATGGTGGCGCCGGTGTCAGTGCTCTATTTGGAAACACGACCCACTTAAGTTCCAATGAAGACACACTGCTTAGATCATAAAACTGAAAAGGTGGTTTGTGCAACGTTTCAATGAAATTGCACCGCATTACTAGCGCTATTTAAGAACGTGAATAAATGCACCATTCTGGATGACGGATTGCAAGAAAAGAAAAAAATATCTTAATTGGAGTATTTTACCCAATTAGCAGCCTGTTATTATTAGTAGGTAGAGCTTTTTGATATAGGAGGAGGAGGAGCGCGAAGAGTTGGTTTATGAGGAAAGAGAGGCGCTGTCGGTAAAAATAGAAAAAGCATTTATTTTAAACTTATTTAAATTGAGTGAATATGTTCAAATGAATGAACACAGATGGATGGAACGTGACAAAGGACATGCCAATACTGCAACAAAGCGGCTAATAAAGGGGTTCGACCAAATTTAATAGGGTGCCACCAAGTGAAAAGTTAGAGACACCAGTGCCACCAGTAGGAAATGCTAGTCTTGAGCCCTATAGACTCACCTTGTGTTCTGTTTCCTATAGCTCACTCCGTCCAGTGGTTTCATGGGACAAACTTGGTTGAAAGCTGAATCAAAATCAGAGTTGACAACAAAAAAATGTAGTCAAAGTAATACCAAACAGAATTGTGGATTCTGTTGTAATGTTTTTTTGAGAGGGAGAGTGTGCTTTGCTTCTTCTTAGCCGCATCTCACAAGTGCTTTGAATAAAGCTCTTGCCCTATGTGAATGTGAATGTATTAATATCACTGCTTAAAAGTGTGTGTGTGTTAACTTTTCAGGCCCAGAAAGCCCAGAAACCTCCCCAGAAGTCAAGTCCTGTCGCAGCCTCCGCTGCTCCCGTGGTGAAGGACGCGCTGGTGAAGAAGGCGGAGGTTAAGTCCAAGGCCGACACCACCAGCAGCTTTCAAGCTTTCAAAAGATCTGAGTTGAAGGTAGGTGTTCCAAGTGTTGTTTAGCTCTTTATAGAACCAAACCAATCAATGAATGTGTTTAGTAACCTATTGTTTTATTCTATATCTAGCTCTTGATTTAGTTAAAATCACATGAATGATTTCTTTTTACAATAATCCTAACCTTCCAATTAAATGATTCAGGTTTTTGGTCTGTTACAAGGTAGTTGACCGGCTCAATGCAGTCTTTAATGGGAAACATTCCTTCCCTTTCCCCTGCAGACTTCTGCGCCTGCAGCCAACCCCGGCGGCACCGGTACTTCCTCCGCAGGCAGCGGCCTCACGGGGTGGGCCGCCTTCGTAGCCAAGACCACCCCTTCCTCCGTTATGTCCAGCACCAAGCTGGCCTCCTCGGGCTCCAGCACCAACACCAATGCCCAGAAAACCGCGGGGCTGTCCGGACTGGCGGGGTCCAAGAGCGGACCAGTGACCGCCAAACCGTCTGGCGGCAACGGGAGTGGTTCAAGCGCAGCTCCGTTGAAGCAGCCGCCGCCACTTACCCTGGGCAAGCAATCGCTCAGCCGCTCCTCCAGTGGGGAGAGCCAGGGGAAAGTGCCCTCCGGTGGCGGAGGATCTCCGGGGTCGTCCCACGGCTCGGGGGGGAACGGCGGAGGGTCCGGGAGCAACGGGGGCGGACACGGGAACAATGGCAACGGTTCGAAGGTCGTACCGGGGGACAAGGCCCCAACCTCGCAGGAGTCCCAGCTGAACGCCATGAAGCGCCTTCAGATGGTGAAGAAGAAGGCGGCGCAGAAGAAACTCAAGAAGTGAACGGAGGATGGTGGAGAGAGACTGAGCGCGGATGTGGAGGGGGGAATGAGGGCAGACATTTTGTTTATGATTCATTTTTAAAGGGTGTAACACCGTTCACTAGGATACTCTTTACTTCTCATTTTCAGTGCTGCTGGAGTCTATGTGCCTCGTTTGGTTTGGTCTGAACAAATGTTACCCGTGAATAACTATATTTTTTATTGACAAACTAATTAAAATTCCCTTTAAAAAAAAAAAGTCACGCAAGTGTTGTGATTGCAGAACAGTATTTCACTCCAGGCATGTCGTGATTATATAATAGAGAATATTTATTTATTCAATAATTAACAAAATATGTGTAAGAGCAATTTTCACAATTTCACAAATAGATTCCTTCATTTCAGAGTTTCACATAAAACATTTACTTCAATAACGGGAGTCGATCATTTCATTTTATCTATTAGTAAAAATATATTAACAACACTGTTGGTCACAATACAAAGTTCTGGGCAAAATTGCCCATATATATATCTCTCTCTTCTAGTCATAATCTGTTATTTCTGAAGACAAATGAGGTTTAAAGGCCAACACTTATGGCCTGAAAGCTTTGATAATTGGGTCCAGTAATTTCCTCACAATATCCTTCACAAGTGAGGCGTTCACCATATTACATTCACAATCGTATAATATTTTCTATAAGATAAAACCTTTATAACAACACAATGTAATCAAGTGAAAACCAGCGCTCAGACCATGTTCAAATTGGTTCACTTGTTCCCTCATTCCCTAATCCATATATATATCACTATATACTGTTGGGAATAGGGGGAATTCTGACACAAATTATGTGCTGGAAATCTATTGGCGTGACGTGTATTGGTTACATAAATTGGTGGCATCACCCCTTGACCGCTCATTTGCACGAAGAACCTAAATGTGCTGACCATCTATTGTACGAATCGGATGACGATGAAATCGGAAATAAGTGCATCAGTTGAACACTTGTTTTACGGTGCATTATGGATATTAATCCATTTCAATCCTTGACATTTCGGATAGCACTACAACATTTTTATTAAAATGAGCGCAAGTGAATTGAACATGCAATCTGTTTTTAGGCATAGGACATCTTTCCCATGAAGTTGGCGGGAACGTAGCCTTTCTGTCCATTAGCCTCAGCTAGCCACCAGTCCTTGTTTCCGCCCAGGTCAGAGAACTGGAGGATCCTTACGTGTTGGTACTCCTGTAACGTCAACTCCTGCTCACAGCGAGCTTGGAACGCATGCACCGCATAAAACTGGAGAAAAGACAGAAAATATAAAAATGTAATTTAGGTATCTTGCTCAAGGAACCGGTAGACTGCGGACATTGGGGTTCGCACCCACAACTTTCAGGCTGTGAACACCCTCAGCACTAAACTGTCCTGGCGCCAGAGCTGAAATGTCTGGGTGTACATTCAACCTTTATACACCAATAAATTCTTCACTGTAATATAAAGATTTGGAGCATTTAAATGTGGTTTTTAGTATTTCAAATATGGACTCACACACACACACACACACACACACACACACACACCTGCTGAGGGTCCTCGTCCACTGACTCCTCCAAGTCCTGCAGGCTCTCTAGCTCCCCCTGCAGGCCAGACAGGATGGAGCCGCTGTCAGCCGTTTGGAGGCTGAAGCTACGCAGGCTGCTGCTGCCGCTGCCTGACACAAACAGACTGAGGTTGTCAAAGTCCTCATCCACCAGCTGCTCCTGTGGCTGCTCTACCACGCTCTGCTTGATCCTGTTCACGTCTCTGAGAGGGTTGTACTGCTTCAGGAAGGAGGAGTAGATGTAGCCCTGGGTACCTGAGGGAGACACACACACACGCACACGCACACACACACACACACACACACACACACACACACACAATGACATTCGTTATTATCTCCTCATACTTGGATCAATAGGAGGGGTGAACGCTGATAGACGTTGTAACTTTTAGAATTATATAGTTTAGCATGGATGGGTCATTTACGCGAGGTTGACTTGTATTTTAGTTGGTCAATGATAGTTTGCTCTATCTTGTTTGGAACACATTTTATCATAGTTCAGCCACTGTGAAAATAACATTTCATTAAGTAAGCTGCTGGTATTCTGTGCCATTTAATATGGCCGAGGATAAACTGTTGGGTGAAACCTTCCATTGTAGAACTATCAGATTATATTAAACAGATAATAATGAAGTAGCCTAAATATGATGTATTATTCATTTAAGATAATATATTAATACACACGTTTTTTAATCCCATTGTGCATCTGCCATCATTCAGCATGATTACCCATAAGAAAACTGTCCTATTTCCATGATTGCATAAGCAGAGGTTCAAAAGAAGTAACAGAGAGTCATTAAGTGCAATATTTAAGACAACCTTATGCTGCACAAACTGAATGACTCTCAGGGGAGAGAACTATATGGTAAGAATCTACTTCCTTACCAAAAACACACACACATTAAGAGTTGCTCGTAACAGAAGCAATAAAGATGTCGGGCTAATAACAGTTTCAATGTATTTTTCCCCCTGAACAAGGCCTTCAGGGGAGAACTGTAATACTCTTTGTTACAGATACAACCCCAAGCAAGGTGTTTGTTCCAACCAAGACGTTAGGATCTCAGGTGCCTTATTGAGGCCATGGAAGGAGAGAGAGAGAGAGAGAGAGAGAGAGAGAGAGAGAGAGAGAGAGAGAGAGAGAGAGAGAGAGAGAGAGAGAGAGAGAGAGAGAGGACAGTGTTGTGAAGCAACCATCTCCAGGCAAACAGACCAACCATGAAATCACTAAAGCCTGCGGGAATTTGTCTTGCGTGTTGAGTTACCATTTCTGTGTCAATAAGGACATTTGCTTGTTTTAGACCAATAAATATGATTGTTGCGTCATCATATTTGCATCATATATGTGCGTCAGGGTAACACACATATGTACACATACACACACGCGCATTCACAAACACGTACCTCCAGCGTGGACGAGCCATCGGGTGCTGCTGCCGTGGGGGTCGCTGTCCTCCAACAGGGCCACCAGCTCCCCCTCCAGCAGACTGAGGTCCTGGTCCTGGCAGCCGTTGCACTTCCTCTTCAGCTGGTAGAGCTGGGTGGCAGGGAACTCGGACAGCAGCCACACGCGGTCCTGCTCCGTCTGATGCTGCACCTCCGCCACCTTGACCACCAGGACACGAAAAACAAGTTGCTGTCCGTTTAGGCACACCTAACTGCCTCTATGAGGAGGGATCCCTCCTCAGTGGGTCTCTTCCCTTTGGACTTGGGGAGTTTTTATGTGCCCTTTAGAGGGTTTGGGTTCAGGTGTGTTTAGCCGTGAAATACTGGCTAAATCACTTTATTATTATGGGCTACACAAATAAAATGACTTGACGTTACATGATCTGGCTCTTATGCCAGTGGCCGCCTAAGCGTATCTATAGTGCAGTAGTTGGGTTAGATCCAATCAATTGGGTGTTAATACATTCTCCAGATACATTCTCTCTTTAATGCGTTAACCTGAAGTTAAAAGTATTCTTGATCTAGTTTTTCAAACTATAATTTTCTAGAAAGTGCGGTAGTGTTTTATGAGAAATACGTAATAAAAATACTTTAAGCATTGTTTTTGGGTGTCTGATAACAATTTTATATTTAAAGCCTTATAATAGGATTACACAGCTGAAGTAGAATTTAAAGCACTTAAATCATATGTTCATGTCTCAGCAGTAAAAGTATTCAAGTACTGTCCCTTGTCTCCTGGTTGCTGTGGCCACATAACACACAGTACTGTGTTTGGCTACACATGTATAGAGAAGTCAATGAAGGGGTAGACGGTAATACCATAGGGCTTTGTTAGAGTAATGACACTGAGAACAACCAGATCCACTCCCAGGCACACCGCACTGACAATAACAGAATGCGGTCCTATGCACATAATGGCATTGCAGCCAACCCTCTGGAGGGTGATTCCCAGTAGGTTGTGTTAGTGAGTTGCCATGTGCCCTCTGTTGTTCACAACTATCTCTGTGCAGTTCTAAGACTTAAGACTCAGATCTCCCTGCATGGCAACACTGTCACAGCAAAACCTACCATGGGTTTCTTCTCTCGTTGGCGCTCAAAGCTGACTTTGCGCTCCATCAGTTTCTGCGCATTGTCCTTGACAAACGTCAGATTGTTCAGCTCGTCCATGATGCTGTTCTGCACCTCGTTGATGTTCGACAACGGGGCCTGGAAATTAAAAAAAAAAAAAAAACTATAAGATCGAAAAAAGTAATAAGTCATTGACTTGAATTGAACAAATATAGCGGTCTTGCTCGCTTAAACACAATCAAATTAAACTCAGCAAAACTATAAGAAAAGATCACAATATGACTAAAACATTAAACACCATAGAAAACGAAATAATGACAAACCTTGTGCCCTTATCAGCCAGGTGCTAAATGAACAAATAGCCAACAGTTTAAGTTTTACAAACACAATTGACGATCTATCGTTGTTTCCGTCTACCAAAAGAGCTTTCAGTTTTATTATTTTTTTTATAAGAGTTTAATTTTATTTTATTTTTATTGTTTCCTGAAAGTCTTACTTCAAAACAAAAGTCCCAGCCTTAATAACAAAAATGTTGAAGAATGCTGGGCCATACTCAGGGTAATTTACATTATGGGTATATGTTTCTGCTGTGACACTGCTGGGAAATTTCCCATCTGGGAATTATTAAAGTACATCTTAGATTATATTAATTTGGTAGCACATGGTATGGTCATGGGGTGGTTTTTTACGTGTGTATGGCCCTTACAGGCAGCTGGTGTTTGGAGGGGACATTATGCCGGGTGGTGTCCATCAGTCCTCTGAGCAGCCCCACCAGAAACACCACACAGTTGACCAGGATGGTGTGTGCAGCCACGTTAAACCGCTGCAGCTCCTCCACCAGCTGGCCATTGAGAGCGACGTAGTCCCGCCTGGCCGGCAGATGTGCATCAGACACAGGCGAAGGAGTGGAGGAAGAGGGTGATGGAGAAGAAGAGGAGGAGGGGTTGGAGGAGTAGGAGGAGGAGGAGGAGTTAAAGGAGGAGGAGCGCTCGAGGCGACTGCAGTAGTCCAGCAGTTTGTCGTAGCGTTTCTGGATGAGCTTCTGTGGAGCGGAGAACGTGCCTTGCAGGGAGGTGAGAGGTGCCAGAACCAAACGCTCCAGCTGCTCTTTCTGGAGAGATGGTGAGGGAGAAACAGTAGAAGTGAATACAGGTGATTACAAACACTCAGTAAAGCACAAACCTAGACCCTCCCTTATTTAACATACTGGCAGCAACAACACAAAAACGTGGTATATGCAAAACCCTTACTTCTGCAGTGTAGATGAAGGCATTTGTGCAGATTTAAAATCAGTTAAATAGACTATGTGCTTTCCTCAATAAAAATACCAACATTTTTCAAGTGAACAATCCATTTGAACGATTTTAGTTCATTAAATATATGCACGGGCATGTTTGCACAGCACCTCTGCACTGCTGAGCGGGGCTTTTTCACAGAACACATTACTCAAAGAGAGAGGGTGCAGAAGAAAAGAAAAAGCAGAGACACAGCTAATCGTTTAAAGTTTGCTTAGTAAATAATCAGCAAACGAGCCTGTCCCACTCACAAAGTGCTTATAGGGGTCTGGGGTGTCCTCATGGCATGTTCCATTAGTGATGTGTTTATGGGAGTCCTTCACTACGGTCTCCAGGTCCTGGACATTATGGACCGCTACAGACACCATCTCCTGCGGGTGGGGATTGGGGTGGACATGGGAAAAGACAATGGAACTATTTCCGAACTTTAAAGGGCCCCTATTTTACAACCAGGTGTGAGTGTGATTAGCAATTACAAGCCGTTTCAAAATCTGCCCTGCCCAGTGACTTAGTGATATCACAAGTGGGAGTGTCCACTTGATGTGATCAATCATATCAGCATACAGCTGGGTGGACACTCTCACTTGTGATGTAGCAAAGTCAAAGGGCAGGACAGATTTTGAAACAGCTTGTAATGATTTATAACACTCACACCTGGTAGCAAAATAGCCCCAATACAGGCCCTTTAAAAGTGCTAGCACGTGTGGGAGATATCGTCTGTCGTAGTACCTGTACTTGTTGCAGATAAGAGTGGACGTCCTTGACGAGCTGCTTCACCGCTTTCTCCAGGCTCCTGAACAGCTTCTCTTCCTTGTCGAATGCTTCGTCCTTAACCTACAGGTGATAAGGGATAAACAGCTTCAGCATTATATATACACCTCTTTAAACAAATCACCTGTGAAGTGCATATACTCTCAATCCGGCGTTAACCTTTAATTCAAAGCAACCGCCATGTTTTCACAACATAGTCAATGAGGGAAGGGGGAAGGCTGCTCTCACCTGAGATTCGGCCCCAGCGAGGATCTTGAGATAGCCGGCGAATCGGTCGCCTTTCTTCTTGATGGAGCGGATGTTGATCTTCTGCAGTCTTTCTCTCAGCGTTCCTTCGTCGTCAGCCCGCTTGTACTTCATGACTGGGAAGCAGATAGGTGTTGGGGAGAGGGGGGTGGGCACAGTTTGGACCAATGGTGATGTTTCCCCCTTTTCAATCACAACAAGCATCACAATCGCACGGGCCTTGGAGCGAACACATGTCTCCATTGTCATTTGCACAGCAATAAAAGATCATCGTGTTTGGTTAGTCGTAATAAATAAAACTGTTGTACAAGGTGATGAAAGGGCACCTCACTCTACTACACTCGGATGTGTGAATGGGCCTTGGCTAATCATTGAAATGGCCCCACCCGTAGCCAAGCTGGCGTCTGGATATATAATCGCTTGATATGTGTGTGTGTTTATGTGTGTATAGGGGTGTATATTTGTGTGTGCTTTCATAAATGTCTACACTGTTAACAACCTACAAGGGCTTCCAGACTCACAGCTATTTCTCTCATACACGAAACTGTATCATTGTTAAAAAAAAGAAAGAAAACGATGATCATTAATGTTCACCAAACCGCATCATCCTCCTCATAATCATCATCCCTCACCGATATCCTTCCGTCGTTTGAACTCGTTGATGTTGACGTTGATGATCTTGATGGCGGTGTAGGCCTCCTGCAGAGGCTGGTTGTCAGGGTGGTCGTTAGGGGTGGCCTGCCACAGCTCTCCCAGCAGGAGGGGGTACTTCATGATCCTCTGCACTGGCTTGATGAGCAACGAACCCATGTTCAGCAGGTTAGGCTTCCCTCTGGTGTGGGTAAGGGTTAGGTTAAGGGTTAAGGGCTAAGGTTAGGTTTTTGTAGATCATTCAGGATTTTGTTAGCTCGTGGCTCTTGGGGCACTGGCACACTATTAGGGTTAGGGGTTAGAGGTTAAAGGTTAAAGGTTAAGGGTTAAGGGCTAAGCGTTAAGGGTTACAGTAATGTTAAAGGTTGGATTTTGCATTAAACTTATGATTTTGTAACCACTAGGCTCTTGGGGAACTGGCATACTATTAGGGTCAGGGGTTAAGGGTTAAGGGGTTAAGGGTTGGGTTAAGGGTGACGGTATGGTTTAAGGTATGTTTTTTAATACAACGTATGATTTTGTTAGCTCAAGGCTCTTGGGGCACTGGCACACTATTAGGGTTAGGGTAAGTATCACTAATGCACAGAACACTTTACACTACGTTATTGGAATTAGAAAAGTAAAACCAGAAAATTTATTCATACAAACATAGCATAACATGGTACTTACTCTAGGTCATATATTTGCCTGTAAGAGAATGTGCAGAAATTGTATTGATGAGTTATAGATTCACATGATGCTATTTTTCTTTCTTGATATTTACTAAGAAAGAAATATGTTGTTTAGTTAAGGTCTCAAGGCTTCTTCTTACTTCAGAGATAGAATACATGTGTTTAAATGCTGTTTAATTTCTTCCTCTTTCTCATAGGTCTTGAGAAGCAGGTTGGCCTCATCGTGGTGGTAGCAGTAAATCTTATAGACATCCTCCAATGCTCCCTTGGCCTGGATGAAGATTTTCCCTATAAAATGTGATAACAAAAAATAACGTTGACAACACATACTTTTTAGCAGACACTTTTATCCAAATCAAGTCATTAAGGAATGGAGCCACTCAAACCACTAGACTTCCCCTGACCATAGAGAACTGCATAGAAGAGCAAGCAGAGCATAATTACCAATGACGACAGCCTCTAGGTCGGGTTCCGCTGTAGCTTCCTGCAGCCTTAGCACCAGAGCAGCAGATACCTCACATGCAGCCTCCATGTTGGTGAACAGGCGGTCCACATCCACCACCTGGATGCACAGACAACACATTTACCTCTACTTCTACTTTTAGTTTTTTGTCTATTTTTCAGATGAAAAGGAGGATTACAGTGATTTTTTTTCAAACATATATGACATTGCAGGTAGGGGTTATGCATCTTTCTCAAGGCATCCTTGAGCATTGATGGACATTGTGGAACTTGGGGGTTTGAACCCAGAAACATTTGGAAAAAAACCTTAGCAACTAGACATAATGCCCCCCCATCCTTTCTATAAAACCGCTTGATCATTCAATGTTTCCTCATCGATTTGTGGATTGACTGGGGGACAGTTAGTGAGGTTGATACTTTAACACTGAAGCGCTACTCTATGGATTCCATCATCTAACGCAGGTGCAGCTTACATGCAGCTCTCTCAGAGGCTTCACCACCTCTTGGACACAGAGCTCCATATCAGTGAGGTAGTCTTTCTCCGTTTGCACCAGCTCCTGGATGACCTTCGCCCTGCGGCTCATCTTTCTGGAGCGAACCTCTTCCGGGTCGAGCGCTGGCGACTGCGGCGTAGACAGGTCATGGGGGGTCATTTTCTCTAGAGGAACCACAGAGATGGAGAGAGGTAGTGCATGAGGTGATAATACTCAAGAGGAAGAGGACTGTTGTCTGTTGGTGAAATGTGTAGTAAAATCTGCACAGACAAACAATTAGTAATAGAAGACAAAGAAAAATATAACGTAAGATGTACTTTATTAATCCCAGATGGGAGGTTAGGGGCAAAAGTAGAAGGAGGAGAAAAACAAAAAGGAAAATCAAGAGTACCTTTAGTTGTGTCCTACATTTGCATACAAAGTTGAAACAGTTACGGACGAGAATAAGTTAAACACATTTTCATACGTAGAAGTGTGCACGCCGGCCCGACGATTCTGCATATAAGACTGACATACACTAGCCTACAACCACCTGACTCCTCTGCAGAAATTAATTTCATTTGACTGAGCGCCAAAAGGCCTCATTTAACGAGCCAGGCAGGTGCGGCAGCCCGTCAATTACTCTGCAGCCCTAATCTTCCCCTGGCTGCCGCTCAGAACTGGCATAGGGGAAGGGCAGTCAATGAGGTGTGCATGAGAGAAGCAGTGCTTCCACTCCTGCTAATCACCTCCACGTGCCACATCCTCTTTTGGGAGAGAGAGAGAGAGAGAGAGAGAGAGAGAGAGAGAGAGAGAGAGAGAGAGAGAGAGAGAGAGAGAGAGAGAGAGAGAGAGAAAGGTTCAGGGTCTGTGTCGTGTTCCGAAACACATTGTCACGCTGCTGTAATGTGCGAGTATTCTATCTGCTGTGAGACAGTGAGCAAGCACACAAACACACACACACACACACACACACACACACACACACACAAACTTGCATTATGCACTGTGCACTATCTCTGCACAGGTGCAAAAACCCGGCAAGTTCATCCCCAGTAAATAACTTATCACACACACACACACACATTAAAGTATTTAAGTATTTTTCATATTGCACCCCATGCATATGTATAGCTAAACATGGCTGATAGCTTTTTATTTGTGTTACTCAATATATTACATATGCAGCATTTACCACAGCACACTCTATTAACTTCCACTAATGAGAGAAAATGATTGGTTGTGGGTCAGGGCTGCCCATAAACTTGCAGCTTGCACCTTATTATATACTTCAGCAAAGATTAATATCTTGCCTCGAATACACTGTGCAAGGCACTTGTAATTCACATGCATACACACAATGCAAAAAGTACAGAACAGGTACAATATAGTTTTAGCTTACTGGGGCACATTCCTACCATAGATCAAGGTGATCTGGCTTATGATAGGGGGCCGGATGGGGGATAGCTTTTCAATGTGTGTGTAGAAAGGAACGTTCACCTTGATAGGAGTTCCCATGAAAGTGGATACAGGGCCTTTCACCGCTCGGCCCATTCAAAGGCCCTTGAACGGAAGGGCCCGTAACACAAGGGTCTGGCTGTATCGTGTGTCCAACGGCGAGCAAAAAGGAAATGTTAGACCTTGCTACTGAGCTTCTGAGAGCACACAAATTTTTTTTAGAACTCAATGTGTATTGAGAATGAATGACATTCAAAGAGTACCACTGTGAGAGTGACCATCTGAATACTTTGTTGAACTATTTATGTTCAACATAAAATGTCGTAAAGCTACGTAAAGTAGTTACATTAATTTTTTATTATAATATTTGTTAAACCTTCCTTTATTTTGCCAGGCAAGTCCCGTTGAGATGACAAGATCTCTTTTTTGAGGGAGCCCTAGCTGGCCAAGATAGCAGCAACATAGTTTCAAACAGCAACAAATGTGGATATGGCTTTCACGCTCTTATGCAACATATTTGTATTTATTTAGCTCAAATCTCAATTTCAATCAAATAGCCTAAGCACAGGATGTATGTAACCCCCCCCCCCCCCACACACACACACACACACTCACAAGAACACACAAGGACACACACAAATACAAACACCATTGAATGTTGCTGAATGATGAGTGTGTACAATTAAACGTCTGACGCTGTCGTCAAGGTCCGTGCATTTGTGTAAAACAGAAAGGAGCAACCAGCATCAGAAGGTCTGTAGTGGCTTAATAGAGCGTTGTCGTATTTTGACACCTGAATAACCAGTTTGACAGACAGAGAAGAACACAGCGCTCAGCAGCTCACATGTTTCCTCTTTCGGTGAAGTCATCGTTTTGTCAATATTTGCAGTGGTTATACAATGTTAAGCACAACGCGTATTACCATGACTGAGGCTAAAGTCCTTCAAAAACCAGGGGTGGGTGTTTCAGGTTTGGACTGAAAACACCCTCTGGACAAACCTGGTGCCATAGCCGATGATGGTATGAGGGATGTATGTCCGTGTTTGGTGGTGGGGGGGGGGGGGGGGGGGGTAAAGTGTTGATGAAAATAGTGACCTTGGGTCAGGAAAAGCACTATCCATCACAAAAGTTTACTTTAGATCAGAAAGTTAAAATCGCTTTACATGATGTTTATATATGTATACCCTCTTGTGACATGTTGTTGAAACCAGGAAAATTGGTTCTCTTTCCTCAGAGTAAGACGACGTATTTAGTCACGTCACGGTGCATGCTGAGTTACATAATGTTAATTTAAAACAACACATAAGTGGCTCAAGAGGCGTGTGTGTGTATAATTGAGGTGAGTATTTGTTCATGTAGGCAAAAGACAATGAACAAGTAGCACTAGAAAGTCTACATACTGAATTGAATCTGCCAGCATACTAATGGGGCTTATGTGGCCTGAAGGCCAACATTCCTGGTCCTTAGCAAAACGCTGGTTGAGGAAGGACAGGTGAAGCCAGTTTTCTTCAAATGCAGACATTGTTGAAAAAATAAATAAAACACAATGGCCGCTGTTGATGACAGCAACATAAAAGCTGAGGTATGAAGTCATGGAAGCCAAGTTCTAGTCCTGTGACAAACAGCTGAATATACCGTGCCTACATTTCTAATATCAATAGCCACGCATAACACTGTGCACATCAACAACAAAACAGTAGCCATCCCTTTGACGACTCAAATATATTTTGTAATAACATGTCTGTAAATTATTTTATTTTTTTAAGTATGTCCAAATGGGTCCTAATGATAATAATAATAATAATGATTTATTTCAGCCCAGTGCTTGTTGACTAAATGGCAGCGCTGCTGTCTTTCTACAACCACTCCTCTATGCTGCTCAGGTAAGGAGCACAGTTTGCATATGTGACCTCATTCCTGTGGGAATATGTCCCGCTCAGCACACGGCAGCACAACAGGTGCCCAGCACGCAGAGCCACGCACACCATCCTGTGCTATAGTATGCACATCATCCTATATATCCTATAGTAGGATGCACTCATCCTACTATAGTATGTGTGTGTGTGTGTGTATGTGTTTGCATGTGCGTGTGTGTGTGTGTGTGTGTGTGTGTGTGTGAGAGAGAGAGAGAGAAAAGTGTGTGTCTGTGTATGTTAAAATCCAGTTAACCAGAGTTAAAATAGCCTCTTGTAATATTGTAATTATCAAAATACGTAACAAAAAACATACGTAAAATGTAAGGCTAAGACACATAAACCTGTTGACATACAGTATATGTGCATAGTTTGTATTGTGTCTGTGTGTATTTATGTGTGTGTGTGTGTGTGTGTGTGTGTGTGTGTGTGGGTGTGTGCCTGCCTGTGTGTGTCTGTATATGTTAAAATCCAGGAGTTAAAATGCCATTGGAAAGTATTTTATCGATCAGTTCATGTCACAAAACGCAGTCAGAACGCAAGTAGAAAAAAGGTCAAAAGTAAAAGTAAGTAAAATATCTCACAACACCCCCTTTACTTATATGTGCAAAGTTTGTTGCCATGCCCCCCCCCCCCCCCCCTCCCCCCGGGAGGTAATTATCTTGTGTACCTTTAAGTCTGGCGCTGTACTCCGTCTTGTCTGACTGACTCCTTCTCACCAGCGTTCCCAGGCTGATGTCACCTACGGCCATGTCGTCGGCCACGATGGAGTCCGTCTTCCTCCTCTCCAGGTAACGCAGGAACACGGGCCTGTTCCTCCTCTTCACCACCACTTTCTCCTTGTCTTTCTCCTTCTCCTTGTCCTTGTCCTTGTCCTTCTCAATCCCTCTGCTGGCCTCCATGGCTGCTCTGTCCACCGAGCGGTCCCTGCTGTTGGATCTAAACATGGAGGAGTTTTTCGGAGGGGAGGAAAGAGAAAGAAAGAGAGAGGGGCAGGAAACGGGAGAGAGAGGGAGAGAAAGAGAGCGACTGGGAAGTGCGACAGGTGTACTGCTGTCAGTGTACCAACTGCCTCTCAGTTTTGCACAGGTGCTCCAAAGGCCGGCCCCTGTGACTCTATACCTGTCACAGGAGAGCTGGGAAACCCCGCCCCCTTCCTCGCTGCACTTTGCTTCCTGCCTGTGAATGGCGATCATTCCAGCAGAAAGGAAAGAACAGAGTTACAGGGGGAAATACATTCCTGCAAACAATATGTATTTGTCATTTAATCATTCTACTTTTAACACTTTCTAAACAGGTGTGTCTTGCAAGACAACATTCTGCATGTGAGTGAGAGGTTATGCGTCAAACTACTGCAGGAAGAAACATTTGCATGGTATGCAATGAGAAAGTTATGGTTGCTTGTTAATGTCAAGGTACATCACATATGATTAGATATCCTTCTGGCACATTAACCGAGTAACTGTGTATCCAGAAAAGGTTTTCAAAATAAATGTTCCTCAGGTCAAGACTATACAAAGTATAAACTAAAAAGCCACACCATGCGAGCTCCTCCATAGCAGTTGGATTTAAACAACGCAATACTCAAAATATGTTTGTGTGTGTGTGTGTGTGTGTGTGTGTGTGCATTAACAAGTAGCACATACCTCTTAATTTAGTCAAACGATAATGAACAAGTGCCACTGGGTTGTCTACATAGTTCAATCTGCTAGTAATCTGCATTACCAGTACACAGACTGAGCTCATTTGAACTGAAAGCCAGCATTCCAAAGTGCAGTTCTCTTGAAATGCTGTTGTACAGCCTAATGGCTGCTGGCACAAAGGAGCGCATGAAGCGCTCCGTCTTGCACTTGGGGGAAATGAATCTGTGGCTGAAGGTGCTCCCCATCTGCCACAGCTCATCATCTTACCTTTGTCATATATTGTTTAGGGGAGAGGTGTGTCTATTTTGCCATCAATGAACATCTTATAATGTGTAATTCTTATGTCTCATAAAGTTGTGTGTGTGTGTTTATTTTACCATTTTAAATCGTTTATTGTTATTAAGTAGTTACAGTATTGGTTCAAATGTTGCTCGCATCATTGCTAGATAGTGTGCTTATGAATTTTAATTTTGTATGAGCAAAGTAGTCTGCATGTGTCACTAATCTAAAAAAAATTATCTGCTGACACTACACTGAGTGACTTTTGCAACTTCAACACAATGAATGTGTTTTATTTATAGTTGTGTGTGTTTTACAGAATACATTGTGAGATCATCAAGAATGTTGACTACTTATTTATTTGGATCAGGATTTATTTAATGAATAAAGGCTCTGTATAAATAATAAATAGTGCCTCCCGTCCTCCCCAATTTCTATAATCACCAGCCTCCACTGGTACATTAATGTAACCTTTACTTATATACTTTGATATCCGGGTGACATCGCGATACAGAGTTTGTAGCCCTAAAGACCTAACTCAGGTTAGTTCAGGTGATTGCTGTCTACTCCAAGACATGCAGACTCATTAGCAACCCTAGATTGCCTGTAGGTGTGAATTGTGTTTGTGTGTGTTTCTGTGCTCATGCATGTGTGTAATGGGAGGGGTGTGTGTGTGTGATATACCCTGTGATGAGGTGTTGTGTCATTGTGGAGCCCTTGATGGCCATAGTATTCAGGGATAGGACCTAGGTTGGTTTGATTAATACATTGTATTTATTTAAGTGTCCTGCAATGTGGCCCAGCTTAGCTGTTACAAACATAATGATACATTACAAAAGTGCATTTATCATTTTATAGATCGATCTCAGATAATTTTATTATATCAAACCAGGGATAATCAGGGCTATAATGCACTTTGTCTTGTCCACCAAGCTAGATCAAGAAATGTAGCCATAGCAACGATCCAAGTTTACACATAGATTGCTTATTTTCTGTTACTTAAACTACATGACGTTACTGCATTGATTATATTTAGAATGAAATGGAATGGAATGGAGAATGGAGGACTGTTGAATACATTGCAGAAAATGTGTTAGTTAGATGCATAGTCCAAAAAGCATTCATCATAAGAAGTTATCAGTGACCTTTAGGTGTGTTCCTCATTTGTGAAAAGAAGCTTAACCCATTTGATATGCCAAATATCTACATGTTTTTTTTAGTACACTACACAATTGAAGGTTAATATTTCCCAAAACCTGCTGCTCCATATTCAAGCCAATTCCTACCAAATACCATATAATTTGATGAGCCTGGTAATTTATTAACACCAGGCTGACATCCATGTTTGTGGCCATGGCAACCAAACACTTAAATTCTCACCCGGAGCAATGACAATGGTAACATTCTCCTGCCCACCAGAGCACAGATAATAGGGCCTCATATTATGTTTCCTGATCATCATGGAGTGTATTTATCAAATACCTGTTCAAGTCTCTCCATATCCACCCAAATTTAGCAGTCTATAATTTTGTTTTATAGGACTAGGACTATATATACATAAAGAAAGTTATACATTAAACTATTTGTATTATTTATATATATAATTTGTTGTTACTAAAACATGTGTTCCGTTGTGAATGTGTGTGAGAGTGAGTGCATGTTTGTGTGCATGTGCATGTTAAGTGGGAGGGTGAGTATTTTGTGACATGAGTTCATGAATTCAATTCATATTGATATATCCAACCATTTAAATTATTTAAGTACATGAAGGCAATGCTTTGTGATGCATGAATGAGCTCCGTCTTAGTAGTACATCAAAGCACTCCGATAACAGTGAGACTTTATACCTATATATCAATGTGTAGTGTGCTGATGTAGCTATTATGTTGGTGTTAATATGTATAGATATTGTTTGAACATACCTCAAGGTACATATCAGTAAACCGCAAGGCCTGGGGACAGCTGGCACTCCTGTTTGTTTTTGGTACAACGGATACAGGACTTTGATCTCATTATTGACTGCAGGTTCTACTATCAATTCCAAGTTCAAATTATGCCAGATGTTCAAACAATGTAACATGCTTGGGCAGCTTAAGAAAGTCTTTGGTGTGTTCTGTTACTTAACTACATGACGTTACTGCATTGATTATATTTAGAATGGAGGCGACTGTTGAATACATTGCAGAAAATGTGTTAGTTAGATGCATAGTCCAAAAAGCATTCATCATAAGAAGTTATCAGTCACCTTTAGGTGTGTTCCTCATTTTTTAAAAGAAGCTTAACCCATTTGATATGCCAAATGTCTACATGCTTATTTTAGTACACTACACAATTGAAGGTTAATATTTCCCAAAACCTGCTGCTCCATATTCAAGCCAGTTCCTACCAAATACCATATAATTTGATGAGCCTGGTAATTTATTAACACCAGGCTGACATCCATGTTTGTGGGCATGGCAACCAGACACTTGAATTCTCACCTGGAGAAATGACAATGGTAACATTCTCCTCCCTACCAGAGCACAGATAATAGGGCCTCATATTGTGTTTCCTGATCATCATGGAGTGTATTCATCACATACCTGTTCAAGTCTCTCCATATCCACCCAAAGTTTGCTGTCTATCATTTTGTTTTATAAGACTAGGACTATATATACATAAACAAAGTTAGACATTAAACTATTTGTATTATTTATACATATAATTTGTTGTTACTAAAATGTGTATTCCGTTATGAATGTGTGTGAGAGTGAGTGCATGTTTGTGTGCATGTGCATGTTAAGTGGGAGGGTGAGTATTTCGTGACATGAGTTCCTGAATTCAATTCATATCGATATATCCAAACATCTAAATTATTTAAGTACATGAAGGCAATGCTTTGTGATGCATGAATGAGCTCCGTCTTAGTATTACATCAAAGCACTGTTTTAAGCAAATGTTGGTGTTAATATGTATAGATAGTTTGAACATACCTCAAGGTACATAATAAATAAAAGTAAATTATATTTATTATATTTATATTTATGTTATTATAAATAAATAAATAATATAAATAAAAATTGCCCGCTTTGACCTTCGAAGAGTGCTCAAGGCAGCCAAGACAGATTATGGCAAGAAAACAGAGTCACAGCTAAGCAGCAATGACCCACGCAGTATGTGGAAGGGACTACACACAATCTCTGACTTCAAAGAGGCCCTTAGCTGCACAGCTGACTCAGTTGACTCTCTACCAGATGAGCTGAACAGTTTCTACGCCCGCTTTGAACTGAGCCACACCAACCTCCTAGAGAGAGCCTACACCACAAACGACACGGCCAGCGCTCTGGTCATCGCAGAGGAAGATGTGTGTGTGGTATACAAATGCTTCAACATCTGAAAAGCAGCCGGGCCAGATGGAATACCAGGCCGGATGTTCAAAGGATGTGCAGACCAGCTGGCTGGTGTATTCACAAACATTTTCAACCTCTCCCTCTCCACGGGCATAGTGCCCACCTGCTTCAAGTCATCAGTCATCATCCCAGTACCAAAAAAGAGCAAGGTAACATGCCCAAACGACTGGCGCCCTGTTTCTCTCACCCCCATAGTGAGCAAATGCTTTGAGAAGCTTATCAAGGTGCTGATCTGCAGAATGCTGCCACCCACCCTGGACCCTCACCAATTTGCCTACAGGAATAACAGATCGACAGACGACTTCATTGCCACAGCACTCCACTCAGCCCTCACCCACCTTGACAAGAGGAACTCCTATGTGAGGAGGCTGTTCGTGGAGTATAGTTCAGCATTCAACACCATAGTCCCTTCCAGACTTGACAGCAAGCTCAGGGACCTAGGCATCGACCCTGGCCTATGCGACTGGATCCTTAGCTTCCTGTCGGATCGGAAACAGGTGGTGAAGATGGGTTCTAAGATCTCCGCCCCCCTGACCATCAGCACAGGAGCCCCCCAGGGCTGTGTTCTAAGCCCCCTCTTCTACTCCCTGTACACCCATGACTGCGTGGCCATACACAGCTCCAACACGGTGATCAAGTTTGCCGATGACACGACAGTGATCGGCCTGACCACCGACAGCGACGAGGCGGCCTATAGGAATGAAGTCGACCGCTTGGCTCAGTACAGCCAAGACAACAACCTCGCTCTCAACGCCGACAAGACCAAGGAGCTGGTGGTGGACTTCAGAAGGAAGAGACAGGTACATGACCCCATCACCATCAATGGGTCTGCTGTGGAGAGGGTAAACAGCATCAAGTTCCTGGGGGTCCACATCACCAACGACCTCACCTGGGACGAGCACACCAACCAGGTCATGAAAAAAGCACAACGTCGCCTATTTCACATTAGGCGGCTGAAAAAGTTCGGCTTGGGGCACAAGATCCTGGGGGCCTTCTTCAGAGGCACAACGGAGAGCATCTTGACGGGATGCATCACTGCCTGGTACGGGAACTGCACTGCCCAAAGCCGCAAAGCGTTGCAAAGGGTAGTGTGGACAGCTGAAAGGATCAGCGGATGTGAGCTTCCCTCCATCCAGGACACCAACAAGGCCTGGTGTGTCAAGAAGGGCCTCAGAATCATTAAGGACGCCAGCCACCCCAATCAGAAACTGTTTGAGCTACTGCCGTCGGGGAAGTGGTACCGAAGCCTCGGGGCCAAAACCCAAAGGATGACGAACAGTTTTTTCCCCCAAGCAGCCAGGCTCCTGGAAAAATCCATTACCCCCAAACCAACACACTACAACAACCCATTTGATTATCTGCATTATATTCTGTATTTTGCACAGCATTTTTATTTATTTATTTTATTTATTTTTATGTATTTGTTTTTTTTTGCACTACCACCGTGGCTGGTACCACTACCACTTGAACACATTGTTGTATTGATGTTGCTACTTATTATTATTATTATTATTATTATTATTATTATTATTATTATAATTTATTATTACATACTTTGTTGTTGATCTTGAATTGATGCTGCTATATGACTGTTGAGGATCCAAGCCTAAGAATTTTACTCTTGCGTACTTGTATGTTAAGATGCAATAAAAGCAACTCTGATTCTGATTCTGATTCTGATTCTGATTCTGATAAGCAGCCAGGCTCCTGTAAAAATCCATTACCCCCAAACCAACCACACGCACACTACAACAACCGATTATTTGATTATCTGCATTGCATTCTGTATTTTGCGCAGCATTTCATTTATTTATTTATTATTATATTATAATAACAATATAATTATATATATATTATATATCATTATAATTATAATTATAATAATATTATTATTATTTATTTTTTTGCACTACTACCATGGCTGGTACCACTACCACTTGAACACATTGTTGTATTGATGTTGCTACTTATTATTACTTATTATTACTTACTATGTTATTGTTCTTGTATTGATGCTGCTATGTGACTGTTGAGGAGCCAAGCCTAAGAATTTTACTCTTGCGTACTTGTACGTTAAGATGTAATAAAAGCAACTGTGATTCTGATTTTGATTCTGATATCAGTAAACCGTAAGGCCTGGGGACAGCTGGCACTCCTGTTTGTTTTTGGTACAATGGTTACAGGACTTTGATGTCATTATTGACTGCAGGTTCTACTATCAATTCCAAGTTCAAATTATGTCAGATGTTCAAACAATGTAACATGCTTGGGCAGCTTAAGAAAGTCTTTGGTGTTTGAGTTTGTTGGTTTTTTAAATTGGGGGTTAAAAACATGATCACCAATCTACGGTTAAGTCTTCTTGCAGACTTTCCAAATGCCATTTGCACAGGTCTTTTTTTTAATCCCTCCTCTACTACTGGTACTATTACTACCACCACCATTACTACAATTAGTCTACTACTAATCAGTACCCATTTATAATTGGTTATTATTAGTATTATGAGTAGATGGTTCTGCAAATTAGAATAAATGTGGTGTGCCTTGAGGCGGGTCAAGTGGAGAAGTTACTATATATTTTTTTTCTTTTGTGTAGTAAAAACAGACTGATTGAACGTTGATGTAATGTAAAGATCATGGATGTAGGTATGGTAAAGATCATGGAATATAATAAAAAGCTAAACAAAGGTAGCAGTGTGCTCATGAAACATGTGACAGAACGACGTCAGCAGTAACGACAGCAACGACTAGCTGCCCCCACGGCAAACACGCCCGGATAAACGCTCTGTTTTTAATGTAAGATGAGGACTTGCTTTATCAGTAAAACTGTTTACTATTTAGTAATTTGTGTTATTAAACAGCCAGTGAACCCAAAACCACTTTTTTTTAACGTGGTAATTTGTCTTATATGATCGTCAACATAGTAATCTATGCCATTTTCTCACTGTTACTGAAATAAGTCGTCAATTTGGAGAAAAAAACGGTCAAATCCAAAATGTTTGCCATTCTCCCCCAAAACACTACGTGACGTTCCACTCTGCTGCGAACGCAGGTGGCGTTCTTTTCGTGACGTCAGACTACCTTTTCCGAGGTAGTCTGACGTCACGACCAAGGGGCACCGGTAACGAAAAGAACGCCATCTGCGTTTGCAGCAGAGTGGAACGTTCACTTAGTGTTTTGGGGAGAATGGCATAAACATAGGATTTTACCCCTTTTTTCTCTAAATTGGGGACTTATTTCAGTAACAGTGAGAAAATGACATAGATTACTATGTTGACGACCATATAAGACAAATGACCACGTCTAAAACAAAAAACAAATGTGGTTTTGGGTTCACTTGCTCTTTAAATTTTATTAAATTAGCTATAATGACGCTTACTTTGGAAGTACCGGTAGTTATTTTTATTTTGAAAAAATCATACCGGAACTTTGATGCTGCTGCTCAACGGTCCTTCGTGGATTCCGTAGATTCGCTTTTCACGTCAACCTCACTTTGGAAGGAGAGTTCATGAAACTGAGCGGCTACAATGAGAGCATTTGTGCGCTCTTCACTGAGAAACGTAGTGAAATGTTTTAGCTCACAGTCTGCCACTAAGAGCAGGTTTGTCAGGCAACCAGCAGCACTGTATTCCAGAAAGATGTTGCATTATGAAACGGAGGCGAGAGGACAACCGAACTCTCAAAGCTACAGGATTTATTTTAGTAAGTCTTATAAATCACGCTGGGAACAGTGGATACATGTGTGTCGTTTGTGTAGAACGGCGGTTTTACCCGCCTATTAATGTAAAAAGCAAGTTAGCGAGGTGGTCGATATCGAGGTCAAGGAAAACGTTCGTTTGTTGAATGGCTAACGTGACCTTAACGGTTTGATTGTAAATGTTGAATGCCGTTTAGTAGAAAATCGCTATTTATTCGTTTTCGACGTGTACTAGGCCGTCAATGTACCATTGACTTCTTTAGGAATATTCCAGTCTCTAAAACACTTCCTCGGCTACGTGTTTAGGAAGTTAGTTGCAAGAAGTTGTCAGTCAAAACATTGGAATGGGTGGATCAAACGACCACTCGTTTCTGAAAATAAGAAAAGATAAGTTAATAGTCGTAAGACCAGAAGAGAAGGCATAAGGACACACTAGACTAACTAATAGTTTGTATATTTTAATGTATTCGGATGATTCATTGACAGTCAAACATTTAACATTGTTTATTTATTTACTAAATTACCTATCTTATATTCTAGGCCAAGGAACCTAACTGCGTTTGTGTGTGTTTTTTTTCTTCCAGAAACCTCTGAAGGAAAATACATCTCACCATTCCATGACATTCCACTTCATGCAGAGGTGGAAAAGGTGACTGATAAACCACTGTTTTTAGCATTTGAACGTTGGCTTAGTTTATTTTGGCATAAAGTTAATAAACATAAAGTAACTGAAATACTGCCAGCAACACTTTCTGTCTTTCTTTTTGCCTTGTTTTAGGACAGTGATGTGCCACCAAAGAAAATGAAGAAGGCAGAGAATGAGGTAATGCCTAGCTAGTCAAGCGTTTGTTTATTTTTTACAATTGAATAATTATTTGCATTAATTGTTGTGTTTTTCAAATTCAGGTGCTTTTCAACATGGTTGTCGAGGTACCTCGATGGTCAAACGCTAAAATGGAGGTAAATTAAATGTTGCCCTTAAAGGATTTGGCTGGTTTGCTAAGACCCCAGGTTAAGTGTTGACATTGTCTATGTCGAGATGTAAATTAGCCATGATTTGTGTTCAACTCACCCCCTCTGGTGAGTTGAAAGAACTAATCCACAAGTTTGATTCTGTGTTTACATGCCACTGCGCATGCCCGTGTACATGGAGACAGAGACTGAGAGGCATGCAATTAGAATTGTTGAATGTAAAATATTTTTGGGCAGTGGCGTGTATGCACAGAATCAAAGCGTATGTATTTTTTCGTTTGTGGGTACTATTAGTGAAAATGATCTAGCCAGGGCAGTTCAAATGCGCTTACTGGTGTTGGACAAACCAAAATACGGTTATGGGAGCTGCTAAACACTCGTTTTGTCAATGGCTCGCCAACTGCCCAGTGTCTGATCACGCATACACCGCAAGAGGGGGTGAGTTGAACAAAAATCATGACTTACTTAAAAAATGTTATGTGAACAATTAACCTGGGGTCTTAGCAACTGGATAAAAAGTACTCTTTATTAAAATCTTTTAAAAAGAAAACTGATATCCAATAATATTTTAAACTCTAATCATCGAGTTCCAAAGATTTGTAAAGATAGTAAGGCTCTATTTATGTTCCTTTATCCTGCAGATTGCTACGAAAGAGGTGCTGAACCCAATCAAACAGGACGTGAAGAAAGGAGCGCTGCGCTACGTGGCTAACATCTTCCCGCACAAGGGCTACATATGGAACTACGGGGCGCTCCCACAGGTAGGGGAAACCCTAATTATTCCGTTTTTTTTTTTTTATGAAGCATTCATAAACAAAATACTTATAGGAAGTGACTTAGAGGAAGTGTTTAAAACTAGGGCTGCAAGATAGGTTATATGCTCCACTGTTGATGTGTAAACAAACCTTGAAGCTCTTCGTGTGACAGCTTGAAAGTTATTAATGTTGAATGATTTTATCATAATTCTGGGAAACAACTTTTATTTTTAAAGAGCTCAGCTTCATCTCCTGTCAACCAGACTCTTTATATCGTTGGAGATTTGATTCACACATTCAGCTCTCAAAAGATTGTCACCTATACAGCCCCCTCTTGGCAAGTTTTCAGGCTGTTCTAAAGGCATGTGGGTTTGACAGACATGGGAGGACCCAAACCACACGGACAAAGACACAGAGTGCTGTGGAGACAACGACCCCATAGATGTGTGTGACATGGGCTCCCTGGTACGAGCTGCAAGTATAATGTGTTTTCTAACTGAATACAACGGTTCCACAGTTCAACCACCAGCTCATCATGCTACTCTTGTTTATGCACTTCTTCAGGTGTGTGTGCCAGGCCAGGTCATCCAGGTTAAAGTCCTTGGGGTTTTGGCCATGATTGATGAGGGAGAAACAGACTGGAAGGTCATTGCTGTCAACGCTGATGACCCAGATGCCCAAAACCTGAATAGTAGGTCAAGTTTATTTTTATATTTCACACGAAAAAGAAACCGAAGAATTTGAAAACTGAATTGAGATTCAAATACCTACCCCACAAATAAATATTTGAATATTCGGGCTCAACACTAAAGGTTGGTGTCCTGTATAACCTTTTGTATTTATTTGGAAATAAGGTGTGTGTGTGTGTGTGTGTGTGTGTGTGTGTGTGTGTGTGTGTGTGTGTGTGTGTGTGTGTGTGTGTGTGTGTGTGTGTGTGTGTGTGTTTAGGTATAGACGATATTCGCAAATGGAAGCCTGGTCATTTAGAAGCCACAGTTGACTGGTTAAAAAAATACAAGGTGCCAGACGGAAAACCTGAAAACCAATTTGCCTTCAATGGACAGTTTAAAGACAAGGTTTTTTGATTTAAAGTTATTGATTTATAGGCTGTTTATATGCATTCATTTGGGCAGAAATGCTAAATGGCATGAGGATTTTATGCAACTAAATGCAGTATATAACATGTTTGAACTGTTCTGTTTCCATCTATCATTGGACATTTTGTTAAGGATTTTGCTATGGAGATAATTAAATCCACTCATGAGCACTGGAAGGCTCTCATGCAGAAAAACGCCAACAGTGGAGAGATAGAATGGTGAGTGTATGCATGTATATTTATCTCTATTTATATTGTATGTTATATGTATCCCTGTTATAAATGTATGATATGTCAATAAAACTTGATAAATGCAAGTCAACAACATTTTAGTGTTTGTATTTTGGAGTGGGGGTGGTGGTTTATTTTTTTATTTTTATTGATAACAGTACAAATACTTCTGTCTGTGAGAGCCCCTTCACATGCAGTTCGGAGGACGCCAGAAAAGTGGTTGAATCGGTAAGATGAATGAATATACATTATACATACGTTTTTATATAAACAGCATCTTTAAGGACACAGATATTTATCTGTGTCCTTAAAGATGCTGTAGGTAAGATTTACGAGTTATAATCGGAAGTGTAATTTGTAAGAAACACAAAAGCCACCCGTAAAGCTATTTAAATGCTCTGAGAATAGCTTTTGTGGTTGACTCTGATGGCACCAAATTTAGACTCCTGGTTCAATTCGGACCAATCAGTGCATCGCTTCTTCCCTGGATGGTTCGGGAATCAATCTTTCCTGTCAATCACATTTCCGCACACAGTGTTCTTCTTCTTCTTTTTCTTCTCAATGGCAGAGATACATAGGGAGGGGGTGTTTTCGGGTTGTTTATTTTCAAAATCTTCTGCTGCTTTGTCTCTTCTCTACTCTCAGATCTTACCCCCAGCCCCTTTAATGTTGTATTCAATAACATTTATCCTTGGTGCTTTCTTAGGCTCCTGCGTTGAGTAACGCCCTTCCTTTGTCTCCTGGGGGTAAGTTTACAGAAAACACTCAAAAGTTTAACAATTTTACATGTATTATGAAACACCGCAAAAGAGAAGCTATGTCGGTTAGTGGTAACTACTAATGTTACATGATTAGTTTGATTATTCATAAGATAACATCAAGTGTCTATAATAACTGCACACTTGACACAGTCCCTGTCAGTTGGTGATGCAAATAAAAGATTTATTTATTTTTGTACATTCAATAGTTGTGTTGATTCATCTGCAGATTGTTTTATGGAATATTGACCATATTTTAAATGGTGCAAGTCTGAAAAGTTTGAGCTCTAAAACACACAAGCAAAACAAAACAGCTAGGGAAAGTCATAATGTCATTTCTAGAGGCTTAACCATGCTGTGTTGTGTACCGATAGACCTCGATCTCCTGATGCAATTAAGATATTATTCTGCATTATGCCTAATATACTCGTCCATCTGGCTGTACATGACCCAAGACTTTCTAGTTGGACATTTTCAGAGCATGTTTTACGCAATTTCTTGTTTTTCACTTTTATATTGAAAGAAGTGTACCTACCTACTCAAAATAATAAAACGTATGTTGCGCATAAGGTTTAACAATATTTTACATTTTGTTTGAAGCAGAAACAAATAACTTTGTCTTTACTTTATTCCTGCTCGTTTGTGCCTTTTATACATGTGTTCCCATGTACAGTGGACAAGTGGCATTTTCTCTAAAGGGGTTCTGACGTCCTCAAGATGGTGCCAAAACAACAAAACCCATGGTCCACTTAAGACCTTCCCATACTCGACTCATTTTGTAAGCACTCCGTCCGCATTTATGCAGAGAGGCTATGGTCTCCATTTTGGTCCCGCAAACATTTAAAATAAGACAATATAATAACTATAATGACATTTTGAAATGCCCTTTTTCAAAGCCATGTAATTATATGGTTGAAGGGTAAAATAACTTGGAATATTTTGTTTTAAACTGAACTTTATTTTAGGCTTGCAGAATACATTTAATATAATTTTGAACGATGTTTGCAAAATAATTAAGTTGATCACCGGGCTACTGTTGATTTCAATTTTAGTGAATTTGTGAATTCTTTGGGTTCAAATCTTGTAATTTCCACTTTCTAAATTATTTTGTTAAGCTTATGTTATGTGACCGATCACACTCAATTTAGCTTTTTATTTTAGTAAGACCACATTTGTTTTTGTACTGAGCAATATATTATTCATTTGAAAGAATAAATAACCATATGCTGTAAACCAAACATTCTTTTCCCCGTTTTACTCAAAACCTACCTCTTCATTTGAAGAAGACGTATATCAAGGAAGGCATGTATATTAAGTTGAGAAACAAATCAGTGCATTAAATAAATATAACCTTTATTAAAAACACCCACATCTTAGCAATAACAGGAATGATATAATGAACAGCTTTCAAATAAACTGCATTCAGTACATTACTTACAGTATCTAACCTTTAATTCCATTTTTAGCATACCATACTTTAGGAAAACTAACTTTCTTTCTTTTTTTAAAAGCAGGAATTTGCACTTTTTTAAACCTTTTTTAGTGTCTAATTGCAAACCTGCTTATCAACTGCTAGCATAACATCAGAGCTTAGCACCTTTTATTCGTAAATTAAGCTCTGAAAGTCATTCAAGTAATGTTGATCCTCGAGTATGGCTATGCTTAAAACCTGCTATAAATCACTTTGTCTTACTCAACTTGCTACTTCAGCTGGGTCCTGTACAACATAATCATTTAATAATTTCTCTACAAAATGGGAAAGGTACAAATACACATTTTGAAGGTTTTTGCTAACCGGATTGAATAACTGTAAAAAATTAAAAAAAAAATTGCTGTGGCAATGGAGTTTAGTATTTACAAAAACTGTCTACATTTATCTAACTGGGGTTTTCTGTTAACTCAAAAATAAACTAAAGAAACCATGTTTTCTTTAGGATTGGTACTTGATGGATGAGTATATTTGACAAAACGACATGAACCTACAATATCAACAACTAAGAGTGAGTTGTATTTGTGTAATACAAATGCATGGTATGTACAATGTGACATAAATTATTTTTCCTTAACACATTTACAATCTATTTTAAATAAAGTAATTCTTTTATTACATTGTTTTCCTGAAAATGAAATTAAGTGCTTTAAGAAATTGATAGAATATATGTTAAAGATTGGGGTCACTCATACATAACTCATAACATTATATATCACATCAATTAAATCAAATAAGTGGGGCAAAATTATCATTATACAATTTCTTAGTGGTTATAAATCAATTTGAACTATACCCAAGCACAATGATGTGCAACTACTATAATAACTGCCCTGGCCTTGCTTTTTTAGCGAAATAAAACTACATTACTTCTCACAAGTAAGTGCGATACTTTCCCTTTAGTCAACTCAGTGCATATTAAATTCAAATGACAATTTGTTTTTATAACTACTAACTATAAAATAACTTCTTAATGATCGTTTTTTTACTTACAAAATAAGTTTTGTTTTGGATATGGCTTCAATAATTTCTAATGGGATTCTGAAGGCAAGTCCCTGAATGAGGCGAAAAAGAAACTGAATCAAGATGGAGGTTTAGACGTACTTAGTTGAAAATGTCCCTGATTTGCAGTAACATCAAAGCTTCAAGTTTAAGTAATTCTTTCTAGCAGATCGATAACAATAAAGGGAAAGAAATAAACTTCTCGGCCTGTTGGTAACCTGAATATTCAGCGAGCGTGAACGTTTTTGAATAATCAAAGGATAAAAGACTAAAATTAACCTTTGTTATGTTATCCTATTGCCAAGCATGTTCTGAGGTATATAACAGGTAGATACTGTATATCATTCATCAGCCTCATGAGTCTCACATTATGTAACTATGTCAAATAGCACCATATGAAATAAACACATAAAATACATAAAATGAAAAAAAAATCGGAGACTACTTCTTTACAACATTAAGATCTTACGCATACATTTGAAAATTAATTTACTGTACAAAACGTTTTTGTATCTTACAGTTGGTTTACAATATTTTAAAGACCCCCACAGCATGCCAGCTGCCTTCTGAAATACCAGCACCACTGAATTAACCCTGCCTCATGTTCTTCAGTGTATGAACAAAACATATTTAGTGAATGCAACAGTCACAGGACTAAACATTCAGATTTGTTCAGTGAACCTATGGCCAGCAACCCGGAAACAGCCAATGACAGAATGTAACCCCATTGTCAATCAAGTGTACATAGATATATTTTTTTTCATGAAAATATAAAAAAAAGAAGCACCATAGGGATAGGTCAATTAAAAAATTGGACAGTTTAAAGGACATCCAATAGTGAAAGAAGCACCAATAAAATGCAAGTAAAAAAAATCTGTTTTCTCGGTTCTACAGACCATAATTACTCCTAATCCTTTTGTAATGCATATTGTAATTTAACTGAATATCATTAGGAAGTTATTGTTTTGTAGCAATATAATTAGCACAAACTTAACAATTCAGATTTGAAGCTGTAGCATTTATCTTGTTATCAAAAGTGCTCTAATAATAAAGATTTGTAAAGTAATCAAGTTGGCTGATTTGATAATGATTCTGTTTTCTGAATACTAAAACATAATTTAAGTGGCTGCCACTCGTATAAAGTGTTACCGCTATCGTGTAAAAGCATTTTGATTAAAGAAAGCAGTATTAGGTATTCTTTAACATAAGTTAGGCCTATCACAAAATCAATGTTTTTGTTTTGTTGCCAAGATTTTATCTCCCAAGTGAATATCTTTTAAGAAAATAGTTCATAAAAAAGAAACTTTGTTTCCTATATAAACAAGTTCTGTTGTATCAGACTGACAGCACCAGCGTTTTGACAGTGTATATCTTGCATCTTTTTTTTTTTCAACATAAATAAATATTATGTTGGGTCAACTTACGAGTAAAGCTTGCTTTTTAGAGAGGTGAAAGACTTAATGAGAGGGTGCTTTCCATCTTAACTGATCTGAAGTTCACATTTCTTCTAACACTTTCTGAGTGTTATAAATCAGACCAGGGGTGCTTAGGGCTCTTGTATGTCATCCCTAATAAATATAGCACCTATTTGTAGGAATATAATGTCTTATTTCGTGGTATCCTTTCCTTGTCCTACACAAATCGACTGTAGGGCCCTGTGACCTTAGTGAAGGCGTAGGGGGTTGTACTGACATAGGTGTTGGTAGTGCTGGACGGAGTGCCCTCCATGAGTGTCTGGATGAAACGCTTGTAAGTAGGCTCCCGGGGTGGTTCAGATGACTCCGGGTGCTCACGTTTGACCCCTTTCTTTCCGCCGCTTTTACTGGGGGTAACCTCACCTCCGTTCCTCTCTGCATCTTCTTCCTTCTCTCGAGCTTTCTCCGCCATCTTGGCTTCCCACAGGGCCAACCCGTGCTTTGCCTCGTTCATGTTTTTGTGCTGGTAGAAGACGAGGGAGATGCGTGTTGGGTGGTTGCGGTCTGGGTTTTTAACTGGCGTTGTTGCATGGAGTTCCCGTTTTGCGCATTCGATCAGGATGGAACCATGGCTTGGGGCCACCGCCACACCACCAATATCCGGGTCCAAGAAGTTGTGCTCGTTGTCTGACCACATCTCGGGTTTCAGTGGGGTTGTGGGTGTGTTTGGTGTCCCAGGCTCCTGTTTAATGCTAGCACCTTGCAGGTTGCCATTGGGAACTCCAAATTGTGCCTGCGGAGTTAGACACTCGCTACCTAACGCAGAGGGAAGCACCTGTGAGCCTGGAAGGCCCATTTCCTGCTTGATCGGCATACGGAAAGGATCTTGGCCAGGAGGGAACATTTGTGGACTCTGAGGGAGGTATGGATTTGGGTATCCTCCGAACTGATTGCCATTCTTCATGGCAACTTCGTAGTTCAGCCCAGGGTGTGTTGAGGGGGCTCTAGAAAGGGCATCCATAATATGTGCATTTGTTGCTCCATTAGGTCCATAGGGGGGGTAAGTGCCCATGGGATGAACACCTGGCCTCATGCTGCAGGCACTGTATCCATTGACCGGTAAACCTGGTTCTCCATACCTTGGTGGATAGCGTTGATGTACACCGTACTGCTGCTCTGGGTAAAGCGCTGGCCTCTGTTGCCGATATATATCAAGGTGCTTTGGGTTCGATGCATAATAAGGGTGATAATTATCCAGAGGCATTCCTCCGTTACACTGATACCCTGGGTAAGGAGAGTTTGCCCCATTCATGTAGGAGTTGGGAACATGAAGTGGAGACGGGTAAGGGCTAGTTGGTGTTGGCGTGGAGTACATGCTACCTGCCTTCGAAGTGCTCGGAAAGGACCCAGAATGAATAGAGAACCCTGGATAACTGGCTGGGTGTGGGGATCCTGGGTATGGGGGGAGGATGTTGGCGTGCTGTTGTTGATGTAGCTGCTGTTGGTGGACTCCAAGGCGCTGTGGCGACGGACCCGCTTGTGCTGCCGCTGCCATAGACCCTGGAAAAGGTCCTGGAAGAAACGTAAGGATGACAAAAGGATTCATATCCTTATTCAGCAACGGAAAGACGACATACAGTAATCGAAGCATTGACAGATTAAACTAAATCATAATTAAATCACATATTAATACTCTGCATTAATCAATCCCAAGGCACTGCGTCAAATGAAAAAAATGATCTACCCACCTGTCCCAGCAGCGCTCTGAGCAATATTTTCATAAGTGCCAGCCTTCGACTTGGCCTGTAGGTTCTTCTCGGCCTTAATGTCCAGACCGGCGTTCTTGTTGGCCGCTGCTTTTTTGGCGTCCAGCTTCTTTTGCCGGCAGGACTTGGCAGGCTCTGAGAGCATGCGGACCTGGCGTCGGAAGGCATTGAGGACCTGTATGGCACCGGTTTTGATTTTCTCCTGCTGGCCTTCCTCACTACCATATTCGTCCGTATTGGAGGCCTTGTACAGAGGCAAAACATGAAGTTGTTCATCCTCGGGTATCTTGCCTATGTCCCGATTATCCTCTCTGGTCAAGGTGCAAACCTGAAAAAATTGGTAGAATGATGTTTACTATCTTTGAAATGCTAATTAAAACTCCTAAACTGAACAAGGACCATCTTTGCATTTACAGAAGAGTTATGTTTCTTTGATTTTAGTTTGAAACCATGTGTTGATTACATGATGTGCATACTAGTGCTATGCAGTATTCTGTATGCAGTAACTGTATATAAATACACACAATCATTACAAGTAAAGTTGTAAGAAATGGTTTTAGGCTTAGTGCCTAAGGACATTAATATTGTATGTGTGTGTGTGCTTTAGGAGTACATATTGTAACACCATGCAGTTTCCTGTGCATTCGCTTACCACAGTGCTTCCACCCTGCATATTGTGGAGGTCTCTGTGAGCATGTGCACAGAAGTCCATGCAAGCGGTGACCCCAGAGAAAGGACGGCCATCTTCCTGCCCAAGGCGACAATCTGGAGCTCTGTGTTCATGTTCCACCTACACAACAAAGTATAACGTTAAGACGTTTAGTTCATGTTGCCAATTTCGTTTTTATCGTTTATTTAGAGGTCTTCCTTCCCCCTGATTAAAATGATTAAATGAACTGGTTAGAAATTGTTTAAAACTGATTGGGGCAGTTGGCAGCAAAATTAAATAAATGCAACGGTGATATTACCAAGTGATATTACCAAATATACTGGTTTAAAAAAAACTTACTTGGTTAGCATACGCGTCAGGTGCTAATATTTTATACATTGGCCCCATTAAAGTGGCTAGGTTTTGTAGATTTTGCTCCAGTTTTCCCTCCTGGAAAAAAAGGTATTTGGCTCTATAAATATTAAAGATATCTTATTACCAATAACAAGTTGCCAAAGTTGTTCCGTGTTTTACAACATACCTCTTTACTATCATCTCCAAGAAGCTTGAATTTCCTTGGAATTTTGCTCCTAGCAAACTTGCATCCATTGTAATACATGCTCCAGGAACAGCCAAATGAGAAGGATGCTCCACAGGCTTCAGGATTTAGTCCTTGGCAGGCACATGTCCTCCTAAATGACAGAGAAGTTATCCGTAAGGATAGGGATGTTGTCACGATGTACATTGGAAAAAAAATTTGTGGGATGATGTTGAATAATATATTTAACAATTTTATCCAAAATAAAAAGGTATTCCCAATGCTAGAGATGGGGTGAAACCTTCGTTATAAATTATGATATTAACATGAAGTAAAAGTTTCTATGTGTTCAGGTGGTAATTAGTTGTACTCACTCCTCGTTGATAGCGCAGCGTCTCTGGGTGTGGGCTCCATGCTTGGTTAAAGTGGTGCTCAACTCGAGGTAGAGCTGGTCGGCCAGATTTTGAGGGATGCCCTCCCAAATTAGAATGACCACGATAATGCAGGAGGTCTCGCACGTATGTCCAGCACGCTGCCGGACCAACACCAGCACTTTCTCCTCATCACTGCCACGCCGAATTACCTGCAATACACACAGATATGGCAGGTATTAGTATACATACTACCAGTTGAGACAAATATATTGTGATTTGTTTTTAAAACCCATTTTTTCATTTAGTTATTTAAGCAGAAACCTTTATCCAAAGTTAATTTATATACATGCTATTAATGGGCGTAAGGCATCTCTCCCTAGAATACTTACAGGTAGGCTGTGGACATAGGGGAGGTTGAGCCCAGTACTTTTGTCTGTGATTCAAACACCCTAGCGACTATACTACCCCCTAGACAAATAAAATGCAAAACCTTCATACCCATTTGGCAATAGGACATCCTTGTGTGCTTTTCCCCTCCTTGCCTGTGTAAATTACTTTTTCAATTCTAATGGCACGACCAGTTAGCCCAGACCTTTGAAGAGAGATGACAGAACAAGCACAATATGAGTACTGAACACAATGCAGCTAAGAGTCTTCTTCAACAGCATCTCAAAATGGTGCTTTTAATAAATTGATCATATGCCTTTTCTCCATGACCTCTCGTATAGCAGGGACACTTGGTGCTGCCCCCAAATGGGTGTAATAAGGGCCCTCATCCTTCTCACTGATTTGTTCTAGGAAGAAAACACAAATATTAATAGTGTAATATATAAGATAAGCAGGTTATCACTTTATATTTTACAGCTTATAATAATCCGGTTATTCTATGACAAATATGATGAGACTCACCAACACAGTGACAAGATGCAATGTCATACTGTGTTTTGATAGGAGTGTCTAGTAGGTTCTTTATGGGGGTATCCAGTAGCTTCATAGGAGATTCAATAAAGCTCTGGAGGGAAGGCTCCTTCTTAGGGGTGAAGTCATTGGGTCTTCTAATGGAAGCAGAGCTGGAATTTATCCCTGACTCCCCTCTGCCCAGATCTGCATCGGTTGACAGTATTGTGACAGCTCCTGAGGACTCCACCTTTACCTGAGGAGAATTGAGGACAAAGGACTTCTTCTCAAACACAGGAGAAAGCTGATACTGCCTCAGGCTTTGTTCCATGGTGGCCAGGATGCTCCCTGGCTTGTTGCTTTGTTTGCACATGGATTGAGTAAACTCCTGCTTGACCTGTGGATTTCCGATGGCCATCTCACGCCTCTGATACTCCTGCTGATGTATTCCCGGTGATGCAAATCGGGGTCCATTTTCCATTTTCATAGGTATTGGGCCTTGTTTGTCACCAAGGCTCTGAGGTGGATAAGGTGGTCCATGGCGCTCTTGCCGCTGTAAAAGGTGCATTCGCAGAGCTGCATGCTTTTGATAGTCTCCTTGGTTCCCCCCAGGTCCAAGAGGTAGTTGGTACCCTCGCTGTAATTGAGAACACAAATCTTTCTGCTGCTGCTGCTGTTCCTCCTTAGGATACATTCCTGAAATCTGTTGGTTAATTGTGCCTAGTGGTATTTGGGCATTTGAGCGTGCTGTTGTGTTTTGGAAGTCAATGTGGTTGGGTTGATGGCAATGTAGCTGCTGCTGCGGGTGGCATTGTTTAAAGTCCCCGCTCCCTTGATTCACTGTGCCAAACTGTTGCCTCTGATGCTGCTGCTTTTCCACAGCATTGCTGTAGCCAAAAGCTTGGTCACCTTGCTGAGTGTGTTGGATGTTGGACTGTACAGAGTTTCTCCCCTGCTGGTTGGGCTGGAACTGCTGCTGACCTGGATGAGGCTGACTGTGGGGTCTGTAGTTGGGGGACTTGAGCTGCTGCCCTTCAAACTGGGGCGGATGCGACATGGGTCGTTCTTGACAGTGCTGTTGTGTTGGCAAGAATTCTGGTGACAATATTTCCTGCAGGTCTGGGTCTACGTCGTGTAAGTGCTCTCGCTGCATGGGAGTGCGATAGCAGTGACTTGTCTGGTCAGAAAGGTTGCACTGCTGGGAAAGAGCCTGCTGCATTGGGGTTGTTTTAGAATTAGATTGTTGCCACTCAGGGGCAGTGTTGTGCTGAGTTTGAGCACAATGAGATTGGGCCTGCATTTGCTCCTGTTTCATCTGCTGCTGCTGGAAATTGTTAGACCCTAAGGTGTTATCTGTAAAACCTTCCTGGGTTTGAAAGCATTGAACTGGGTCTGTCTGCAACATCTGCCCATTGACTTTGGAATTTGGTGGCTGCTGATCTGACTGAGGCCTGTTCAGAAAGTCTTCCCACATATCTTGCTCTTGTGTTTTGGATGGCGGACCACTGCTCAAGCGCTGCTCAGATTGAGGTGTGTTTCGGTCCGTCCACTGCCCCTGGCCGGGTGCTGTGCATGATAGGTTGCTGCTCTGCTGGGTTTGGCTATCCAGTCCGTTTTCCATCCCAGCATGATGAGACTGCTGAGTTCCTGGTGCACTTTTTCGGCTTATTGATTTAGGCCCCATAGAGCCAATACTGACTGGCCCAGCTCGACACAAGCTCCCAGAATGTTGTTGAAAGTGCTGCATCTGGGGTTGCATGGTGTATTGGAGACCCCCATCATTTTCAGATGTATTGCCAGAACCAGGCTCCTCACTCTGCCTCATTCCTTTTAATCCTGGGTTGGGAAAACTCTCAGACTCGCATCCCTTCCCTGTCTGGGGAGGCATGTTATGTTCAGGGAAGGAGTTCTGATTAAACTCCTGGTTAGATTTCTTATACATGCTGTCAGGATTCTTTGGATAGCATTTTAGATCATTTTGATGTTGTGAGCCGTTGGCAGGTCGCTCTCCTACTTGCCCCAGTGCAAAGTCACGTTCCTGGCCAGGGTAAGCTTGCTGCTGCTGGTGCTCTGCATCATAGTTCTTGGAGTATCCGTTCACTATATAGGGAGCAGAGTTGTAACCGTTTTCATTATTGTGGCCTGGTCTAGGTTTCTGTTGCAGTGTGGTAGGCATCTGAGTTGAATTTGGGTAACCTGAGTTTAAAGAGAGGTGTTGAGCACCTTGATTGGGCAGCTTTTTTGCTAGAGATCCATTGACAGCCAGTGGTAGTGAACCAGATGGTTGTGGCGCAATGGAAACCTGTTCAGGGTAATACTGAGACAGTGTCTTCTCTAAAAGGTCACCCGGAGTGCCTTCCATTATTGGTGGTGAGGCTGTAGCACCATTAGAAATGGAAAATGGTTGTCTTGAATGGCAAAAAATATCCCCATTTGAAAGATTTCTGTTTATTTTGTCCAGTTTTGTCTCCTGCAGGGCATTGCAGTCAAAATTGGTCTCCTTTGTCAGTTCAGAAAAGTCTTCTACCAGACTGGAGCTCATATCCTCATTTCCTTTCATTTCAGATTCCATTTTGAGTTTCTTAGACTGGTGAACCAACAAAGAGTTGTCCGGGAGTGCACGCTTCAACTCCCCGTTCATGGTGTAAGGCCCTGGACTGAATAGCCCCTGTTCTGAACCAGGGCTGTTGCAGTTCTCTTGAGTTCTTTTCACGGAGTTGATCCCTGCACTGGGCTTGTAATGGTTCCAGTTCTCGTGTCCATTAATCCGTGCTCCATCAGGAGACTGTGTTCCATTGTGGAGTTTGGTGGTATCCGCCGGGTTGGGGTTCTGAGTTATGCCAAATTGTGCTAATATCAGACTTTCTTCCGTCTCATGACTAGACTGTTCTGTTTCCATCTGGTCTGCTTAGAGTCCATCCACGAAGCTGCCCTCTGTACGTTCTGCAAAACACAAGAGAGAGGGAGATGTTCGCATCCAAATAAAAGTCATGCATTGCTTTTATTAAAACATAGGGTTGATGTTATTGTTGCGACATTTGTGTTGTCTTTCAGTTGCAAAAGATTGTCATGGTTGCCAACAGATGCTCATTGCTACACACTGCGCTAATGTGAATGAAAACAGTATATATAGTAGTTATAGGTAGTATAGTTCAAAAAGTGTCTTTGAATAATTTTCTTGCTGTACGTATCAGTCAGCAACCTGCGGTCATCTCAAACATAACAGCTTTCAACCCAATCACATCGCCAAATCTTACTGTACATGTACCATGTGGAAAGACCACCAGAGGTCAGAACAGAAATAGAGAAAAAAAAAATATGAAAGTTTTATGAAATCATTTCAGGGCAAAACAGTGATAAATATCACTTGATTTTGCACTGAAGCATATACCTTTTCATCCTCTAAAACCTTAAAATCAAACCAAATTGTTTCAATTATCATGAGTTTGATCTTTATCCCATCAATACATGTAAACACACACACACACACACACACACACCAATATGGCTCTCCATATTGGTCAGCCAGGAGAGGGTGTGGGTTTGTGAACCATCTGGGTGACTTTGGGAAGAACTACCGCTTGTCAGATGTTAACTTTGACTTAACTACCCTAACTTAACCTAACCCTAACTTTCATCCACAACATTTGTATGTTAAATGTGGAAATTACATTCTACTAATCTGGTTTCAAAAGACTCATTGCTAAATTGCAGTTGTGTGCTTTTCCATCATAGTCATGTTGTTTTTATCGCTGACAGTATTGTGGGCTGTTTGAATAATGGGAATCATGCATGATTCATGCTATGACTCATGCTTTGACGGTTACTTCTAAAGCTAGTTTGAGCAATACATCTACTCATTTAATGTTACACATCCTATTTAGTTTGTTTATTCAATGCAGTTTTTTTTGTTGTTCAAAAGTTGGATCAAATGACCCTAGTGCCTTCAACATGAAAGATAGTCCTTGTTATAGGGATGCAGCCCCTTTTATAAAGCCGTTATCAGGCTGTACATGTTGACCTCGAAAAAAGGTTTTATTATGCACGGATGAATCTCTGTAGAGCATCTCTGTTTAAGCTGAACCCAGGAAGGCCTTTAATCCTTATCTTTTCTAACCCCCATCCCCCCTCCTGCACAGGGAAAAACGGAGGAGCGCCATTGATTACTATTATTAATGCATATCACATCTGCAATATCTGCAAAACAATTACAGTGCAGAGGCTGAAAGGAGAGCCGCAGTCTAATCCATCATAATTATGAGCAACGCCTTTGCAGTAGCTAAGTAATAAGGCAACCAAGGAGGTCCAAAAAGGTGGATATAAAAGGTGGATAAGGTGGAAACACCGATATCGATATAGGTGTTTCATTGACGGCAGTTAGACTGACTGAAAACATTTGACCTATTCAAGTGCATCTGTGTTAGTTTCAAAGTGTGTTTGAGAATGCTTTATCCTGTGGAAGAATGCCACACATAATTCATGAATAGTAATGTAAGATCCTGTTAAAATATGCTCCAATCTATGTACTAGTCATCATTGATTAATCTACCACCCCCTTGTAATGAAGAGAAAGAGTTAGAAGATTTAACACTGTGCATTGTCACCAATATGTTTAACCCATAATCACAGTCCCAAAACAGAGTGAATAAATAAGAGTGACTCTATAATTTAGCCTTTTATGTCATCATGAGCAATTTAAGTCAGTAAACCACTGAACCATTAAGGCCTGCATTTAAACATGTCGAACATTTTTGATATTTGTTCTTTTTTACCATTAAGATCTGAGGAAATGCATGAGACATGGCCGCCACTACTTTGAAACATAATTTGTTCCAGATTTATATTCCTACAAAAGCGCTGCTGTTATTGCAAACTTGCTAAAGGGGGTCGCTATAGACACTGGTCTTTAGGGAAAATGTTATCTTATTTAAGGAACTGTTATTTCACATTAGTGAAATAACAGCAGGTCCATTTCATGCTGTTTGAATAGACCAATGCTGCAGATTATTTACATTTTATGAGACATTTAAAAAGTCTATGATTCTGATCTGATTATTACATCTGGAGTATATTACAACTTTCTATTAATTCAGTATAAACTGTCATCTTCAAACTGCATCTGTTACTACACGCCTGAAACGAATGTTAAAGACATCCCCAACCAATAGCTATCATATGGAGTAAAGCATACTCTGTATGATACTAATAGTTACAATATTTTTATATTCTCATACTGTTTAAATGATTTTCAGTTATATAAAAAAAAGACCTACAAAATTGTACAAACACCTCCACTTCCGTGGAGGTGGCAACTTAAGAAACATTTCCATTTGATTCGCAGTTATTTCTGGAGAAGAAAACTGCCAACTGCAAACAATTGTCATTTATATACAATAAAAAGTTTATTATGTTTCCAAACAGGCATATTTTTTTTGCCATTTATTTCCCTTAGTTCCTCAAGTCCTTCAACACATTTTCTTTGGCACATACTTTCTCAGAATGTTTTATATCATTCAGAAGCTTTGCTAAACAATGTTGCAATCTCATTCAAAACAAATGCTCCCAGTGCTTACTTAAGACCTCAGACCTCACACTATACAGGCTTGGAGAGCATCAAAAAAAATATGAACGTTGCCTGTTTCACACGCTTGAAAGCAGCTCCTTTGCAATCAGACTCAAACCAACTGGCTAAAATAACGATATCCCACCTCGTGTCAACGCTCCTCACTGTGACATTAGCTGTCATGTGGCACCCCCTGGTGTGGTGTTTTTAAATCTTCCACTAACGATCCTGCCTACTTAAGCAGTGGTCCTGGTCATTACTGCCACGAAGCCAGCTAGCCGTTAGCTGGTGAACGAGTGAATTGTAGGAGAACAAGGACAATGGTAACTTTGCCAGGTCAGAGGGGTGAAGATAATGACACGGTGTTGAGAAACAGGTGTTCCAGTTTGTTTTTTTCTTCTACATTTTAAAGAAGCATAGGTGAGGTGGTATTCCAGTTGGTCATAGTTGTCCTAACACCTTAGACCCAAAAGGGCATTTAATTACATAAAAACAAGATGATGTAATGACTACCCTTTTTTTTTTTTGCCAAGACCTCCAAAAAGGTCTGTAGCAGACCTCCATCTGCTACAGAAAGCTTGATAGAAATTGGCATGTGAGGAAAAGGAGTGCATCCGAGTCTATAGAAATGTTAATAAAAATAACGCCATGGTTTTAGCTGGAAAAGTCAAATCTTTGTGACAGTCAGATAATCCTTTATAATTTACATTAAAATAATCTTGGTTTTTCTCATGAATCTTTTAGTAGAAGATAATACAAAAAACGAACCAAATGCAGTTGTGAAAGTCTTTCCATGCCAATGTGACATGGAGAATTGGGGCACAATACGTAATTATTAACCTTTTATATGCTATTTTAAACCTCATCACTCCTTTATTTTTATTATGGTGTGTGTGTGTGTGTGTGTGTGTGTGTGTGTGTGTGTGTGTGTGTGTATACGAGAGAGATGTAAATGAGTGACAAAGTCAGGAGGTGAACCAGAGTGCTAAGCTGCTAACAGTGTTAGCTCCAGTCCATGAGGACACTCCAGAGTTTCCAGAGGGCTGCGTGGAGCCAGGCAGCTTGTCACAGTTGGATACACCCACACTGAACACTGAAAAAAAGAGGTCTTTGCGGACCTAGAACAAAGCAGGAGAGCCAGCTGAGTGTGTTTGCACATACAAACGTACACGACTCAAGCTTGTCTCCGAGAGATTTGCACAATTGGCCATATATAATTATACCTCACTTAAACCTGTATTTTGGTTTGAAAAACCTTAAACTGTTCTATTTTGTTTTGCTTTTATTGTTATGTTTAATCTTTTTCTTTGTGTGCTCTGTCTGGTTTTGGATCTGAGTGGACAATCTTAGTGCTGAGTAGAATGTATTATTATCCTATTGTTGCAAGTGTCTAGTGTAATAATCAGCTAGAGTCGTGATCTTAACCGGAATTTAGTGTTGGTTGGAAGTAATTGAGTGCAGGCACCCAGCATGAAGTTCTACAACTTCTGACCCACGTTTAGTATTCCTTCAGTCGCTTCCTTCCACCAAACAAACTAACAAACAAACAAATAGTGGCACTGTGTACAAATCTGTCAACCTCTTCCAATGGAAGACTAGGAGAAGGTCCATCTCCCTCCAAAACTGGGTGCCTTTGTTTCGACATGCTTTTGTTGTTGCTGTGCCCCGTCTGCAGGGCCCTCCCTCTGCCTGTCCTGTAGTTTTCTGCCCTGTAATTACGCTCTTCTCTCTCTGGGGTCCTCTCCGTCGCTGTCCTCACGTCTGCTCCTCATTGGCCTGTGCAGTTATGAGCTGAGCTGTTAAAGGCACTTGTAAGAAATGTAGACAAGACACTGCCTATAGGGGTAGCCTGTACAGCTATGTGTATCGTGGCATTTATAGCTAGCTAACCGGCTTTAGTGCTTTAAGGCCTTGGGGGCCCGAAGGTGGACATCTTGAAGGCAGTGTGATCAATGCAGAAAAACAATAGAGGTGGTTTGAACAAGATGGATGTCCATTGTACTGGACAGCAAGAGGCATTTTCAAGCCTACCTTGAGTGAAATGTGTTCTATGGCTATTATTGCTATGCTGTGGTGTTGTACTATATAGTATTTTGGATACATCACTATCAATACCTTATCTTCTCCACCAATACATTTCCACACCCACAATAAGCAATTCAATGCACTACACCTTTGTTTTAGACAATACATACAATGCTCTGTTTTAGTGCTTTGGAATATGTGTCTGTCTTATCCTCTACACCAACATAACACTTCTTCCCACCCACAGCAAGTTTAGTGCACTAGACTCATAACTTTGTGTTTATGTGTGTGTGTGTGTGTGTGTGTGTGTGTGTGTGTGTGTGTAGTGATCCCTGGTAGGGAGGCAGTGAAATAGGAGAGTGGACCCTTTAAGGGGACAGTGGGGTCTATTTGCTGTTGCTTGGCAGCCGTATGTGACATTCACCCATAGCGACAGCTGCTGCTGGGAGACTGAGGTCCAAGCTAGGCTAGCAGGTTGAGACGTGCGGTGTGGGGGGAACGATTTGGAACAGCCTTGTAAATCAGACACACGCTTTGCCTCCCAATAGACCCTGCCACGGGTGTGTGTATTTCGAGTGGTTGTTTCCCCTTCTCTTGGCTGAATAGGGTCGTGAATGTTTTCCTGTGTGACGTTAGGAACATGCTGCATGCAACAAGAGCTTGTACACATGGAGCCGTGCTGACACACCATTTCTTTGTGATTGTATTGTGTATTGTTCGATTGTTTTGGACGTTTTCAAGACGTCCACTGTGTTTATTACGTTATTAAAACAAACAAGTATGGTAGATTAGAGTTTAGAGAAGGCTTTTATTATGTAATGGATTATTCATCCATTTGTATTCTTGTAGTATATTTGCACCTCAACCTCTGTACCTTGCTGGAATCCAACTGTACAGTTATGTTAATATTATTTAGAAAATAACCCTAAAGCATTGCCAGGTCTGTCTGTTCATGCAAAAACTGATTGAAACATACCGGAAGTTGTGCAATATAAATGACACAATTTACTGCTCAGTTGTTGAGGTTGCTGAAACACAGACAGGCCTAACATTGTTCCTTATAGCATGCTTGTTGTCAAAACCCAAATTCGTTTTAAAACAAACTGACACAATGATACTGAATCTGGTATCACATGCTAGCTTCCATTCTTTTAAAATACTCATAGTTCAACTATGATTGGTCCCAGTAACGTCTCAACAATGCCCCCCTTCCTGTTACGTGAGGAGAAGAATTTCTTTGTTCAGAAGAAGCATTTATTGGACAGAACAAAGCAAAAAAAAAAAAGACTTTGATCTTTTACCAGAGTAGTGGATTGTGTAAAAAAAATACATATATATGAATGGCCCTAATGTTTGTTTTCAAGCTGCCCGGCACAGGCTCAAGGCCGGCCCTAGTGTAGTGAAACCTCATCCCTCACAGATCCCTGCCAGCGCAACTGGGTCACATGACTTGCATGCTAGAGCGTTTTAAATCCCTCTTGTAATAATAGTGCTCGTCCTACTGGCCTCTGACACTGTTTTCACAACATTATACTACAACTGGCCAGTCGTGTGAAAACAAATTGCAGGGGAAAGCCAAACGATAGCCTCTTTTAGCCATAGGCTACCGATGAACATGGGAAACCTTTAAGGATTGAGCTAACATTAGGAGTTTGGAAACATGGTATAACTCATATTTTTTACTGGTGTTGCCATGCCAATAAGTAGCTAACCTCCTGACAGTGAGCAGATGGTTTTCTTGTTTATTCCTTGTGAATATCGTGCCCCTGAACAACCTTCTTCCTATAATTTTGTTATGTGGTTAATGCATTAACAACTATACACAGCCAAATACATACACAGCCAACAAAACTCACACAAAAACAAAAGTAACAACACCTAAATAATCAATGGCATGAACTGAAGTAGTCAACAAGGCACCATTTGACTGAGTGAAAGAGGAAGAACCTTTCTCTGCTGAATGTGGCAGTTGTTTATTTTTTACTACACTTCCCTGAAGTCTTTAGGGGACAATTGAGTCCTGTAGCACGACTGATTGTTGGTCACAATCTGAAGTAATGTGATAGTCACATGTGTCGGTGTGGACAGTCAAGTGCTGGGCAGCTAATACTGGACAGATGTCCATGCACGAGTCCCACGACAATCCAACACACACACTTGTGATTTGTGTCTCATGATACATCAGTAATTAAGAATGATTTTTTTTTCTATTTTTCTTTAAAACACCTCAGATGGCTGTGCATGCCTTCTCCCTCTGAACATGCAACATTCTCTCTCTACCTCACTCTGGTCATGCACAATAGGACCCTGTGTCTGCAGCCATTGAACTCCCTGCCCCTCTGCAAGCACACATGCACACACAGCCACACATACATGCACACACACAGTCACACTAAATGTATAGACTTAGGTATGTATAGATGCTGTAACTTTTTCCTCCAATTGCCTTCAACTGTTTAATGCTAAACAGTTGCGCAACAAGATTATGTTCCAACAGTGGGTAGAAGAAAACATACAGTAGACTATTCTAAATTTACTTAATGGAAAGTGTTTCAGCTAAAAACACTTCCAGCCAACATTTCAGACTTTTTACCTAAAGCTTGCTCCACACATTTCTCCCAGAAACCTCTCTTCCTTACATGTACTTTTTAATCGACAAAACAAGGAGAAATATAACCTATATTGTACAGTTCGTATTGTTGCCTTACTCTCCTTTCCCTGAACATGTTTCATGTTGTCCATTAACAATGAAGAACAGTTAACAGTTTATTCTGAAACTGCTAAACACATTTTACCATATAGCTTCAGATTAGACCAGAAAGACAAGCCAAATCCTACTTCCCCCTCCCTTTACATTTCACCTCTGCTGCTCTGCCCACATTAACATACAAATGGGGGGGAAGAAGAAAGTTTGTAAACGCTGCTCTAATTACTGTTTATCTCCTCCTTTATTGTCTTTAGAGCAGGTGAATCACCTGTTTCCTCTTCACCCTGGTTCATTAACTTACTAGCAAAATAAGTGACTCAGTCCAGCATTCATCACACAATAAACCTTTTAGAAAGGTTTGTTGATGTAAAGGGTGTGGTTAAATTACAGGAGGATCTCTGGACCATACAAGCTGTGAATATGCAAATAGAGCAATGTGACACAATAGTAGCTCCTGTTTGACTGTGTGGGGAGTGTAGAACGTAAGTAGGTCAACGCATGGAGACTCCAAATAGCCTTTTGTTTTAGTTTTTTGCTGGAAAGTTTCAGGAAATAAGCATAGTCAGTATAGTAGAGTCACTCGTTTGAACTTCAGAAGTGGCATTGTGGAAAGGCTGTCGGCAAACTGCCTGTGTGACTCAATCTTTGTAGGCAGGTAGCACAAGGCAGTTTCCTGTTGATGGCTGCGCTGTGGGCCAATCACATGATGGTTGAGTCGATAATGGCTGCGTCACATGACGGCCTAAAGCAACAGGGGCTGATTTCTCTTTTTTGTCTTGACATCCTCTACTTTCCTTCTCTCGGCCAACCTAGAAACACACAAGTCTGACACACCGGTCAGCCTGCTGGCTGTAGATAGAATATACTCTCCATTACAACATAGTGTTTGTTATCTCTAGACCAGATTGTTACATGTCAGCGGGTTCCATCTATTTTGAAAGGTTTTAAATGAATTATGTCTAGTTTAGAAACCATTCAATCCTGTGGCCCAGTGCAGTCGTATATTTACATGGTCTTTAAAAACAAAAGATCTTTCAAATAGGTTCAAGGTATTCTTTGTTATGTTGGTGCACTTCTTTCATTGGGATCAGAAGATGTGATAGATTACCTAGAAACCACAGGGCATATACACTTCTGTTTTTAATTTCTCCCCAAGAGAACCTCCTCCCCCAGCCCTGCAAGGATCTACACAATCCTCATTGCTCTTTATGTCTAATCTAAGACAGATGTCTCAGACTGCAGAAGATTCCCCCTTATAGTCCCTGTGCTTCTATGTCAACTCCTCGTATACTCTGCCCTTTGGGGTGCTTTGAAGCAAATAGGCATTTACATTTTTAATCATAATTTTTAAATGTGCATGACACTTGTAACTAAACAAGTATAGAGTTATCCAAGCAGATATATATGAAAAAAAAACATTTACCTTGAGTGCCACATTGACACCAAACCATTGAAATATCGTCTTATTAAAATCACTGACAGAAACCACCAAGACTAAGACATAAAAATCTTAATCAACTCTTCTTTCTTACTCCAATTCTTAAAAATGCATGCTGCTATGAACTATTCCTTCTCAGCAACATTTCTTTATTCCACTGCATTTGATTTCAACCTATCAGGAGCCAGTGGAAGGGAAATTAAAACTGGCCCATCAAATCGAGGAGTTCAGGGGCATCCAATGCCAAACGGGTCAATTGGCTTAACGATCAACTTAATACACTTTGGTACAATGGTGCAGTTCTTATCAGGCTTACAGAGTTAGCTAGCTGTTGCCGATGGCTTAGAAGATTGTTGCAAGATTGGTTCCTACAAACTTTAGGGATTGATCTCAAGACTCACTCTGAGTTGAACAAAATCTAATTATTTTTATTATTTTATGTGTGTGTGCACACACTTGTCGATTCTGAGGTGCAGTCCAGGTGTTTTCACTTGAGACACGGTTCAACACCATGCGTGTGGCTAGGTCGGGTTCTCGTGCACGGCAAGTTTAAAACACACGCAAGCAGCTGCGGCTCAAAACAAGCTGGTTTGTTGAAAATAATTTCAAGTTAGAAGCGAGATTTCTCCATGGCAAACTGCCACGAGGTCTTGCGCATCCACTCCCTGAAATTGCCTCGGTGCTTTCTCCATAGGAAAACAGTGGAGTGGGTTGCACGGGGAGTCCAATGATGACACAATCGGTATGACTAGAAGAGCATGGCTACCAAACAGCAACAACTTCTCCCCGCCGCCTTCATGCAACCATATGTGGCTGATGCCACAGGCCATCCCAAGTCCCCGCAGCGACAGCGACAGGAATGAGACCCTACACTGTGGTAGAGAATACGGGGTTCAAGAACATGTTGAAAGTGCTTGACCCGTGAAACACAGCTATTTCCCGCACAGACAGTTATACCTGCCTTATACCACAAAACAAGAGAGCACATTGACATGTCAGAAATGCCTTCTCGTGGGCTAACTACAGACAGTTGGATGTCTAGAGCTAAAGAGAGCTACCTAACTGCTCATTTCATTGCAGCAGATTAGGAGACTAAAAGTCACATTTTAATTAAATTTTGTAGTCATTTAAAGCGGTCCTATTTACTTTACTTGTGCCATATGCTGCTGATTTATTACACTAATGTTTTGTTTGTTTCCATAAGCCAAGCTATTCATGTTGTTCACTATTATACTAATACAGGAAAAATGTAAATACAAACAAATGAAATTTTAGGCTGTTGACATTAGTTGGACTTGATTAAAAGTCTTTGTGGCAATGTTGATGTTGTTATGTTGCACGGGCCGGTACTATTTCACTACACTGCTTGTTGTTGTGGTGTTAAGAAATGTCTTGTTGCTGAGTCTGCTGGTTTTTGTGTTGATCAATCTCTTTTGAGATGTCAAGTGACCTACAAAGACGTTTCTAGACTAACCGGTCTAACCTTTTTTATTTATGTAAAGTTGCTCCCTCCTCAGTTGTATTCCTCACAAAATATTTCGTTTGTTTTTGAGTTTCTGCTATCTCAGCGTGAATGTACACAGTGTGTGTACATTGTGAAATACATGAGTATGTCAGTACAGTACAGAGTCTCCTTATAGAGGGTGATCTTTGGAGCATAACATAATCCTGTGGCGACATATCTTTACAAGCATTCACTTTTTTTATGTGACAGTAATGTCGTCATCATCATGTTTCATCATTGGAACCAGCAACAAACAATGGCCTCAGATTTTGTCTTGGAGCTTGCCGTTGACTTAAGGTGACCAATCCATGTTTTTGTTAACTCCTTTCCCTAAGAGGTCAAGCCTCCTATTAGAACATAGTTGTTCATTAGCTTTTGTTAAACTGTAGACATGGGCGTCATGTTATTTTACCCATGGTCCCAGTGAATGGAAAGAATGGCTTGGAGTAGAAAGAAAACACACAAAACCATGTCTAAAATTGCCCCAGTGTGGCTCACACGGTAAGACTAAACATATACTCTGAACATTCAGGCTGCATCACAAGGAGGCTCTAATTAACAAGTTGTCTGTTGAGCACACAAGAGCAAAGCGGTAAACCCGTTAACCTGCCTTTCAGCCCCTTCCCTCCACGGCCCTCTCTTTATTTTTCCCCTCATATGGTTCCTGTGCTTAGTTTTTTTCCTCCCTCCACCAAGTAACCACCAACCCCCTTTGTCTGGTGCTGCAGTCAATATATCTGACTAACTTGATGAACTGTGCACAGTGCAAAGTTAATTTCTTTCAGAGAGCCCGGTAGCCATGGCAACCATCTTATTAAGGGCTCCGCAACCCATCTGCTCTAAACATTACCCGAGCACGGCTGACTGTGTAGCTGCCTAGCTCTCACCCCCACCCCCACACCCCCCGAGCTGCGCTGTGCACGTGATCTACACATTGATCCGTGCCGGAGAACAGAAATCAATGAAGACACATGTATGAAACTCAAATTTGCTCTTTTGGAAACGGAACAGTTGATTAGCTCGGAAACCTAGCATGAAACCCTCTCAAGTGGGAGTGGGTTTTTGGTTGTTGCTGTTTAAATGTTTATCTTAGATACTTTAAGTTACTTATAGATTGGTTCAAATTCAAAAAGATTTCAATTCCAATTAATGAGTGAACTGTGCTATAGATGGTAAAGCTAGTTGGAAAGGAATTTTCTATATCTGGGTTACTCTTTACTCTCTTAATTAATTATTAGCTTCCTTATCTGGCTCTGTGCCTACTACAGAGAACACTTATATTCCTGAACTCATGTTCCTTGGTGATGGCCAAATCTAAACGCATACCCACCCAACCAACAAGTAAACTGGAAACAAAGGTGGGACCATAGCCAAACCAAATTTACAACAATCGATAATGCAAATGCTACCGTGGATTAATACAAATTTGACGTTGAAATGACATGAACGTCTTTGCTAAATCAAGTAGCTAATGAAAGTGCAGATTCTTTCAGTTAGATTTAGAAAATACACAATATATTGCTATGTTGTGTAGTAGTAGTGGTATACAAAATGTGCCATATTGAGCAGTGAACAGGCTTGGTTTGAAATGTGTTAATAAATAACAACATAGGGATATTCTTTCCTCTAGTGGTCTCCAAGCAGCTTGACCTGAGAGTCTCTGTTGCCATGCTGCCGGTTTCCCTCCAATAAGCTTGGGGAGTCATGTGACTTATTGAATGGAGGTCACCAATCCCTCTCTCATAGTGAGGGATACTTCCAGACTTCCTTTAAAAGGGAATATCTGGGAAATCCACCCTCTTCAAAATCGAACATGGACAATCAAATGTGTGCCAGTGAACCATTTTCCATCTCTGGATGGTCTGTTTAACAAACAGCCTTGTCATTCGAGGGAGAGAGAGATTCGGATAAACACCAGCTGCTGCGCACAAATGCATTCCCCGGTGGAAACCTAATATTGCGCGGGAGCCACTTGAATCCTTCAGAAGCAGTTAGTGATGTCATTCAAGCCCATTGGTAGGGTTACACTTTCTGAATGACACTCATAACCAGCTGTCTTTCTTTGTGCGCCCGTCGCGCATTTAGCCAACAGGAGGGAGGCCACGAAGGCCAGAGCCTTTTCAATGACAACCCTTAAGGAGCGATAAGAACTTTTCTGACAGCCATTTTAGAGCGTCCTCCATAAAGGAAGTTGAGTGGTGGAGGTGCCGTGGTCCTCCCTGATGTTTGTCTGTCACAAGGGACCTTTGCCGATCACTTGAAAAGCTGCATTAGTTATGGAGATTCCTCCTCTTCAGATCTTGCCCTAAATGATCTAAGCAGATTAATTTACTTGAAAGGATGCTTCGCAACACAGCAGCCCAACAAAAAAGCTTTCATCACCCATTGCATAGCCCACAAGAACCCCCCCCCCCCCCCCCCCCCCCCGAAACTTACAGAGCTCCAGTGCTTCTCTAGGGGGACCACAGGGAGATAGTTTGATTTGACCTGGAGCGGGGTTTTGCAAAATATTCAAAATTTGCAACATTTCTTTGTAACTGTTGTTGAAATCACTTTAAACCTATGTTTTTAAAGACATACCGTGGTTTGTCGAATGGTGACCAAAAAAGGCTTCACAGTAGGAAAGTTTGATTATGGATCCTGTGGATATTCATTGGTCTATATTATGTCACTTTTACTATATATAGAAATAGAGCTTCTTTTATTTCCAGATCTGCTTTACTTTAACCATACAAAAATGTCCTTGATTATGGTTTTCTTGATGGAGAAAAACCTAATTGAAATAGTTCTGAGAGGTTGGAAACCATTGACAATGGTGACTTTGTCGTTAAACTTACCATAGTCATTCTACGAACACACACCTTATTAATCTCACCGTCTGCCCTATGAACTAAAAACTATTCATGTTGAAATGTATGAAGTTCACTGTTTGCCTTCGAAATATAATTGTGTTTAAGCCATTTAAGGCATACACCTCAATAACCTGCGAAGCTGCGAAGCTGCTGGCTACATTGTTGACAAGTTTGTACCTTAACGTTAAGCTAACTTTGTTATGCCGATGTTTTTCTCATCTGGTGTCAGAACCAGTGTCTGCATTCAAACAGGCCGAGACATTAGGAGCTCACATGACCGGGAGGCGTCCGGACAGTGATGATGCTGTGCGCATCGGGGAGCGGCGCTTGCGTAACGTCTGACTCGGTATTGCGCTACGGAATGCCAGAATAGTGTTTGCAAACAGAGCAGCCATGTGCAGCGCTCACGTGGAGGGAAAGCCTTCCGAGTCTCCTGCCCCTCTCTCGCTTACTCACCACCCAAGTTTAGGTTTTACGAGGTAAAGCCTAAGGTAAAGCATGACATCCATACATATTTATATTTTATATTTTTTTGGTGATTAAGAAATGCTTTTACAAAATGTTTGGAATAATCTTTTGCACAAAATAAAAGCTTTTTGTCAAATACCACCTTGAAAAGATTAGGTTTCGATCTACATTATAGGAAGTTTCTAATGCAGCGTTCTCACAGTGGGACACTGCATTTCTCTCTCTGTACAACAACAACCCCCGTTAGCAGGAAAGAAAGAAAAATCTATATTTAAAAGATCAATACCGCACAATAAATAGCTCGCCATTTTGTCTCAAGGTACAAAAACCCACAACCCAGGCTAGGTCATGCAGCAAGAGGTAGTCCAAATCGTAAATGTCCAACTCTCAGTCAAAAAACAATAACCAGGGCAAGGCCATTTGGCTAAAGGTAGTGCAATCTAAAATGTCCAAATCAACTGCCAAACCAGTTCTGTCTCATTTCTGAGACACGGCCCAAGGGGTTCGAAATATGATGCGTGGGCTCAAGTAAAGGAGGAGTGGGGTTCAGGGGTCAGAGGAGCATTGTCAGTGGACTGCATTGTTGTGGAACGCTATGGCAACTGGACATTCTTCCCAAAGGTGATATTGTCTTTTACCCTGGGAGGAACATAAAAGGGTAGTATGGCCACGATGAGGGAGCAGCCTGACCACTAGGCTTTATCAGTGGGTGTGGATGGATGTGAGCAGCTTGATTGATCTGTAGGTGCCCCATCCCCCCACTGGAGCTCCCCCTGCAACACCCTATTGAAGACGCACTCACTCTCGTCGTTGCTAGGGTTGATGTAGCAACAGTCATGGCAGGAAACCATGTCACTGGGAAGGTTGTGACGGTTTGTGCTACAATAATGATGTCACCTGTGAATAATCCCCCAGCTGGGAATGTGCATTGAAACCTTTACTACTATTACCTGGCACGTTAATTTGAACATTTTGTTTGTGAAAAGGTGGTCCTTTCAAATCCTCATGTCAATGTAACTTGGAATGTGCCTATAGTGGTAAGGGTAATCGATCAGGTATACAAAAAAGTTAGCATTACACTACAGCAAACACCCTTCTCATTGACTAATCACAGTCTCCTAAAGAAGAATGGCAGTTATCAAAAAAACATACAGATAACACATATACACACACAGACACACACACACACACACACACACACACACACACACACACACACAAGTCTTACAACGCGAGACTTACAATTGATGGGTTCAACTAACTGGTTGAAACACGTTTACCTTAAAAACGTATCTCTTCTGTCACGTGATCCCGGTGAGTTGGGACGGCTGAGCACGCCCCCGCTTACTTTCTCATGTTGACACTACACACTCAATAGCCATGCGTGTCATATCAAAACAAAACCATGCCGTAGTCTTACAACGGCAACGAATGACCACGTGAAGTCAATAGTTCCAAGCTCGCAAAGACTTACCCCAGTATTATTACAATACAGAGTAATTCATTATTTATGACATGCTGTTAGACACAAACCTAAACATATATAATTAAGAAACTCTTTTTTTTCATATATTAAATGCTACCCTGCAGTTGTTTGCAAAGCAGTGTACCATTTTGTTCTCTTCTGTGGAACACTGTCAGCCCCCTACCCTATAGGTCCTAGGTCATTTATTTCACCAAGCAGTGATCTCATGTTACTTAATGTAAATGCATTAGAATGTTTACGCATTAGGGATTTTTACAACTAAGCTAAACTATTAGGCTATTTAAATCACCTGATGACCCCCCTTCCAGGCATGTCTTAGTTAGCATTTAACTTCAGGCCTAACTGTGGCTGGAATACGCAAACCAAATACACAAGGTTTACGATGGTATCTCTCACAATCTCAAACCATGATGTTAATCTAAAGGATGCATTCATTGACCGCTTTACAGTGTTATTTAAAACAGCAATGGTAAAGACCTATTAATTACACTTGTTAAGTCGTTATTAACAACAACAAAAAAACAATGTTGCTTATGTTAGTCTATTTCAAATCAAATAATATTCGGATATCAAGAAATGTATGAATAATCCTCCATGGTACCTTTATAGCATTAATTAACTAATGCAAACACAAAACAACTCGCACAATTCCATTTGTAAGCTTTCCATTTGGCAATTTAAAGGCTGTAGATTCACTACACTGACCTAATTGCACACAGCAGGAATACTAGCATTGTACTCTATCATACACTATACTCTTTCATTGAGAAAGTCAGCAACTCTGATCACAGAAGTAGGTCAAGTATAACAATACAAATGTATACTTTTCATACTGTTTTATAAATGAAAATAAGATGTACCTAATATACTACAGTGCTAAATGTTTTATTAACAGTCCATCAATGTTATGGAGAAATAAGCTCCACTGTTCCAAAGAAGTTACTGAAGTTTGCGTTTCCCCCCCTGGTATCCACAAAAAATCCCAAGCCATACTAGATTCTCCCCATCAAATGGTGCAGTAGGATAGAGTTTCATTTCCTTAAGCACTTTCTGACCTTGACCTGCTCTCTGCCCTTTACTATAATATACCTTCTTCTCTCTTCTTGTCATTCAGCCATCCTTGGGACCGGGGCTGCCTTTGTGACATATCATTTGGGGGTGATCACGATGAAAGCTGAATCAGGGTGATGCACAATGCCAGGAGGTATAGCTGCCCCCACTCCCACCCCACCCCCTCCACTGTTACCAATGCTATGTATTTGTACAATGTACACTTACTACTAACACTAGCAGATCTAGGTAGGCTTTTTAACAAATGTTTGTACACTGCTTCTTTATTGATGAGGAGAAGCCAAGGAGAAGAGCACTGTGGAACATGATATAAATAAGTAAAGCTGCCTGTAGCATTATTATGTATATCTCCTGATAAACAGAAATATTATGTTAAATGACATTTCTAATTATGAATAATATATCATATATTATGCTAAACATTATGACTTAAGCACACGTAAATAAACTCTAGATTACTACTGACAAATATACACAATACACTTTTTTAGAAATGCGTAGAATTAAAGGAAATCAGAGATAAGAGCACACCCTATAGAGCTACAGAGAGACATCTGTAATACTGCTTCAGAGAAAGAAAGAAAAAACAGAAATCCTTATCAGGCAGTCTAAGCAGGCCATTTTCTGTTCAAGAGGCATTCCAAAAAAACAGCAAGTGTGCACAGTGAGAGCACCGCTCGTGGAAACACGCTACAAAAAAAAGAACCCTATCATATTTACAAGGTAACGAGAACAAGAAAAAAGAGATTGAAAATGGTCAGCCATGTTGGAAGCTTTATGAAATAAGCCCACTTCTCATTATGTTGGCTGTTGGCTGTACGGTGGGGGGAAGTGCCTTGGCTTTAAAAAGGAAAAACTAAACCCTCCCAATCTATAGAAACATAGAAATATATAATATAGAAAAGCAAAAGAGCTCAAACAGAGTTTATACACTCTGAGCTAAAATCCTCACCTCTTTCTGTGTCCTTCCACTTTGTAGAAATTCCAACAAAATCGGCTGGTTCTGTTCTCTAACAAATCCTAAAGAGTAGCCATCTTGCCTCCTTCTGTTCTTCTATGAAACAGACCATACTCCACATCAATATTCATGGAGACCAGTCTGAAGTCGCCTCTCACCATCAGGAGAAGCCCGGGTGTCGCTGTTGGTCCGGTCGGTGAAGCAGCCTCGTGTGCACGTCTCTCTCCGGTGTGTAAAGAACAAGATAAAAAGGGAGAGAGAAGGCTCCAAAAAAGAAGAAGAGTGGACTTGCTGGGGGGAACAGCCTTCACTTTGCTGGCAAACTGAAAAATAATCACAAAATCACTTTCCTGCTGAGCCTTTCCCACACAAAGAGCCAGGTTTTCTCCCCCCCCCCCTCTATCTCTCTCTCTCGCACCCTCTCTCTCTCTTTACACTCCCTCCTTTTTTTTCTCTCTCTACCCTCAGCCGCACACAATAGTGCACACTATGATGGCCGTTTACAAGACCCGGACTGGATTCCCATCCACGGCGGCTCTCAGACTCTGCCCACCGGAGACCTTTAAATTGAACATTGCACTGGTGCTGTCTGACTGGTGGAGCTGAAAAGGATGTCCCCCCGCTCCCACCACCACAACCACCACCCCCACCTCCTCCTACTGCTCTCAGACAGGAAGACAAGTGACTAAGGGTTTTTTTTCCCCTCCATTCTCTCTTCTTTCTTTTTTTCTCTCTCTCTGCACTTCCTGGTTATTCAACTATGTTCTCCCCGAGCTGCCGTACGTTACCCCCCCACATCCCTCCCCCCGGGGCGTTCCAGTGTTGACTATATGGAAAGATTTACCGGTCGCCATCAGATACCTTCCAGCCTCGCCGGTTCTACCAGTCAGGCTATGTATTTAACTCCCAACAGCTTGTCTCGGGCAAACGGCCTTGCCCAACCTTTCTTCCTGTCTTCCTATTTATCTTTCTCTCTTTTTAATTTTGAGATTGGTGGAAGAATCTCCACCAATTCGTGTGTGTGTTTGTGTGTTTGTGTGTGTGTGTGTGTGTGTGTGTGTGTTTAAAGCAATCATGCATTCAGCCGTCGTTCCCAGTGTGGGCCGAGGCCAACTTACTGATGACGCCAACCACGTGGGGCCGTGCATCGGGGTGCTAGAGAAAGGGTGGGTGGCTGTGTCTGTTTGTGTGTGACTGAAAAACTGAGGGTGTGATTTTAAAAGGTCGTTCATCGCTGTTTAACTGTTGGATTACTACACAAAGAAGTAGAGGGACGTGTCTAGCTTCTGCACAATCATAACACACACGATACCTTGGCCACACCCTGCCCCTCCCCTTCCCTCTTTCTCAATGTCGACAGGACATCCACTCATTCAACTCATTTCCATATGGTTTATAATGTGCGGTACATATCTTTTCTATTCTGTAATCAACCTGTACATTTGAATGTCATGTGATATGCACATTATATATCGTACGTAAATTATTTACTCAGCTGGTTCCAGCAGGACGCAGAGAAAGGCAAGGAGATTGGAGCACATGTGTGCAATGTGGCTATCATTTGTTTTAAATCTGGTGACCCCTAGCCCCTAATCTCTGAACCCAAGAGCCCATGGTATGCACACACAGCCAATAATCTATTTAGTCCTGGCTCTTTCTTTCTCTTTTTTCCCCCTTTCTTTTCTAATGGTCCAGGGGGTGGCCCATTTTATGATTCTTTCAGAAGACAGAGGCATAGTTTTTTTTTTTATAAATAAATAGGAATACCCCACCTCTTTTTTTTTTTACAGTGGGTTTCTGCTTAGCTTCACTGACATTTGTTGACTCAATAGTTTCAGGCTCTGAGCAGAGAGAAGGAGATTTGTTTTTAGCCGGTGTGGGGGGAAGGGAGTCAGCCAGTGACATGGAGGTGGAGCCTGGCTCTCTCTCGCTCTCTCTAACACACACACACACACACACACACACACACACACACACACACACACACACACACACACACACACACACACACACACACACTCTTAAAAAGAGAAGAAGGGTTTCCACTCTGACCTCTAGCTTTGCAAAGTGCGGTTGCTATTTATGCGGAAGTGCAGTGGGTGGCTGCTTTTAGTTCTGCATTACTTTTAGAAAGGAAGACAATAAGAAATAAACAGAAAGAATGCATCTGAAACTAGAACATTACTATTTTCTATATGTCATTCTGATTGTTAATCCACCAGAAGTTTTGTTTTTAGAATGCTTAACCTTGTTAACACTTTTAGAATGATAACCTTGTAATCTTTAAACGCAGAAGCCTCAAGATAAACACATTCTTTGGTGTCCCAGGCACACTGGTTTGGTCTCCTTCCAGACATGAGAGTGTTGGGACATATCAGAGTTTATCCAACAGTGGGTAAGGAGATCATTAGTAACAGGAAAACGAGGTGATGTCAGAGAGAGCCAGAGAGCTCCCTGGAGAATAGACGTTAGCCTGGCTCCCGCCTGCTCCGCTGACCCTTAAGACCGCATGTGTGTGCCTGTCTTTGTTTTCCAGGCTGAATGGTAACTACAGCCTCTCTGTCTGCATTGTGACAGGTTGGCTTGTCACCACACATTTGCCTATTTAAATCCCTCCATCCCTCCCCTCCCTCCCAAAGCAGTTAAAAATAAAAGTCCTCAACTACCTGTAAAAACCTCCTCTTTCTCTCGTTTTCAATGACAACTGCTCTTAAAATGCCCCCAAGCCATTGCAGCAACTGAATTGTTTCATAGAAGCGCTTCACAGATCGTGAAAAATCTACTGGTTGGTGTAGTCATGAGTTAATGTTAGTGTATAAAATACATTTTCTCTCTCTACACATGCATCTTTTGGCGATCACCAGTCAAAAATAAAGAATTTACGAGTACAGTTTACTGTCTGAATATATATGCTGTGTAAAATCTTATGTAAATATACAACTTCAACTTGCTTTTTGCAACATTTGACACTTCAGGATGCCAAGTAAGAAATTGTAACATGGTAGTGTTGTCGATAATTATAACAGTGTACCATGACACAAATGATAACTGTAGCCGTAACACGATGATTAAGTATATTGTTTGTGTAATAATACTATTACTACTAAACTACTAATAATAGTATATATTTAGATGGCATGCCTGATGGTGTTAATTTTAAAACAACCACTACGGCTTTTTGAAGTAACACAGTACATTCCTTGAGTGAAATACAGCTTATAAACATATATAAATAACTCATTGCGGTTTACTTTAAAACAACTGGGAGGCACACTGAAACAGAGGTACGCGGCTCGTTCGAGAGCTACCTGGACATAAATCACACACTATCTGGGTTTCCTAGCTTAGTGGGTATGGGAGGGGGAGCCCCTTTTGGGGACTTAGGGGCGGGGGGGGGGGGGGGGGGGGGGGGGTGCCTGCAGTCTCCCTCTTCTGCTAAGTCAGGTCTTCTGCTGATTTGGGGCAATCAAAATACAGGCACACTTGCCACCTGACTGAATTCACACCTCGGCACAAGCTGGGGTAGGGTGGTGGAAAGGGATTTAGAGCCAACTGTTTATTTGAGGGGTGCGAGGGTCAGCACGTATAGGGCCTGCCAGTTTCGTTATCTTAACACTGATGATTTACAAACCAAAGCCACTATCCTGCTCAGAGGAACTCTTTGGCTCTTTTGGTTCCATGTGAACCTAAAGTACTAACATGTTTACATCTGAAAAGCTGAGACGGCGTGGATAATGACAAATTGGTGTGATATCGAAGACACTTAACCACGTGTTACTTTAAGATCATTAAACATTCTGTGATATTTTCTTATGTGTTCTCAATCATTAATCCCACAATTATCAATGATGCGAGTTTTTTTGTTGTTTTAGATCCCCTTAAAAGTGGCTATTATAGCACATTATTAAACATTTTCTTCTAAATGCACAGAACAGCTCACAACTCAGCAACACTTTTTATTGTTACCACCCTGGAGGATCATGGTCGTTGGAGTTTATTCAGAGTTCATCCTGGCCCAAACATCGGCGCAATTAGTTTGGAGCGCCGGAGGCAAATTACAACCCCCTGCAGGCACACACACACACACACACACACACACACACACACACACACACACGTAGAGCCACATAAATTACAGAGTGACTGGATATCCACCTCTCAGGCCAATACACAACAGCTTAGGTAAGATGTGGGCTACTGTTAGCCCACCCTCCCATACTTATCTTAAAAGACAAGGGAGAGTCGTTAGTGAGGCTCTCGTGTGGCCTTATTGTTTAATGCACCGCAGGGGTCCTGGGTGAGGAGGGGGTGGGGGTGGGAGAGAATTCTAATGGTGGTAGTTAGAGAGAGAGAGATAGAGGGAGAGAAACAGTGTCATCTAAAAGATTCTGCACAATAATTTGAACAGATATGGATGTGTGAAAAACGCTGAGAATTACATTTTCTGTTTTGGCCTTCATTTGACACCTGCGTTACCTTTTGTTTAGCGGCTCCTTTGTAATACAAGTGCTGTCATCTACGTTTGTTTTCCTCCACAGTTCTCATGACTTTCAGCCCATCCTGATATCAGGGGCCGTTGGGGTTGTTGCTATCTAAAAGTTGACTTGAGGGCCACCGTGGGCCCCAGCAGTGTTGGATAAGTCCAATCAGTGGCCCACCGCTGTTCCTGGGGTGACCCACTGATTCTGGGAGGCAGTTTCCCACATGTTTGTTTGCAGGTGCTTTTGTCCCTGCCCTCAGCTAGCCCCCAGCCTCCCATCCAGATCCTCCATACAACAGCCCTCTATTGAGCCTGGGGAAAACCCTCTTAACCAGCTGTGTGGAGTAGATTCTCCTCCTACTCTAACCTATATGATTACTCCTGGAGCGCTTGTGACCAACACTGCTGTGTCCTGCCAGGGGCAAATATACTGTAGGGTTGTTGTTTTACTGAGGTACATCGTCTGGGTACAAATGTGTGCGTGAGTGTAGTGTTGAGGTGCTTAGTTGTAATATTTGAGGTCCGATATCAACATTTCTAGAAGAGATTTGTATGTCTCTATTTTTAGTCCACTGTATTCCAAAGCTTTACTTTCTCCTTTACCACGCTTGTTTTGAAATCCCTGAGGGAATTGTATATTTGTATTTGTATTTTCTTATACAGGCAGGTTCATTCTTGCTATCAATAAGAGACATATTAAGAGACCAAAACCGGCTCATCAACCGTAGCTTCATCTCAACCAACAGGTTTATGCACTGAAAAGTGGAAAGGTCCCCATATTGCAAACAAAAAAGTAGGTTGTGTACTTACGAGGTCTTATAATACTTTAACTTGAGTAGAATGTTGATGAATTCCACTGTGACATCTCCCCGCACAGCAGCCGAAAACCTGACACATTCCTCTCTCCAGTTACATGCAACAGAATCTGTTTGTATGCGCTTTGACGATAAGAGTATCCCCCTTGTTGAATAAAAAACAACATGCCACATCTACTCTACTGGGAAATCACCAAGGTTTCCCAGGATTGTTTATCCCTAGAGGTGTCCACTACTAGTGATTGAACATGCAACCCATAGACGATAAATGCAACCGCATCTGGGGTTGGGGCAGACAGTGACCCCTTGTGGTTGAGTATGAGAACTTCCAATTTATATATGCTGCTGTATATTTTATATATAAATGGGAGATTATAACAGGTCTTTATGGATTTTCCAGTAGTTCGAATTGTATTCTTTTTTTTATCGCCAAGCAATAAAAAAAGTAATGCACATGATTTTTTTATGGTTAATTTATCGGGGCAAATTATTGTATTTTACAATACAATACTAGTTTGCTTGGGTCTGGGATTCAAAATAGAGGCTTCTGTGTTGTATTTGTTAACAAATGTTTCTTAAAGATGAAACTCTACTGGTAGACTAACAATCATAATGACAAATGGAAAATGATTTGACTTGTTCCAGATCCACATGCATTCTTGCGGTTCATTTCTTACTGGCTTCATTAAAACACAACTCAGCAGCAGCCGCCCACTATACTTCCACTTGTGGGGTTGGAGACACTTCTTTTTTGGACAAACTAAAGAAGGCCTGCAGGAGTTTTCAATTCATAATTATTTATATATATATATATATATGTGATTTCAGTGGATTGTATATTCAGAAATAATCACATTAGGGTAAGAGGGTTAGGGTTTCTTCTTTCATTCTCTAGTTACTATCTGCCTTTCCTTTTTACTTTTAAACATACAGTAATCTACCAATAATTATGAGGATCTAAAGGAGCTAGCATTTTATTTTCTGTGTGGAATCAAACTCATAATAGTATGCATTCATAATCTGATGACACTGTTGGCCCCAACATGTCACACTCCACACGGTGACACATGTATAGTTGAACATGATCTGTTTATGAGTTAACACTTGTGCATGTGTGTTCTCCCCCATGGGGAACAGCAGAAACGCTGTGGGTTCAAGTGCAGACAGCTGACACGCGACTGTCTGGCCAGTCATCTCACACCACAACACAACACAGCAGTCCTGTGAGACCCATGCAGTGGTCTAGTCCTCTGTGTTCTGCACACACTGGGTCATATTGACAGACGTGGGCCCTACGTTGGCTGGTTATATATCTATAACCAGCCTGAAAGTCAAGCAGTCAATCACCATCAATAACTGCTGCTCCTTGTTCTTCTAATGCAGACATGGCAATTATACGTGTTACCAAGGGTTTCCTCTCGTCTCCAAACACATTCATGGTTAGGGTACTTAGCGGATACTGCTGAAAAACAAGGGTATGTTAAATAGAGACTAAATCAAAGCAAATGTCCAATATCTATATATGAATCTGACAATATGCATATATTTCATATAAATTGGACTATGGGACAATATATACAGTTCCTTTACCACTAGGACCAAGTGGATCCTCCTGCGGGCTACATTGGGTCAACAACAATGATAGTTTATTTCCATACAACATAAAACAGTCATTGTATTAAGATGGTGAGACGGGTTGATTACCAGACGGGAACCTGTCGGGCCGACTACTGTACTCGGGCCGCTCAGCGCACAGCTGCGTGCGCAGTTGCTTATCTATTCAATAGCAGGCAGCTGGGGGAGTGTGCGCAGATATCACCCACGTGAAGTCATCCCCTCACCTGTCACTGGTGCGCGGTGGCGTGACACGCACTCAGCGGTGGATAGCTGTTGTCGCAATGCTTGTTTGTTTTTCTGATTAGATGCCTCGTAGCGCCGTTTCACCTTAATTGTCAGGAACAAAACTGTAAAAATATATTATAATTTACTGGTAAAAAAAAAGAAGATCATCGAAGCGTTCACACAGTAGAACCTGTGGGGGAGTCGTTACAACGAATTAAGGTGAGGCTTTAAGCGGGGATAGAGAGACGTGGGGGTGCGCGCAGGGCTGACAGCTGTTCCTCGACCCAGCAGCCTTCTACAGCCTGTTTAGTGATTGGGTCGAGTCCTTGGCTCTGCCCTTGCTCACCTCGGCTGCCCACGTGTTCATGAGCCCGAGAGATGCGCAAGATAATGGGCAATTTGAGAAGTGTATATATATTTCTCTCTCCCGATATACATATGTATACACATATATAATATATGTTTATTTATATATATATATGTGTGTGTGTGTGTGTGTGTGTGTGTGTGTGTGTGTGTGTGTGTGTGTGTGTGTGTGTGTGTGTGCATGCATGCACAACCACCCACTGTCGTCTCCTCCCAACAACAAGCTACAGTCATTTGCATAAATGTGTTTACCTGCTGCAGAAGAGACTGCAATGCAAATCTGATATGGTGATTTCGGAGACATCGTTGAATGAGAAGTGTAGCCATATATACACATGAGGCATACATGTGCACAGAATACCATACTATTCTGTGTTTATAGATAAATATTTGTTTCATTTTTTAACTCTCTAATTATTTGGCAGTGTAATTGTCTTTATTGTTTGTTTATAAAGTCAATTCATTTAAATGCTAGCCTATTAGGATAAGTTAAATGTTAAAAAATGATTAAATATGTTGCTTTATTTTAACCTTTTTCCACAAATAAACATGCTTCTGTTAATGTGGAATTAATCACAGCAATCTTCTTAACTTTCTTTAAACCACACAAACTCACTCTATTAGATAATGAATGTGATGGCTTATAATTGTTTGCGTGCCATGCAGTAAAGAGCCACTAGAGGGCAATGTGTCCAATGTATTTAATCTGATGTTGCTGGGTTTCACCAGAGCTGTTGTCCATAACCAGACCCGCTACCACACAAAGGATGTGACAAAGACCAAGTTATTTTAACGTAAATAGCACCAAATACAATCCTTAGCTTTCGTTGTTGTTTTGATTATAAAGCATATCAATATTGTGAATGTGGAAAAAAGGAAACTAACTAAACTACTATAATAAATAGTGTTCTCATATTGTGCTTCATTTTACTAATAAATGATGATGCATATATGCATGTACAGAATGTTTTTGCATTTTATTTGTAACATTTATATAAAATATCAAATGTATCTTTGTTCATGTGTGTTAAACATATGCTCAATGATATCTAGAATGAGGCGTCTCTGAAATATCTTAGTCCAGTTATATTTCCTGTTATGTTATATTCCATATCATACAGTATTGTTATATTCCATGTTAAACTGTAAGGTTTTATATGAGCAATCACACAGGGGGAAAAAGCATGAACCCACGATGAAACAAAAAACAAAAGAGCAATGGACCCATGGACAATATTTTAACATAACATTATAAGAATAACTACATATTTATTAATATACAAAAACATAATATATTTTGTAAATTATATATATAGCAAACATTTCTATAAAGCAGCTTTTCCATCTCCCTAACAAAGAAATGGCTGCTCAACTCCTGTTACCATTTTTTCCCTTCCCTCCTTCCATTTCTCCTCACCTCCCTATTTCATCCCCCAACCCCCTCCCTTCCCCTCCTCCCCCCCCCCCCCTCCACCTTTCCCGCTATCTATTCCTCCTGAGGGATCATGGGAATTGTGCGAGCAGCGTGGCGTTGGGCGCTCCAGCCCGCGGCGCAGGCGTGCGGTAATGACCTGCTCGTGAGCTCGCTCGCCATCATCGCCCTCTCAATTAATTCCAGCCACGCGTTGTTCTCCGGTGGTTGGGGGGTGGGGATGAGGGGGAGGGAGAGGGAGAGAGGGAGGTGGTGATGCGGTGCTGTGTGTGTGAGTGAGAGAGAGAGAGGGAGGGAGAGAGAGGCTCTCTCATTAGAGAGCCTTGTAATGTGTCTGGCTACGATTCCCCTTTCCCTGACACTTTTAGCCCCGCCAGAGCCACCACCGCTGCCTCGGCTACCATGTTTGCATTATAGACAAGCCTATTTTTATTTACTTTTGTTTTATTAAAAAAGACAATTGCCTTTAAGCTGACACCTTAGGGCTTTGGTTTCTAATGTTCTGCCCCACCATGTCTTGCTGAGAAAAATTCAGAGCTGTTATTGTTGTTATTATTGTGAATCCACATAGATAATGGTGGATACTCAATAAACAGGTTCTCTGCATTGTTGTAATGCTAAAAATACAAATGCTAATATAGCACTTATTTTTTGACATATAAGAACCATTTTGATACTGATTCAGTCCTTTACCTAGCAGAATGATTCTGATTTGAAATGGGACCATATATTTATATAGTTGTCATCTGTATTCTCTATTGTCATTTCAGATGGACAGTGAATCCTATTTTAAGATTATTTATTGTTGAGCATAGGTGATGTATATCTCCATAATGCTGATCTCTATGGGATCAGCATTGGGGTTTTTGTTCAGCCCCATATTTGTGCTCATCTTTATATATGTCCAATCTATTCATATTGAAGTGTATAGCAAAACAAATTATACACAGAAATCCTAAAATCATCAATGAAAAAAACAACAGCTTTACTCTGGTTATTGGCGATTGTTCCGTGCAAGTGGCTATACTGTAAATAGCATGTCGATGATACTACAACTAGAAGCTGTTTTGCTTTATAACCTTGATTTTCACATAGCTGTTATATGCTAGAGACAGATTCAAATACCAATATGGCGTGTGGGATTCTTAGATATACAGGCTTTCTAATTTTTCAGAAGAACTTTGTTTGTGTTTATTGTAGATAATCGAGTTTCTTTTTCTAAATGTTTATGGATGTCAACATTTAGAAATGCAAAGATCTATCGTTATTCGTAGGCTCTGTATAGTCCGGTATTTAAATACTACTGTTGTAGTATTGCTAGTTGTAGTAGTAGCAGTTGCAGTAGTAATAGTGGTAAAACTTTGCGTAGAACTTCACTGAGATGTATTCCATCGTGGTTGACCTGCAAGCCTTTTTTAAAGTAGTGTTGTATGCTTCTATCAAGAAGAGGTCAAACATGCCATCAGGAGGGTGTCACTGTATCTCTTATGTCACATAATATCTTGTCTTTCATTGGACATCCTTTGAGTGAAAAAAGCCCCAAAAGAATGACCTATAGAAGGTTTACAATGTAATGTGTATACATGTGTAACCTTGCGTTCAAAAGAGAGTACATTTATCAAATAAAAATGTATTAAGAAATCAGCAAAAGAAAAACGTCCGGTAATGCCATATATCCCTTTCAAAAGTTATATCAAATATAGGCCATTTGGTTGGCACTTTTATCCAAAGCGCCTTACAATACATTCTTATTGCTTCAGATACTAGCTAGCTAAACTGGTCTTCTCTGGTTTCAATGGTATGGCTGCACTGGTAGCACCACCAACCCTAGACTGTGAGAAGGTTATGAGCAGACACACCGGGGTTGTTATGGCTGCTTAGAGGAGAGGCACATTCTGAATGCGACTTATTGATTATCCTCTGTGTTGCGGAGATAGCTCTGGTTACAGAAAGGCTGCTCACTCACCCACACACACGTGATCATGCTAACATGCCAGCACCAAATGTTGCCGTCAAAACACACACCTCAAAAACGTATAGGCCTATTCTCGATTCGTAAACATGCAGAATATTGTATAAGAGTATGCTTGTTGTTCTTTGATAGTTCTTTTTTCAACAACATAGATTACATAGCTTTTTACATAAAGTAGCTTTTTTTTCAGAACTCGCGCTTCAAAAATGTTTCTTCTTTATTCGTAAACTAGAGATGTTCCGATACCATTTTTTTTCACGTAGGTCGGAGATAATGCGTTTCCCATTTCCAACTTTCCACCTCCGACCATTAACGAACGCAGCATAACACTGCACATAGTTGTGATGTTCTTTGCCTGTGTAGTAAATGAGTATGTAGTCACGTGATGTATCGGATCGGCACAAAGACTTGCGTACTCGCCGATACTTTATTTTAGGCAGTATCAGAGGCATTTCCAAAACTGGTATCGGTATCAGAACAACTCTATCGTAAATATGGAGATTAACGTGCGTAGCTAATTCTGGCAGGACACTCTAGTCAAGCGCGCCTATCAGCTGACAGCAAATGCGGTCCAATCAAACGCACGTAAACTGATAGGCGGTCAATTAAGGACCTTCCATCTCAAACACACACTGTAAAGTGTGCTGAGCTGAATTTCTCCATCACCATCCCAGCCTCCACCTGCTTTGGTTCTGCTCTGTATTGTATGTAACTTACACAATGGGTTGAGATTTCTAATGTACCAATGGGGGATTGTAAAGTGCTCCCTGTTGAAAATGTTGGTATGCTGTTGGTATTCTGTATGTGACATACAGTATGTATGTCATGCTTTAAATCCTACAGCAGGTAGCACCCTAAAAGACTGGAACCATACCACCAAACTAAAGTGCATTATCATTTCATGCAATAAAAGGTTAAATCTATAAATCACATGAGTGATTTCTGACAGAATTGTATTAAGAGTTAAGGTTGTTTGAGTTACAATTTCTAATAGCTTATAATAATTGTTTGTTTCATCCAATCATGAGAAGAGATATTTCCAGAAAATAAAATCAGAATCTTGCATAACAGCGTTATGTGTAGCATTCCACGTTTGTTGAAAAAAAAGAAAAAAAAAGATTAGTTTAGCAGTAACCTATCACAATCATTCCTTAAAGCCATTTTCAGCTGTAGGCTACTTGTGTGTAAAAACATATTGTACATCTTATCTTGACCTTGGTCTGGGATAGGAATAGATACGTTGGATCCTGGTTGATGGTTGAACACAATAGACGATGGAGGAGAAGGCTAACCAACTGTCACAAACAATCACTGTGTTTCCAGGAACAGTGAATGATGGACCACTAGAATAAACTGGAGCAGAATTACTATACCAACATCAACATCATCAGTAGGGTCCAACGAAACTTGGCACGGTCCAAACCCATCTCAAGATCCCTTTTAGTGTTGGAACAATCCAACACTTCAAAGAGTTTAGAGCTTCAAGAAGCGATAACAGTAAATATTGTTGAATTGATGGATTGCCAGGTCGCCCATGAGTCTAAATTAGATTCTAAATAGTTCCACATTGTTTTGGGGTTGAATTGTATTTACATTTTTACATATCTTTCTGATTCCCAATACTTTTTTCTAAACAAGGTTGCACAACATTTGAACTTTTAGTGTAGCCATGCTTTGACGTTTCTTGGCCTCATATAGCTTTTTTTCAAGCGCCTTCAAAAAAGAATAAAGTAAATTAATTCCAGTGATTGCCATATAATGAGACGGTGCAGAGTGGAAGATTCATCAATAGATCTACACTTCACCAGCCTTCTATTTTACCCTCTAAACCAACCATATCATGTGAATGATATGGTTTCCTCACACCCACAGGATAGAGTCCACACTACATGTACCTCCACCACCTCTCCCTGCTGAGAACCTTTGTGTTGTCAAGCCGTCCTCATCCCTACCAAACTATTCTACCCCGAGAGCCTCCGTCGGCGTGGGGCCCTGTCAGGGGGAAGCAGCTAACTGGATAATTAACGCTGCTCCGTGCAACCGCAATTAACCGGCGGTGGCCAGGGAAGGCTGTGCTCGGTAAATCAGCAACGGGGATGAAGCCGGGGGTGCGATATGAGCCATGTTGCAGCGGGGCGAATAATGTGCGCGAGGTGAGGGCGCCATACATTATGTCTCGGGGAAGGGAAACGAGGCAGGTTTCTAAATAAACACTGCCAAGGTTGCTGCCGTAACCCAGGAGCTGCCAAGCCCGTAATCTCCGTTTATTTTCTACACTCTCTCTCTCTCTCCCCCCTTGCTCTCTTTCTACCCCCCTCTCTCTTTCTCCCTTTCTCTCCCTCTCTCCCTCTCTCTCTCTAACTCTCTCTCCCTGTCTTTCTCTCTCTCCCTTTCTCGCCCTGTCACCCTTTCTCTCCATCTCTCTCTCTCTCTCCATCTCTCTACAGCTTTCTGTCTCTCCATCTCTCTCCAGCTCTCTCTCTCCCCTCCACTCTTTGTCTGTGTGTTCCTCTCCCTGCTGTAGAGCCCTCAGAGGATTGCTGTTTACCATACTATGCAGTGTTAGTGCTCCTCAGTACCTCTTCCACCACCAGCGACACCTTCTCTTCCACCTTCTCTATCCTCCTCCTCCACCTTCACCTCCTTCTCTCTTCTCCTCATTCACCGCCTCCTCCTTCTCCTCCACCTCCTTCGCCTACCTCCACCTCCTCTCTTCTCCTCCTCCTCCTTCCTCCACCTACACCTTCTCTCTTCTCCTCCTCCTTCTCCTCCTCCTCATCCTCCTCCATCTCCCTTCTGGTCAGATGACTCTTTTGCATAATATAACTGACCTTTTATGACTCCGTTACGATTTTGGGTTTCGGCCCATTCATCCATCTATTATTGAAGGGTATTCGGGTTTTAGAAGATCCAAACGAAAAGGGAAACATTTAATGTGAGATGGGAAGATACTGAGTTGAACTGTCTGATTGTGTTTAGGGCCCTGCATAGAATATAGGTACTCAAATATTCAAAGTCAGTCAAACAGATGGATTGAACTTTACAATCCTATTATGAGTTTGCTGTGATTCTTGTCCATGAATTTTTGCCCTGCCAACAATATTCAGACTGAAAATACTATTTATTATGTAGTCCGTTAGCAGTAATTTATCAAAAGCATCATTTCTTCATATGATATATTTATATATTGATGTCATTAAGTAGTAGTTGCTCATGGATGCCTACAAGTATGCTGGCAACATTGGGCTTTGAACCCAGTATCTTTTGGCTGGGACTCGAACACCCTAACCTAAACTACACTTCTACTCCCCCTTGAAATGTACTGAAGAAATCACTCCTGCCGAGCTTCGTTTAAACGCCACCGTAAAGGACAGTAAACCTAAACAACATAAGCAAATGGATAGCAACACTTGCACCCAACACTTCCCTTTGCTAGTTACACACCACATACAACCGCCAGGCAGAAGACTGCTCCTGGGGACCTACAGAATGTCTGCTAGACAGAGCTGTGTCCTTGCAAAGAGGCTTCCTTCACAAAGAAAAGGATTACTCAATAGTTCATTCATATTTTTTAAGGTAGTGGGGTAATTGTGGTTTGCGGCATTTCAATATCTTTATCTGAACAGCCTCACTAAGGATAAAATGACTGTTGGACAAAGATTTGCTATAAGGCTTGTACACCGTGACGTCACATTGCAAAGACCGCCTTCATTTCGGAAGTATAGGAACATAGGATTGTTATTGGTAGTAATGGTGTTTTGGTCGTTGTTTAGTAATAAATCATAAAATTATCTGTCATTATGGGGGAGACATTGTTGTGTTTGGAAGTGTCACAGCGTTTTTCATGCAAATAAGTTTTGATTAGCCTGAGTTTAGGTATATTTAGTTTTATTTAGGATTTGACAGTACTACAACACTCTTGAGTCATCACAGCATGGCAGAGTATCGCTAAAGAAAAATCCCATGATGCAGTCCTTTGTCCATTCAATAGGGCCGATCCATCAACATGGTATGGTACAGTGTCGATGGGGGGGCTGAGATGTCCCTGAATATTCTCCACTCATAAAGGCATGAAGGAGATTCATAATCTCTGGCTGAGCTAATGTGAGGGTTGGCGGATGTCTCCATGTGCTAGAAAGAAAAGAAGGAATTATCAACCTGACCTGATCAACTGTCACAGGTTGACAGTCATTATGATGACTACATGTCATCGTTTCATTGCTTCGCATCGGAAATCTTCCTCTTATAAAATATTATAAAATTACCAAGGTGAGGTTTTTAACATTTTACTATTACCTTTTAGGTGAAAACTAATGTGAAGAGATACACATATACCGTCAGCTCATATTTTTCCACGATGTTCATACTTTATAGCTCACCGATGAGTTATACGCAGAGGTATCTCATATTTGTTTCATATTAATTAAGTTGATTTTGGATTGATGGGATGGACTGTATTTAAAAAAACAGGCATATCGCGTTGTTGTGAATGAACTCCACATGCGGTCTTAAAATCGTTAAAGTATTGCTTCCATAAATGGATGAAACCCATGCATGGGTACTTAAGCTCTGAAGTTGAATGACATTTATGGAGAAGAGCAGCCAGGGCAGCTCCACTGGACCACAGAGTAGTGGATATGAAGTCAATGTATGCAGTGTTGTCAGGGTCAAGGTCTGGGTCAGGGTCTCTGAACAGTAGACGTAAGGCTGGGAAATGGACCAGCTGGTACCTTTAGGGTTCAAAGGTGATGTAGGGGACCTCAGGGGTGTAAATCTCTGACCTCGAGATTAACAATACTTTAAATAAATAAATATAATCCCAGCATTGTGAAATATCTAAATTATGCTGTTTTCATTGCTCTTGCGTGATTCCAGTGCTGCAGATTAGTGTTGGAAATGCATTTAATCTCATTCAATACACAAATGTGACTTGAAGAAGTTTTAGCTTTAGCTTTTAATACAATATTTGATGGCATTTGATAACACGTTTATATTCAAATTTTGCCACTTTCTGATCAATGTGTCAAGAAACGTCAATGCATTTTTGCATCTAATGTAAAAACTATACAGTATATACTATACTTGTAAATTGTACTTAATTTGCAATGTTTTTACAGACTGCATAAGGTCACTGTCTCTCTATTGAACAAAAACAACTTCAGTAGTATGGTTAAAATCAGCATTTTTATGTTATATTGGATACAATAGCAAACAATCTGAATGGACCAATTTTCTACATTAAAACTGTAAACACTCCATGATAGCTTGCACTTCATAACAGCTGATACAAATGAAGTGTTCCAGTGTTGTTAACCATATGGATGCACAGATGACTAGCAGAAAACCTTTCAAGAACCCCTTGTTGTGCAATGAGATTAACGCCTTAAGCAGTTAGATTGTGACAATGCAGTGCACCACCATCACCATATATTTAAACATGCATTCAGTCCATTCACAGTTTTTTTCACAGTACATCAAAATAGCATGCATACATTCTACTGTATTCATTATATACGTATATACTGTAGTTATTCCACTGTATTTCACTATTTGCTATCATATGTTATCATAACCATAGTAGTATAATATTGTACACTATGGTACTACTGAGGATGCACAACATATCTTTTTTCAACATACAGTTTTTACACTATGAGGGTTATAATCATCCATGTGTACCTGTGCTACCTGTTTGCGTTAGTTGTTAGCCTAGTATTATCTAGAGACAATTTACTCTTAGTTATAGGTGTGAAACAGTAAGCTCATTGCACCATATTTGAGAAGAGTATGCCTTTTAGCCTATGAATTAGCCTATACACAGACGCATCTCGTAAGTCGTGCTAAATATGTTCAAATTGAAATCTTAGTTTACCATAATTACTCATTAATTAAGTCATTAATTTAATTCTCCATTTTAGTTTCGAGTAAAAAATAAATAAATAAATAAACATCACACCAGGTTAGGCGTTGGCGGACCATTTTCTAATAATATTATGAATGAACGTATTTACACACGGGCACCCGGAATACATGTGCCGTGCACGCCCGCGTCGTTTCCCTGTGGGAGTTGACGGCAGCCGTGTCCAGCAGGCAGGATTTATTATCGTGATGAATCCCCGTGGTCGTGAACGCAGGTCGCAGTAATTACGGCTGTCGCTCTGCAAGGGGGAGGAGGGGAGAGAATAACAACCCGACGGAGGTATTTTATCTTAATCACTGGGCGCCTCCATTTAAATTAATTTGACAAGTTTTCCCTCTCACGCAAATCCGCAAATCCTTATTAAAGGACGCGCCACGCAAATGACAAGCGTCTCTAAATGCTTCGTCATACCGTCCGAAGGAAGGGGGAAAAAACTGAAAAATAAGATTGTGTGGAGAGGAGAGAGGAGGAGAGAGAGAGAGAGAAAAAAAGTGACAAAAGGTTAAGTCGCATCTCCCCAACGATATTTCCCTGTAGGGCGCCCTGAGCCATCCCCCTCCCGCGCGCTCCTCGTGTTTCTATAGTAATTTCCAGCCAATGATCAGTAGGTGTCCACATCTCCGCTTCCTCACCTCAGCACCAATCAGCCACACACAGCGACAGGAGCCGCGGACCGAGCCAACACTAAGCTACACAATACATTCCGGATCAAGAGGAAACACCTCACCTCCGCGATTTCCACACGCCTACTTGATATTTAGCACGCGTTTTGCGTCCTTTTTTATACTTTTTTTTAACGTTAAAATAAGTCAGAAAAAAAATGATCGTGTTGTTTTGAGCGCTCTATCTCCGTCGCCTCGTGCGTTTGGGTCTTCTTTGGAATTTTATTTTCTTTGCATCTTTTTGCCCCGTATTAATTGGCAGTAATGTTTCGCTATATGATTTCAGACTGGTAGCATCTATACCGTCTCTTCTCAACAGTAGGACCCCCGGTAAGTGTTTGTTCTTTTCATCCTTTTCTCATATTACGCACGGCTTTGCTCAATGTCCCGATTTGTCAGTTATGTTAAAATAGCGGCCAAGTAGTCCGGGCAATGTCAGCATTTTTTAATTTGATCGTTTTTTTATTGGAGCCTCCGTTCAAGCGTCTCTTCGCGTTTTTCTTTTTCTTTGCACGACCTTTGATCTGAATGTCTTCGACAGACCAGCCTGGCTAAAACGAACAGTGCCGTGCTGCAGCGGCACAATGGTTCGTCATCGGACGTCGCTATACTTTCTTTCTTCTCTTCCCTTGTCTTACTCTCCCCTCGCCTTTCTCGCCCCCCCCCCTCTCTCTCTCTCTCTCTCTCTCTCTCTCTCTCTCTCCCTCTCTTTCCCTCGCTTTCTCTTGGACTCACCACACTCTGTGTTCTTCTCTTTCTCTCAATCTCTCTTTTTTTCTCACCCTCTCTCAAAGTATTGAGCATTCCTGTCTCTCTAAACTTTGTTTACAGGCTGAAAATCAATGTCCGTGACTTGATTGCCTTCGGGCTGCTTATTTCGCTCCGGGGGTGAATTGATTAAGTAATAATGACCGTGCAGAGAGGCGGTCATTAAGGCTAGCTTCTGTGTTTACTGGTGGCTAGGTCTGGTGGTTGGGATTGAGCATTAAAATTAAAGCTACACATTCAGAATGTGGATTATAATTCTGGTTTATATTAAGTTTTGTCAGTAAAAATAAAACAAAAATAGTCTACACAATTCCAGTCAAACAGTCAACAGCTTGCCACTAAAGCCTATACAGAAATCAACCATGCCACTATAGGCACACATTTAGATTGCAATGCCAGAATTATTTTACTGTTGTGCATGAAAGAAATCAAATATGTATCTTCTACTGCAAAATTCAGATGGCTGTCATAGGGCCACACAATAAGATCTCTCCTTTGCCAGTGTCTCTGTGTACAACCGTGGACAGTTTTAAGATAGTCTCTTGGAAGTGATCTTAAATTCTTTAATGTTTCCAGCAACACATCAGCTTTGGGAATAACAAAATAGGAAAACCCAGGAAAAAGTGGTAATGGACGTATATAACACATCAGCTTTGGGAATAACAAAATAGGAAAACCCAGGAATAAAGTGGTAATGGACGTATATGGGAGGGATATGTGTGTCTAATGGGCTTTTATCTCTGGAAACCAAATCTAGATAGACTGGTGGAAAGAGTAAGTGGAGCTCCTATACCAGACACACACAGGCCTCCTAACCCTAACCCTAGACCTTTGGGCTGACACTAAAGTTTGAGTGGTCCCTGGTCTGGATTTATATTCAGCAAGCGTCTGTCATTGGGTAGATTGAACACTTCCGGCCTTGAACGGATACTCTGTGTACCTAGGGGCGGCTGGGTCCATGCTAACGTCGAGAGGCCACTCTAACCGTTTAGATTAGATCGATGATTTGAAATCATGTAACCCGGTGGTCTCCTGGCACCCAGTGCTCTGCCCTGATTATGACTACGTAGTTATAGATAGATTATTATCATAGCATAAATAGTAATCTCGGATTTTATGTAAATAGGACTTAAATAGGAAATTCTGCACTTCCTGATTATGGGAATATTATTGTTTATAAATTAAATGTCAAATCATTTAAATGTTTAAATGTATTAGTATTGTATGTTTATTTCAGTTTGGGAAATAAGTGGTTGGACTTCTTTCTAAAATAACAATGAATCCCAAGAGGCCAGGAAAACAACATCTTTAAAGTCTGCCATTCTTTTCATTCCTGTTTTTGTCTCTTAAACTGATGTGTTGGTCGATCATTACTAGCATATTATTCTCAGGGCATATGAATCTGTTATAATGTCACATGATACAATCAACCTCCCAAATATTCAATGTGAAATCCCAAGTTATTTTCCATTTGGAAAAGTGAAAGTAGTTGGAGAACTGCTTTGGGGTGAGAATTCTTACCTTGTTTATATGTAACTGTTGTTGTTTTTCTGTTTGTTTCATTTTTTAATTCAGCACTGGAGAACACAAACCAGGATGGTAACACATCGCATGTAACCGACCTCAGTTTGACGAAGGCCATTGCGACTACCGATTTCTCCCAGTGAACCTTGTCAACCCCTTCCTCAGCCATGTCTAGTATAAACAATGCACTTTGCATTGAAAATGGACAGAACATTGACATATCTCTCTTGAAGGATAATCTTCAGGACGGTGGATTAAGCCAGCTTTTGGATTATAATGCAGAGATGGAAAGGTACCGGTCTTTTGCGAACTTTTACAAAACCAACGGCGCGTTTCCACAGACTGCCAAGATTGCCCGCATCACGACGCCCATTTTCCCCAGCGCCAGAATTGGCATGTCCCCTTGGAACTGCGATAACGCCATGCTCTGGGGGAGGAAATCAGCGGCAATAAACCCTAATAGGACCAGCATGCATAGAAACGACTCCCAGAGGCCGGGGAAGCCTGGCATGGCGCCAGAGACGCTGCAAATGGCAAATAATAATTTCCTCTCTACCTTATCCCCCGAACACTGCAGACCTTTAGCAGGAGAATGCATGAACAAGCTGAAATGCGGCGCTGCTGAAGCAGAGATAATGAATCTCCCAGAACGCGTTGGAACTTTTTCCGCTATTCCGGCTTTAGGGGGCATCTCATTACCTCCCGGGGTCATCGTCATGACAGCCCTTCACTCCCCCGCAGCCTCAGCAGCCGTTACAGACAGTGCGTTTCAAATTGCCAATCTGGCAGACTGCCCACAGAATAATTCCTCAGCATCCAGTGGAAACCCGGCGAAGAAGAAGAGGAAAAGGTGTGGGGTCTGTGCGCCCTGCAGGCGGCTCATCAACTGTGGCGTCTGCAGCAGTTGTCGGAACCGCAAAACCGGCCACCAAATCTGCAAATTTAGGAAATGCGAGGAGCTGAAGAAGAAGCCAGGCTCGTCGCTGGAGGTGAGAACCAGTGGGGGGGGGGCTCTTGCTTCCCCTTTCTTTTGTTATTATCCCCTTGCACTCCAAAGCATTAACCTTTTCATCCAGTCACGTTCTAAGCCCTCGAAAATTGTTTCCATGCCCACCCATGCCTGAACATCCCCCCGGCTTCTCAAATCTGCCTACCCGCCTAGCCTAATTGGCAGTAATTAGGGGTGTTTGTGCGGAGCGCAAGCTGAGCTTGGCTCAGACACCCCTAATTGCTGCCAGTCAGGCTGGGGCTGGAACACATCCGAACAACCCAGGGCTTGGCTCAGCTCCAGGCAGGGCTGGGAAATGGTTTTCAGCAGAAAGCCATCCCTCTCTGCACCCGGTCATTTTAACCAATTATGGAAACCGTCTCTGGATGGGGAGAATCAATATCCCACAAAGCCTCAGCGTCCGACCACGGCGAGATGGTGAGAGTGATGGCAGGGCCGCTGATGGTGTTTCTCAAAACACCTCCCAAGTGTATGCTGGGTGAAGGAGGGAGGTGTGTGTGTGTGTGGGGGGGGGGCACCATTCAGACAGATCCTCTTCCCCGTGATCCCATATGAATTGATTGTGCATATGAGGCTGAGGTGAAATCATTTTATATTCCATTTGGGCCATTATGGCCAACTATGGACCAGCCTAGTGAGTGGTGCATATCAATAAGGCATAAACGGAGGGCCAGAAAATTCAGTGGTGCTAAGGTGGAGGGATAGATAGCTGTAATTTATTAGCGACAGCAGAAGTGAGAGAAAGAGAAGGCCGGGTTGTTGTTTAATCGGTATATTTTAATTGATGGATTTGGTTGATGCCATTTGCTTATCTGGTGCTTAAACTGAAGGTAAATATGAAGCTATGAATGTGTCTCTATTAGAACTGTTCGTGGGATCTGACTTGACATAAGCATATATGGTGTTGAGTCACCAACAAACACAACTGGAGGGCTAGACGATTGCCTCGTTAATTAAGCGATTACACAAGGAGTAAAAAAAAAAAAGGTTAATCATAAATTATAATGTAACACACTCATGTAAAAACACCTTGTATCTCGAACCAAAGTCATGAATATGATTGACATGAGTGCTTTATTTTCTCATAATTCATTCATAAGTATTGTGTAAATACCACGGACAAGTCTGATAAGACTTTATTGATAATGCACTTTTCATAACATTCTCAAGATGGGCTCATATGCTTGTGCATCCCATTGATTATGTATTGATGAAGAACTATAAAGATGTGGTGTCATTATTCATTCATTTATTTTCATTCAGTATTTCATGCAGCCTGTAGTACATAGACTGGGACATATAACAAAGAATATTCATTTAATGAAAGAAGAAAGTTTGATGGACAGAAAGAAAGATACCCTATCATTGACCATAACTGAACCTGAAACAATCCTATTTCCATATCTAACACAAAATCCGTGGTTGAATGTGTTCTTCATTGGAGTCCAAATCGATGGGAAGTTATATTTATATGTTTTTGCTTATTAATGACCCAATGATGATCCCCAATGAACAAAAAACCCAAAGTAGGCTGTCTTACAAATGACAGATAAACTTTAACTATCTCCCGTAAACTGCTGTAAACTTCCGTTGTTGCGAAAGAGGAAGTAAACAAACCCTGGCGATTTCACTGAACCATACCGTACATACGGATCCCCTTGCATTCCCTAACGCATGTGTTTCAGGAATAGTGAGGTCAAATTGATTGCTGACCAAAGCATCTCTTTGACTGGTTGGAATTTCATCCCAAGGAAAATATTAATAAACATATGGTGCCTGTATATATGATATATATCTGTTTATTTTCCAATACACCCTCCTAACACACACATACAAACACACACACACACACACACACTTAAAATGCATGTATAAGAATTGTTTCTGTTAAACGTCAACAATAAAAAATATATATGTATGAACTATTTTTTTCAACAGTGTTTTTAAGAAAGTAATGATGAAATGATGGAATCATCGCCTCATTACCGCAGCATCGACTACATCAGACCAAGTGTGTTTAGCCGCCCGCAATCAACACGTTGATATTTCCCTGTTAATCCAGCCCTCGCTGTGCAGCTAGACGCAGTGCTGCTGGTGAAGTATGAGCTATGTACGGATGCCCTGTAACCTATACGATGGCCTAGCGCACTCTAACCAAACTATCGGGTATCCATTCCCTTAGCGTACCAGATACCACACCACACACCACACTACCCCTCACCATGCCATACTATGTTAGATCACACTATAGATCTACACGCAAGCCAGAACAGAATGTATGTGACAATAATTTGGGATATAATATCATGCCGCACTGTCGTGCAGGAAGGAATAACAGTATTGTGGTTAAGGTGTTTAACGGCCACCTAGAACCTTTCGCGGACCCCAATGTTGGCAGTCTACCTGTCGGAATTTGTGGGCAAGAGGCCTAACCCCCTGCTTATTAATGAAATCCAAAATGTTTTCATTGTGAGATGCTAAATGACATAATGAGTAACTGACCAGGAGTAAGATTAGTTTTTGTGGTCATTTCATCAGGGATAGTGAAATAAATAAAATGAAGACCCACCCTCCCCACCTGAACAGACAAGCCATGCTGGCTCAAAGGCTGAGGAAGCTTAGATGTGGTTTTTAACTACAGACCTGACTGAAGTACTGTTTGGGAAGTTTATTTGTAGAAGTTCTAGTAATAGGAAGCGTGTTTGATGCTCACTCAAGGGTGCTGTGCGTGAACAGGTGTCTCAAAACAGGTGTCCCGGAAGGTGGCCCTGCATGCGTAATGTTTGGGTAGTCATCATGGCCCCCGTGCAAAACATTCATTTGCCAAGACGGTTAGAATTACAGAGAGGTGTGATAAAACCGCAAAACAAATCCAAACTTGCTTTTGAAGGAAAGGGGTTTCCTTCTTGCAAGTTCAGTAAATTCATATTATGGGGTTTTCTCCACCTGTAATTGTTATTTAGGACTCTAATTACAGAATCCGGTTCAAGCCTGGGTGTTTTTACACATATAATACACATATATACATGTCAGAGTAATAGTATAATATTGTTTATTGTTGAATTTGCCAAACTGTGCAAAATAAGGTTCTTCGACTGAATTTAAAATTAGATTTTGCAGCCTACGTATATACACAGTCTGTCTCCCCTAGTCTAACGTCTGCTCCAGTCTCTCTCTCGCTCTTTCGCTCTTGTTTTTTCTCTCTTGTTCTCTCTCTCTTTATCTCTCTCTCTCTCTCTCTCTCTCTCTCTCTCTCTCTCTCTCTCTCTCTCTCTCTCTCTCTCTCTCTCTCTCTCTTTCACACACACACATACAGATAAACATTTGCAGACTGCACCGTTAGCCCTGGAAGAGACGATAAGCTACTGGCAGCTATTTAAATGTGGCTGTCAGTGTTTTTCACATGGGAATCACCCTGAACTAATTATATCTTAAGCAGCGGTGGAAAATGCAAATCAGAATTTTACTCACACCCCTGAAATCGGAAAGCCAATTTAATCTAATACCCCCTTTAATTTAGCGCACTAATGCAAGACCCCAGAGGATTGCCCTGGTGTCACTATGCGATGCTGTTCACCGGCAGGCTTGGGTTTCTTTCTCTCCTTCGCTCTCTCTCCCCCTCTCTCTCTCCCCCCCTTCTCTTCCTCTCTCTCTTCCCCACTCTCCCTCTCTCTCCCTCTCTCTCTGCTGATTTAATGTGAGACCATGCTCTCTAACTGAGCGCTTCCAGAGAGCGTCCACATTTACGTACCAAACAGCGGATGGGACCAAGGTCCTCACGAGGAGTAGATGCATATTCTATTCATTACTTATTTTTTTTATAAAACCTGTAATGCAACAGATTTAAAGAGTCTTGCAGACTAGGAAGTGGTTGGGATTTCAACCTTGTTGGTATCTGATTTAGCCATTGTATTGTTCGTAATGTGCTTTTTAACGGTTTATCAAATGTTTACCCACCTCTTCTTCTTGTGTGGCTGCTACAGTTCATAACAGTTCATGGAATTGTAGTACAGTACAACTTAAGTGTAGGCTATTTAAGGCCAGTGTTGTCAAGGCCAAGTCTTGCACAAAAAATAGACAGCATGTGTATCAAGACATTTGAAAATAAAGACACATTACAGGCACCAAATACATGTGCTTTTCTTTTTTCTTGAAAAGCGTGATTATGCTTTCAAAATGCTCACTGTAAGACACAGCGTAGAGCAGGGAGGGAGGCGCATACATCTCAATGAAAGGAACTTGAATGGCCAGTATCATTGTTCTTCAAAACATGGAAACGAGGAGTTAATTCAACACACACACTGTCCCTCTCTCTCTCTCTCTCTCTCTCTCTCTCTCTCTCTTCTCTCTCTCTCTCTCTCTTTCTCTCTCTCTCTCTCTCTCTCTCTCTCTCCTCTCTCTCTCTCTCTCTCTCTCTCTCTCTCTCTCTCTCTCTCTCTGTCTTCTTTGTGTTGTGGTGCTGTGTTCGCATGAAATGGGTGAGATGAAAAGGTGCCAGGGCCACGCGGAAACCTTCGCAATTGTGATAAAAGACCCCCTAGCCCCCCCTGCAATCCCCCCCACCTCGAAGATGGTCAGAAGCGGGACCTTGAGGAAAATAGCCTGGATCCCGGCCCCTTAATGAGAGCGAGGGGGCGAGCGAGGGGGCGAGCGAGCCAAATAAGCAACAGCAGCCAGGTCTAATTTGTTTTAGGTGTGCTCAGAATAGATAAGGACAAATCTGTGGCCTCCCCCCTCACCCCCCCCCCCCCTCCCCCCCCACTCTTCCACTCCCTCCACTACCAGCCCCCAACCCACAACCTTTGGCTCCCTGGAGATAACACTGAGTGCTCACAGCCAATCTCTGTAGGGCAGAAGAGTGGGGGGTGGGGTGAGGGATAGTGGTGGTGGGGGGGGGGGGGAACAAGACATAAAAAAAAAAAGAAGAAGAAAAAAGAAGGCTTGGAGCCGAAGCTGGAGGGACAGACGGCTTTTAGATCTAGCGATCTTTATCTCACTGGATTTATTCAAGCTTTAAAACTGCAGATTAATTTGGCAGCCGGGGTCTGGTGCAGTGTGAAAAATAAAATAAAAACGAGGGGAGAGGATGTAAACGGGGTCAGACACCTAACCGCATCCCGACCCAAAGGGCAGCCGTAAGCTGCTGTCAAGACAATAGGATTTCACCCATCTGATCCGCCACGCCAGTCGCTTAATTACACATAACCCTGGCTAGCGGTTAGCTAGTTGGCTAACATTGGCCGCTTGCCACTAGTCCCATGTCAATGCGGACGTTTTGGCTTCAACTTACACGCTGGCCGTCTCTGCTATAGGTGCGTTAAACAATTCATCGTTTTAACCACTGTCCCTAATCAGGGCTGGGAGGGAAGCAGGGGTGCCTGGGATACTGCCCTGACACCGGGCTGCCTGTTGCTGTTGGCTCCCTCGTTTGATTTAACATCCCCTGGTCCACCTGGAAAAGTGAACCCATTGTTGGTGGCTGAGTGTGTGTCTTTGGTGTGAGAGTGTGTGTGTGTGAGCGAGTGAGAGCTGTGCATGTGTTTGTGGATATGTCCATGTGTGTGTCTATGTAGGCAGTTGTGTGCGTGTGTGCCTGCATCTGTGTGTGTGTTTATGTGAATGCATATGTGCTTGTTTGCTTGTGTGTGTGTATGTGTGTGTGTGTGTGTGTGTGTGTGTGTGTGTGTGTGTGTGTGTGTGTGTGTGTGTGTGTGTGTGTGTGTGTGTGTGTGTGTGTGTGTGGAGGTGGAGGTGGTGGAAGGCCGCCCAAAGGGAGCTGGACAGCGTGAAAGTGCAGGTGCGCGAGGACGTTAATGTGTGGCACATTAATCTTTTAACGGATGACGGTGAATTATTGATGTTGGCTGGCTGAGAGGTAAAAAGGTATCTCGCCGTTATAGCGAACCTGAATATGTCAGCCGCGAAAGGTCTGTCATAAATGCATTGGTTGCTGGTAGTGGTTTGAATTTCTTCTGCGATTTCGGGCTCTAGCGTGTTTATAGTATGAGACTTATTTATACAAAAAATAAGTTTCCTTTGAAGTCAAGAATTAACATTACATCAACACCAGAGGCCCAACATAAGAGTGAGCAAAGAGAGGGGTGGGGGGGGGGGTTGGAGACACACTTTATTTTATAGTATTTTATTCTCTAATATTGTTAAGACAATTAAATAAATAAGTGAATTCACTGTTACCTCTACAGCCTAGCATTTGTATTCATTAGAGTAGGGGGGTTTCAATGTACCTATCCACGATTTCTTTTGTTAACACTTTTATAAATGGCCAAACTACGGTATTTCTGCCGTTTGACTAAGCCTGGGTTAGGTCTGTTCAACTAGATTATGTTGACTCTGTAAGTCATTGATGACTAGCATGGCCTCGGGGACCATTTTGGTTAACTGCCATATGGGATATTCTTAGATGTATGCTTCATTTCAGAATTTTATGATTTGAATTGACTAGCTGCATATTCTGAGTTTCAAGGTGGGAAATGTACATCATTTTTAATGATGTTGATAAACATGTTAATAGGAAGAAAAGCCACATTTTTGATGATTAAAAAAGTCTGCCCATGATAAAACACTAAAGAGCCAACTGAATGTGGGGTAGTTGATGCAAGCAGCAACAAACGTAAGCTATTCATTCATTCGTGAATGAATGAATGAATGAATAGCATACGTTTGTTCATTCATTCATTTATTTGTGAAAATTTATAGAAACTGTGGAATTAAATGTGTGAGTGACAAGCGGTGATTGGGTGGAACCTGGTCAGTATAGGTCTAGATCTTTTTTTTCCCAAGTCAAATCCACACATGCTGCCACTGTCTCTATTGTAACTCTGCTTTCAACCTCTGAATAATTCATGGAAACCATCTGACACTATGCCCGGAAAGGCTTTCCGAGGTATTTCAAGGTTTGTTTTATTTTATTTTTATTTTTTTGCTGATAGAAACCCTGGGGTTAGAGAATGTCCGATAGACATGGTGACAGAGTCTAGTGTCCAGCAGACTAATGCTAGCATTTACGATGTGTCAGTTGATGACATCAACAGCTTTGTTTTGTTTTTTCATCCCTTTAGCCCAAAACAAAATGATTTTGTCATTTCAGAAGGATGAACCATTACATTTTTGATAGTTTGTTATTACTCCTGGAAATTTCTGTCCGACTTTACTCATGAAATGGTAAGACTTCAAACTACTCTGAGGAAATGCTGTGTGTTGTGACACTGGCTGATCAGTGGTGAGTTCAAACAAGAAATCAATGGGAATTGTGCTCAGGGTATATCCGTTTTTCAAAAGCTGCCTTCAAAACGTGGTCTATAATATCAATGTTCACAGTCTTAATTCATAGTTTGTGTAAAAGTAGTCCCTAACACTTAAAAAAAAATTGGTTTTATAATTACTCTGGTATTTTGGATAAATCCAATATAGGCTAAAGAATGGTCTGAAGTAAATTTTCTATTCTATGGCAATATCCACAGGCATCATTACAGTCATATAAATATAGAACGTGTGTACTCTGTGCCCTGCTCTCTTGAATATTAACGAGTAACTTGGTCGTAGCTTGCTAAGTGAGCGTGTCCCGCTCACCTACATATCACATTGAATCGGGGGGGGGGGGGGGGGGGGGGGGGGGGGTAAATATGCAGAGCTTTATTTTTATTTATTTTTTTACACAGAGTTTAACGGCTCCCACACAGCTGCTGAGGAATCTGCTGGAAACAAGAAAGTGTGTTCCTACTTTGCATTTCAATTCTGCATTTCATGCGACTGGCAGCACGTTGCGCTACACTTAGACCTAGTCTCCGTTCCACCCACGAGGCTTCTCTCCTTTTGCTTCCCTGTCGTCTTGTAGCGATGTTACCCATCGAGCTCATGGTGGAAGAATTACAGTCGTTACCATACCCCGATCCCTCCGGTTCATGCTCCTTGTGTGTCAAGGAGTAACCTCCACCCTCCCATCACTGCCACCGCCATCTCCTCTTTCCAATCCCCCTCCTGTATGTTCAAACAGCCTTGTTAGCCGAGCTCGACAGCTGCCCATCCGCACCCAGTGTGCAATTTTATATTTCGCTTTCCTGAAATCCCTGCATATGAAATTAGCTTCCCCCCCGCCACCGCCACCGCCACCGCCACCACCACCACCACCTTTCCCTTTATCCACACGACCACTTGCACCTAACACCCCCACTCCCTTCTCCTGGGGTTTGGTGTGTTAGCTTTGACTAGCAAGGTTGCGAGAAAAGGGTGCTACTTAACTTGAACGTGGCTACATTAGCTGGTCATTTAAATTGGAGCCGGGGATGTATTGTAGCTAATGGCAGCAGCTAAGTGATCCTGACAGTGACCCAGTAACCCCCATGTCTGGAGTGGCCACCCAGTAAGGCTACCAAATGCTTCTTTCTTACTACCCACCCAGTAGGGCTAGCGATACTACTGTCTTCAACCGGATTCATACTGTGCGCGTCCGTGTGTCCACATGACGTTATTGTCGTCATCTGCAATTGTCGCAAGGGTCACCTATGTGAATGTCCGTGTGCAGCCCGTCATTTGTGACAGCGCAGATTGTACACATAGCAAGCACTCTGACTGTGCATGCTCCACATAACAAAATGTATGCTTTATTTTTAAGAGAGATCTGCCGTCACCCACATTTACATATTTCATCAGTAAACAAATTAGCAAAATGGCATTGAACTCCTGGCGAGGAATTTAACAAAAGCTTGAGAGAGATGAAAATACCTAATGCGCATGCTGCTTCTTCTTCTTGATTTTTATGGTGGTTGGCAAACATCGTTATGGTCAATACCGCCACCAACTGGAACGGAGTGTGGATCGGGAAACGCGCGTGCCTGGACCTCCAGGCCGACGCGGACGCTCAATTATACTATGAATGGAACCGTGTGCGCGCCCGTGGACGCATAACGCGGAAAGTATGTCCGAGCTTTTAGTGGCAACCCAGTAGGGCTAGCGATGCTTCTGACTTAGTAGCCGCCCAGTAGGGCTAGCGATGCTTCTGACTTAGTAGCCGCCCAGTAGGGCTAGCAATGCTTCTGCCTGAGTAGCCACCCAGTACAGCTTGCAGGGCTTCTGTCTGTGTGGGCAGGCTTTGCTAAGCCTCACCATGCTAATAAAGCTCTAATGTAAAAAAATAAGCTGAAACGCATCACCACATACACATTAATTTCATTTTATACACCAAATATTTTTTGTCCTGTGTTACGGATGGCGGTGTGTGTCGGTATGGTATTTTTTTTAGGTGCTAGACACATGCTCGCTCCATCCCACAAATCTATTTGGATAAAAGGGGAGAGAAATGGTGGTTCCTGGAGGAATAGAGTACTGTAATTACACTCCCTCCATTAGCATACGGCGGCATGGGAGAGACCCAGTGTTCGAGGCCCCAGGCGGCTCCCTGCCATATGGCCCATCTGTGCTTCTCATGTGATATTTGGCAAGTCGCTTGCTTGAAGGTCAAATATTAAGTCAAAGGACCGTGCAGGAATTGCATCTATGCTAATTGCTCTCGCTCGCCCCGTCCCCGACCACTTCATACCCCTGCATTGCATTATCCTTTTGCCTCTCTCTTTCCCTCTCTATCCACCGCCTCTCTTTCTCTCTCTACCCTCCAATCCTCTCTCACTACACTCCCTCTCTCTCCATTGAAGTGAGGGATGGCTGAGAGAGGCTGAAGTAAGTAATCAGCTTTAGGATGTTTCTGAGATGGAGATGGATTTGGTTTTTGGTTTTTTCTTCGCGCCTCAGCTCCTAATCTCCCTCCTGTGACCCGCTCACATCCTCCACTTCCACCCTGCCTCCACCCTCCATCCCTCCATCCTACAGCCTCATCGCCATCATGCATCCCCCTGTTCCAATCCTACCCATATGTGCCTTGTCAGCAAAATATAAAATCCTAAATTCCTCATTACTCACAAACATTCGCAGTACACTTAGCTTGATTTGCTTGAACCTCCCTGGCGTAAGCCAAGACTTTTAGTTTAAAAGACGGTAGCTTTACTTTCGTATCACCATGCCATTATGGAAAAAAAGGTGTATTTAGGTTTTCTTTTATATGCCCACATTAGGTTGATGAGCCCATGCATACTGTTTAAGAGAAGAAAGTAAACAAAGAAGTAAGAAAGTTATGCTGGTCAACTCGTCAACCTCCAGACAGATGTCTAAAAGTTATTTTTATATTTTATTTGTCAACATGGGCTGAAAATTGCGCTGGACGTACTGAATTTGTATTGAAATTTCAGCATTTCTTGGTTCTTGGGAAGGAAAACAGAACCAATTCTTTGGGATGTTATTCCAAAAATATATGGTGTTTTGTTGTATCTAATTGGGGGCAAAAACATACTCTGAATGCCTTGGAATACACCCCAAATTGTTTGAATCTTTAAGATTAACCTTTAATATATACCTAACCTCCATCCACCCTCTTCGAAAGCCGCCTGTACTGTTACGGTTGAGGTGCCAGCCGTGTAAGTGGAGCAGCCTTCCGTCTCCCTATCAGCTTCCTCCGGCTCCTCCTGGGAGATCCTGGAGTGTTCTCAGGCCAGCCGGGAGACATGATCCCTCCAGTGGCTCATGGGCCTGCCCAGGGGTTTCCTCCCAGTTGGCTGTACCTGGTACACCGCCAAAGGAAAAGGTGCCCAGGGGGCAGCATACTTAACAGATAGTTAACAGATGCCCTAACCCCCTTGTCTCGCTGCTGTCCTTGTGGAGAGGCAGCATTCCTATCGCAGGCGTCCTTGTGGAGTGAACCTATATTGGCAACTTGGATCTGCCGAGAGGGTGTTTTGGTCACTAACCAAACCTTGTGACCATATGTGAAGGTAGGAATGTAGCTTGACAGAGCTTTGGTTTTCGTCTACCACGGTCCGATGCAACTCCTGTATGGCTGTAGCCACTTCGCCTATCTGCCGATCAATCTTGCAATTATTTCCCCCCCCCCCTTTTATTTTACCCTTGCACCACTTGTGAATAAGACTAGTACATATTCGTATCCTGCCCAGGAGAAACACGACGACCAGAAAGGTAGACGAATCTCAGGCTTGACGGAAAACCAAGCCCAATTCTGAAGGGGTTTGTTTTAATGCTGAGCATGCAGACATGGTGCTCGCTTTTAAGTGTTACAAGCACTGAATGGCTCCCAGCAGAGCTGCAGCAGCAGCAGCACATGTTTCCATATACCTCCGACAGGATTTCTCCAGGAAGCTGGTCGTAGGATTTCCCTAGATTTAAAAAGCACATGAGATTTAGTTGGGAAGCTACAATTCCTGACCCTAGTTCAGTTTCAACCAAGCTGATTGGTTTCAACCAAGATGGCTGTTTTCAACCAAGGTAGTTGTTTTCAACCCAATTACATCCGGAAACGGTGGTATCTTAGTATCAGAAGATACTGATGATCTTCTGGATCATCAGTAGGTTCTCTGGAGAATCATGTCCTTGGCCATGTTCTTAAAATCCTTTCCAGAAACTTTCCAGACAACCAAAAGGTGTCCTCATATACTGTATTAGATAACTGTGGGAGTGTGTGTGGATGGGGGCTGGTTTAAGCAGCCTCACCTGGCCTGAGTCAGACTGATTGGACTCTGGGGCTGGGTGGGGCTGCACACCTGTTGCACATTGAGCAATCAGTGTGCACAGGTTAAACCAGCCACCACCACACACACTCAAGGAGAGCTCTCCGGCATGGTAGCACGGAGCACCGGCTGCCTGCCTCATTCGATGCAACCTTAACAATAAACTGGTTTCAACATCACCACCCTGTGTCCAATTGTTTGGAGGAGCCCGAGGAAAGTCACCTAGGTGGAGTATGGGAGCCACCTAGGTGGCGTGTAGCATGGACTGTGCTGATTGCTCAATGTGCAACAGGTGTGCAGCCCCACCCAGCCCCAGAGTCCAATCAGTCTGACTCAGGCCAGGTGAGGCTGCTTAAACCAGCCCCCATCCACACACACTCCCACAATAACATTACCCATCACCTTGCTGAAAAGAATGGGCAGCACTTACAGTATGTGATAATTGTTGGCTTAAATCCTTGAACTATAATAAAAGCCTGATTCCCAACACTTTATCCAAAACATTCTCCCTAAGGGCAATAAGCCATTTTTAAATAATATACGCACATTTGCAAAAGGTTGTTTTAGCCCTTGCAATGTGACCTTAAAATACTTCTGGTAATGGCTGTTGATGTGAGGGCTCGACTTTAGCCCAGTTTCATGTAGATGCATCATTGGCCAGATATGTAGACCTTCGTGGTAATATTACACAGATGCACGGTGCCACCATTTGGTCGATTAGTACCTGTAGAACAAGGAAACACTTTTCAGTATTCAAAGCATTCATCTTCATTACAAATAAACTGAGACCATTAGACCCTGTAAGAAATGAATGGACTGTCCCATATTTAACAACATCTCTACTATTTAGCATTTAGTGGATTGATATGCTCATTATCATTGTATTTTATTGTCGCATATAATGCAATTGTAAGTCACGTTTAGTGCAAAAATACTAGTCAGTCTACTTTGAGTTTTTTAGTTTCAGGACTTGCTTGTCGAGACTACACATCTGGGCATGTAGCAAGGCTTCTATCCAGGCTAGCAGCCTTGGAAAAGGTGGGGTATTTTTATAACCTGTTTTGGGTTGCGAGAATAGTGGCTTCAGGCTCCAAGATGAGATTCCCCCCCCCCCCAACGCCCAGCCCCATGTGCCGGTAAGAGTGCCAGTGATGGATTACTGTAGC
>JACYXH010000559.1:5000-17500 GCA_026745465.1 Lota lota | reverse complement strand
AATTATTGTACCTTTTGACAGTATCATAATGTATATTTTTGGTGTCTATGAATGTGTTTTCAGTGTCGTGGCTGTCTGTTTTACAGCCAATCCTATGTAAAGGAGTCAATAGACAATCATACGAAATCAAAGTCGAATAAGGAGACCCCCGTGGATTGGATGACAACTCCACAAACACACACACACACTACTTCTGGAGCAATAATCTATTTCCTTCACAATTCTTATTTTTTTTGTTTAATTCAAATTGTATTTATTGACAACATCCTCTTATCCAGCTTTAGTTTAATTTTTAAACCAATGTTTGAAGCACTTCTGACCTAGGAAGTACACTTTATTGGTAATGTAAGATATTCAGACACAACGCCTCATTGTCTCTTTGGACAGATGCGGTTCATATTGGAGTCAACAGTTTTATGCAGAACAGGGGGAATGGTTTTGTGTATCCAGTTGTATTCACAGGAAAGTCAAATGGGGATCATGTAAATCTAAGAGCAGTTTCCAGACAAAAAGTTTTTCAGTTTGTTTCTGTCATTTCAATATATATTTTAATATTTCAAAAACATTTTTTCCCCAGATTCTTTATTTGGAACACTAAAAGTTGTACACAAACTGTCTAAAAGGTAGTGAGTAATGCCAGTTAAGGAATTGTAGGTTATGTTGTGAAGCTTTGAATTCAGAAACCCAATTTGATGATGTGTCTGATGTTCTGGAGATTAAGGAATCGTCTGGCCCTTACTATTTTCTTCCCTCCCCCCTGCAGAGCAAACAGAGAGCAGCCCTTCCTTCTGCACAGAGACACGCTTCACATTCCAAAAAACGAACTGATCGATTAGTAACTCATCATCTTAAACCCTATTGTTGCATGTGTATATGTGTTTTGGTTTTGAAGATTACTAAAAAAAAATTGTATATTGTTGTTGTGATGCTTTTATGTGTTAAAATAAAAAAAAAGACTTCAGAAAAAAAGAAGTTATTTCATTGCCAAAGAGCAATAATTGCCATTTTCCAATGCTGTTCATTGTGTAAAACCCCCCAAAACAAACAAAATGGAAGCCGCCAACTCTCTCTAAAATCAACAGTGAAGACCTGGATTTTATTTCCCCCCCCCATCTTCCCAATCTTTTTTTCCATTCTGGAAAGGGGGAAAAAACAACCAACCATCAACCTGGAGGAATATAACGCTGCCGGTGTCTCCCCGGTCACGTATTCTGTGGAATACTAAAACGTTTGCGCTGGGGAGAGAGAGCGGTGGTTCCGAGAGGCAGCAGACTTTAAAGGACTAGTGAAATCCCATGGGGTTTGTCATGCTGAAATGCACTGGGGCGCAAGGGGGGTGGGAGATGGGGATGTGGGGGTGGGTGGTGGGTGGTGGGTGGTGGATGAGGGGAGGGAAACAGGAAAGAGGAGGATGGAGTCTGTGTGTGTGTGTGTTGGGGAGGTGGAGGGGGTCTGGGGGTATGCAGGCAGAGAGGCGGGTGAAGCGAGACAGACTCCCGAGATGGCTTGTGCAATTGAGCGATTTCCGAAATCTTCAGGGTTTCAGGGGGAAAGAGGGTGAGAAGAGTGCACGATTGTGTGTGTGCGTGCATGTGTGTATGTGTGTGTGCACATGTGTGGGATGATGGGAGGGGAGGCAGGGGGAAGGGGGGTCAAGGAAAGTGGGTAGGAACGATCGAAGGCACATTTGGACGATGGCCTTGGATGACTGACTGTATATATGCATGCATGGATGTGAGTGTTTGTATGTGTGTGTGTGTGTGTGTGTGTGTGTGTGTGTGTGTGTGTGTGTGTGTGTGTGTTGCATTCTGGATGTGTACTGAAGAGCGGAAACTCATCAGAAACTAGCTTCTCCTATGGCCTCAATTCCTGCTCTCCCCCAAACTGTATGGTGAGGACATGGCAAAGGAACATCATTTGGCCTGGTTATAGCAGGGGGTGGTGGTGATTTGGTCAATATACCCCCCTATAAACATGACCACCCACTTCATCAGGGGCATCTTCAGCTAATTCTATATTTGTCTTGTTGGTGGCATTCCTAATGAAACGATCTAAATAATGTTTTTTTACTGATTGCTATTCAACTATGGTGATAAGTGGTGAGTTATTGGCACCATAGACTTACTTAGCTTGGTCGAAAAAGACATGAGAACAAGCCAGGGGCTTCAGTATCGTTTCAGCTGACCACGGCTTCTGGTATCTTTTTGGACAACAATGGATAAGTAAACGCCAATTTGCTGATTTCTGGACCGACAATAATTGGCAATACACTTAGGCAACCAAGAATGCCAAATATTTTAGTTGTTTAGTCAAGAATGTCGGCAATGATGACAACCAATGATGGCGACAAAGACCTTGTTTTGCTAAATGTATACTGCACTTAGTAATACAAAACAATCCAGAGAGCACACTAAATATAATGCAGGCCTATGCTAAACTATCTCAATCTGTTGTCCACAGAAACGGGTAGTGGCTTTCTGCGATGGCTGCCGCTGAGTGCCGTAGTAATCAGGTAATGGTTCCCCTCGCTGTGTCTTCACCAGAGGAGGCAGAGTTCCTGTGATAATCCCTTTAGGGATCGCCATCCAGGGTTCACTCTCAATCCATTGCTATGCCTTATGGCCACTTAGTACCACCACCAACAGAACGGAAACCCCACACCTTCTTCTGCTTCTCCTTCAGAAGCACAGAGATCCAAGCATAGAAGCGACGGTGTCTCAAATGAATGATTGTTTTTTAGTTCAATTCAAAACCAAATCCATAATGTATTTTTTATATACCACACATGTTAGAGGCAGATCATCTTTTCTTGTACATCTGTTGAACAGATGCCTCAAAAAACACACTGGGATCTGTGCAATCAGGTCTATGAATTCATGCTCACCAGCGCCTTCTTACGAGGAAGGAAATTTGATATTGTAGGACACACACACGGGCGCGCATTATACTGTACTTCAACATGCACTCACGCAGACTATGCCAACGCACACAAACAGAAAAGCCAAGGACAAGGAGTGATGGCAACACCCGCCCATGCCTCCGCCCCCACCCCAACCACTCCCACCACCATCACCACCGTGTCGTCGTTCATTATTTATTTACTGTCTGCGGGTTTTTTATATTTTCCCTCTATCGCACGCATATTGATGCGGCGAGAGCAGGGTGTGAGCGCGTGTCAGAATCATTTCCTGACGAGTCTAGACAAGGTGGAAGTAATCAGCAGAGCCCTGATGCAATATGACAGCCCCCCCCCCACACACACACACACACACACCCAAGAAGCGCTGGTACACAGTTAAGAGCAGGAGGGAGAAAAGGGGCGGAGGAGAGGAGGAAAGGTGGTGAGGGAGTCATTTCCTCGTTGAAAGAGGCGGGCGAGACTTGCTCAAGCACCATGGAGGGAGGAGAGGCAGATTTTTGGGTTGTTTTTGTTTTGAAACTTTATGAAGGAAAATCATATAGTGTTATTGTTGGGGCTCAGGCTTAAGCTTAAGTATAGTCACTGTGTTAAAATAGTGTGTCATGAAGAAATCACAGGCGGGTACAATTATAATTAGCCCATTTCTTGAGAGCATAGGTACATTCTGTGTGCAATTCAGGTACATATAAAGAGACAAAGGCCTTGCATTTTCTCAAATTCTCTCTCTCTCTCTCTCTCTCTCTCTCTCTCTCTCTCTCTCTCTCTCTCTCTCTCTCTCTCTCTCTCTCTCTCTCTCTCTCTCTCTCTCTCTCTCTCTCTCTCTCTCTCATACCCTGTCATTCAATATGTGTAGTCCCTCCCAGACGGTGAAGCTGGGTGTCCTATTGATTGGATGGTTGATGATTTGGATTCCTTGTTTTGCTGATAAAAATTGCCAAAGTGTCCCTGAGCAACGACAGCAGACGACAGACTTAGAGTCACTTAGCATGCCAGAGTCGCGGTGTGCAGGTGTGTTGTGAGAGTAGGGAGGGCTGGCGATTTGCACAGCCTAAGTTGTGAATCGTTTTGATGGGCCAGAAAATCACTATATAAATGCAGTCCATTTTGACCTTGTACAAATGTATCTCCATATCATATTTCTTTTCATTTTCATCCTTTTTCTGCCTGTCGCTTTTTTCTTTCGCTCCTACACAGGTGCGTTTGTATGTGTGTGTGTGTGCGCGCGCACACACACACACACACACACCATCTGCTCTTCCTCTGACAGCCTCTGGTTTCCTGGATACAGTAATTGATGAATGGGAAGGATTGTGCATTTAGTGCCCCTCTCTCCCTCTCTGACACACACACATACACAATTTCTCTCTCACACACACACACGCACGTGCACAGAGGTGCAGCCGTGCTCATTGATTGATTGATTGATTGGGGCGGTGAGCTTCATGACGGCCGGTGACATTTCTCCACATCCTGTCAGTGTGGTGGCAGCAGGTCCCTGAGAGCGATCACCCAGGAATTAGATAATCAAAGTCTGGGAGGGGGGTGGAAGGAGTTCAGGGTAGCGCCACGTGCTGCAATTCATGCAGAATAGAATGACACTGGCTGCTCTGTTATCTTCCATCACATCCTTGTTTAGTAACACGCACATATAACTGTTTACTATTCAGTTATTTTGCAGTCTCTATTATCTGAAGCGACTTATCTTAGAGTGAATCTTTGATATTTAATTCTGGAGCATATAGTGTGTTAAGCATCTTGCACTAAACTAAGGATGCCTACAGGTAGGTTGTGGATGTTGGGGATCGAACCTAGTGGCTTTCGGCTAGGAGTCGAACATCCTAGCTACTACACTATCCTGCCCCCATATGGTATAGATATTGAAAATAAAATTCAGAATAAATAATTACTATATTTACTTATTTGCACTATACGCCTTTTACAACATCTAAGTATTCTTTATCGGTGACATGCTGTGTGAACACATCTGATATGAACTTTAATATATTTGCAGCTGTACACCAATCCATCTTAGATGGACATATTGCTGGTCTCTTCCTGAGTTGTGACTCATGTTGCTCTGTACTTGCAGCTGGTCGATCCCAAGGCTGGGTTAATTGTTTCATGTATTGAGACACGGTAATGATTGTTGGCGAATGCGAGTTTCTAAGACTCTGGGTTAATGAGGTTTTGCCATGCAGTGATTAGAGAGGAGAGGTATAGAAATGCCAGCGCACCTTCAAATGTTGTTTAATACAAGGTTGGACAGCAGGCGATTGTTAATCTTAAATAATTTAAAGTAATCTCTGTCTGCATTGATGTTCCGGACAGCCAACAATGTATATTTAAAATGAAAGGAAACAATCCTTTCTTCGTTTACAATTGTAACTAGCAATACTTTCGCAAATGCTACGGAACTTCGATGCAATTTTATAATGAATAAATAATATAGTAATTATGTGACATAAAATGATTAATGTCCTTTAACATAATAAACTATATACTGCAGAAGCCATGAATACCTTATGTGTTTTTTGTGACTATCACTCACCTCTCATTTAATGTATTCCCCTGTCATCCTCAGACCCACCCCACTGTCAACCATGTCACATCGATCTTCCGCCCTCCCTCACCCTGCTCTGCCCACCCACGTAACCCATTCAACCAATCCAGTGGACGCTCAACCTCCTAATATTCCAATAAAAAAATTGAATGATTCAATGAATTCATGCATTCATTAATGAAAGGGAAAGTAAAATAAAACCTTAATAAGATTAAAATAAAACCCAAGAAAGATGGAACCAAAATGACAGTTGGCCTCACCGCTCTCCGTGACCATCCCATGCACATTATGAATCTGGAAGGTGAGATGTTGGGAGGAGGAAGAAAATGGACGAGTTGAGACAGAGAGAGAAAAGATAAAGTGGGGGGATGATGAGGTAGGCGTTGGGGGGGGGGGGGGGGGGGGGGGGGAGGGGGGCTGAAGTGTCACGTCCCATTGGGGTCACTCGACGGCCGCTGTGCTTACCAAAGCTAACGGGCCAGAGGAGCAGAGCACCTCACCTGTCGCTGTAGATTACACCACCATCGCGTCCACGAGTCTCACGGTGTCCCCTTCCCAAGTGCCCACCATTCAATATTCATAGAACAAGCAGAATGGTGGAAGCGTATGAAATGTTAAAACTGCAATACATTTCTTAGCATGCTCGTCAACGGGTAGCGGTGGAAGTATTTATGCTAGTTTCAGGTTGATGTTGAGGTATGTCTGCTAGGTTTGATAGATGTTGAGGTCCAATTCTAGTTTTTATCGATTTTGAGATATTTATGCTAGTTTTCTGATAGATGTTGAGGTATCATGTTAGCTTTTGATAGATGCCAATGTGTCATAATAGATTTTGCTAGAGGTTGAGGTATCATGTAAGCTTTTGATAGATGTTAAGGTATCATGGAAGTTTTAGTTGCTACACAGAAGCCATTTTATTTGCCAACAAAAGCCATATCTCTTACATTTCACATGTCACATTTATACAATGCAATGCTAACTGTAACACTTAACATAAACTCTATTAATTATATGTTCTCAAAAATATTGGTAGGAAATATGCGCTAATACTAGGTTTAGCCATCGCTCGCTGGTGGGGAATATAGAAACGACAACGAAAGGAGGCATTCCCGTGGTAAGAGTTATCCCTGGAGAGGAGGGTGACACCGAGGAGTCCCTGCTATATCCTCCTCGCTGGCGTGATTAATAACCCCCGCGCCCCCTAATCTCTCCATCATCTATCTATGTAAATGCCCCTGCACCCCCGGAGCTGGCACTGCTTGACTGATGGGCCGGGCTCAATGAGCTCTGTGTGTGTGTGTGTGTGCGTGTGTAAGTGTGCGGGGGGGGGGGGGGGGGGGGGAGGGGGGGCATAAGTGTGTGTGTGTGTGGTTTTAATGTAAGGTTGTTTTTTTTTGCTTGTGTGTATGTGGCGCAAGTGTGTCAATGGCGCAAGTGTGTGTGTGTGTGTGTGTGTGGAGTAAGTGTGTGTGCATGTGTGTGTGCGTGTAAGTGTGTGTGGTGTTTTAATGTGAAGGGGGAAAACCCTGCTTGCAGTTTTTTGTTTGTGTGTGCGTGTTTGGGGAAGTGAGGGTGAGGGTTTGTGTGCATTTGCATGAGTGCAATTATTATTTGGCATCCCCCTTCAAATTATTTTAAGAATCATTATTTTACTTTTTTAACATTTAACCATCTTGTACACTGTCAGAGAAGGCCCAAATATATGCACCACCGTGCAAGTAGGGAAATTCTTTTTAAATGTATAAAGAAGAGGCCACAGTCACGCCTGCCAGTCACTAAACAGACAGGCGGGCCCATTATACATGAACAATTATATTATAATCAATGGTATTTCAGCTTTGGGCAAGGCCACCAGGGAAAGGCCACTTTGAGCGAGCTAGGCTTCGACTCATAATGCTGTCTGCTATTGTATTCTCTACAAAGGACACACATTGGCTTAGCTTTGGTGAAACCAGCTGAGGTGAAGACATTCATTGTCTCCATTGTTCATTGGAAATTCAGAATTTTCTCCTACTAGATGGCTAAATGTGTAGCTAATTATTACACCCAATGGGGCCACCCTTAATGTAGCCTATAGCAAAGGCCCTCCACCCATAAACTAACAAAGTTTTTCCCTTTTAATCACAGCCTATGGGATAGAGGCCAAGGCAACATTGTCTGTTAGGGTTTTTGATTCAGTTTTTGATGAGTTGGCCAGTCCTAATAGCATGATTATGATATTCCGTCTGAACCGTGGTTTCAATGCAACAGAATAGAACCGCTCAGTGTCTCGAACGCTGCATCTACATATAACTTGTGGCCTTTGTGATACAATAACTCAAACAAGTCCTTTGTCTGTGTCCTGGCTTGCCTGGCATCGGGCTTTTCAGCGCGAAGACACTTGATGGCACATTCATACCTCTCAGGCGTAGTCCATTCATACCCCCTCTCTCGTCTTCTGTTAACTATTTTATTATTTTGTTAATCTTTTACTGGTGTCTTTTTTTTATGAAGAGAATGTTCACTAAATGTTCTTAATTTCGTTATTTCTTCAAGACAAACACAATCAGGCCGAGGCTGAACTCATTTGCTTATTTGCTCTGGTATGACCAGTAGTTGGAGATTTATTCTTAAGCACATTAGCAAATCAGGATTAATAATAGATTTGACAAAATAATTGATTATTATAACTCTCAGGGATTTCCGGACACGAAGGGAAAACTGGTGTGTGGTTAAACTGCTTGCTGCTGAAAAACAATGTTTTGAAATACATAGTGCAGGTTTGAGTCATGAGGAAACACGATGTGCGTTGAATTAAACAAGTCTGGCTGCGCTTTATTCTGCTAAACCTGTCAAACTAGTGAAGGGAAAACCTGCCATGCCCTGATGGACTCCGTGTGTGATTCACAAATCTAGTGTTTGCGCATGTCTTTGTGTCTACACAAATGACGATATGGTTTGAATCACTCAGTTATATGAATCCAGAGGGCAACACTCACCCCCAGTAAGACTAATGCAGGATAAGCCATCTCACTCTGGCTGGCTGCATGTAGACTGTGGACATTGAGTTTCAAACCAGAGACTTTTCGGCTGGGAGTCACCCTCACCACTAGAAGAGCCCGCCCATAATATGTTTACTTTTACCAATATATATAAATAAATACATGTTATACTTTGTTTGAGATGTATTCAGCAGTAGCGTGTTAGTGACATGTCTATACAAAGAATCACTGTATGTAGCTTTGGATAAAAGTGTCTGATAAATCACTAAATAGTTAATATAAGGGATGTCATCAAACTTACAAGAAGACCTGTGCAATGGGCTTCCTGTTTGTGCTTCCTGCTGTAAAGAAACAAATATGTTCTGTTTTAATTCCTGAGGTAAACTTAATTTAAGTGGCTAATTATCAAGCAGGCTCAATCTTGTAATTGATAATTGCAGCTGACTGATTGTCAGATAATTACAATACAAGTGAAATGGGAACAGACAGCTATTGATTGTATGCCAAACAACACCGCCTGCTCCTTTCTCCTGAAGCCACAGACACAAACATGGTATTTAATCCTTGTTGCATTGCTGTACACCGCATGTATTCCTTTAACGTGTGCTGCCATTTATATTAACAATGTTGTGCTTATTTGACGTCAAGAGCAAAGGAGGCATTACTATTTATATATTTATTTATCTCAAACTATATAGTTATTGGTTGCCTGCAGGTAGGTTGGGGACCTTGGGGATTGAACTCTGTACTATACACACACCACACACACACACACACACACACACACACACACACACACACACACACTTTTGGAATCGATCAGTCTCTGAATTGTCAGTGAATAAAAACACACACAATTTACAAAGGACAAACTGTAAATTGGATGCTCCTCACACAACAGCACGAGAAACCTTGAGAAGCTCTCATTGGAGTAAGTTTTGTAGGGCGCTCATCGACCAGCAGATTAGTACCTCCTCCACCTCCTCCTCCCATCTCTGTCTGGAGGAGGAGGAGGAGGAGGAGGAGAAGAAACCAGGTTTTTATTATGAATGACATGTTTACTATGTTCACTGTGTTTAGCATACTATGTTTGCTGTTTAAGTGCGTTGTGTTACCAAATTTTGGATTCAGGAAAGGGTGACAAAAAATATCCTTCATTCATTCCACCAATGTCTCTCGCCCGACTCTCTCGCCGTATTCTAATGAGAGAGTCCTCTCTCATCTTGTTCTCTTCTCTATCTTCCTTTTGGTCTCTGGCTATCTTTCTGTATGTATGTCTGTCTGTCTGTTTATCTCTCACTCTTTCTCTCTCTCTCTCTCTCTTCCTTTCAGTTCTGTCTATTCTACTGTCCCTCTCCCTCTCCCTCTCTCTAGGTCTTTCTCACCCTGCATCTTTTATCTCTTCCTTGTTCCCCCTCTCTGTCTCTCTCTCTCTCTCTCTGTCTCTCTCTCTCTCTCTGTCTCTCTCTCTCTCTCTCTCTGTCTCTCTCTCTTTATAAGCGGTTTCCATGCTGCAGCTCTTCAGAGGGGGATGTGTTGTTAATAATTAAGGCAGTGGCTGTAGGCACACTGGGAGGGGGGGGGGGGGGGGGCGACGACTTCCCCTAACAAGTGTCTCTCTGACAGCCCAGACGTATGGCTCCAGCCGTCTCTCTCTCTCTCTCCCTCCCTCTCGCTCTCTGTCTCTCTCTCGCTTTCTCTCTCTCTCTCTCACTCTCTCTCTCTGTCTCTCTGTCTCTCTCTCCTGTGCACTTCACACACATATCAGACCAAATATAAAAACCTGTTGACTGCAACCAAGCGCTAAATTACAAGTTCCAAGCGATTGCAGTTAATGATGCAGTACTGAGTTACCATCAATTGTCGTAGTTCAACCTTTATCCCAGGATGGGGTAGTTTGTGTTTATTTTAAATAAGTTCATTTTTCTATCAGGTCAAATATCTTATAAATGTTTTTGCAAGTTAGCAGCCTATGCACCAATAAACAAATGGTGGATGTCTTTAAAAGTTACCATATGTATCTTCAGCAACCTGCTGTATTCCCCTAACAAACCCACCAATGGTTGAGTTTGGTAAAATCGTATCCAATGTTCCCCAACACACCAATGCTCTTCACTGTGCGGAAGCAACGCACATCCCAATGAAACTGTACTAATCTATTGTTGATCGGATCAGTGTCTTTGTTGGCTGCTGGTGGGTCTGTACTGGTGATGAGGCCTGGGAACCAGTGCCACCGCGGTCTGGCTGCTGGCGGGTCTGTACTGGTGACGAGGCCTGGGAACCAGAGCCAAGTCTGGAAATAGTCAGTCTTTCGATGCGTGACGGAAATGCTCCTGGTGTGTCCATGACATCCGCAACGCTAACATATTGAAATATCAGGAGAGCTGAGAAGTAAAATAACAATTATAGTGTCAATGATTATAAACAGATTAGTGATTAAGGAATTTGTTTAGAAAATGTGTATACCATATATATATATACATACCATACATACCATATATAATTCCTTGTAAGTCACTTTGGATAACTAGCGTCTCCTAAATGAATAAGAAGTAAATTGTAATGATCAGAACAGCGTCGAAACAGAGCAGTTTGGGCGTCAGTTGCATTCAGTTGAATGCATCTGTGTATCCTATATGTGCATGTGTATCTGTACCTCATAACAGAAAGGACCCACCTCCTATGGTGTCACCTTACATAACGGCATGTTCTTTTTAGGTGGAGGGTAATTCTACTAATATGACCATCAGAGAGAAACTATCATTTTAGGCAACCACTGCTTCTCCTGGCTTTCTATGGGTCTCCAGCACAGCATCCTGGGTGGGGGTGGGGAGGGGATGAGGAAGAGAAAGGGTGGTGGTGGAGTAGATAGGGAAAGGAGGGGGGGTGGGGGTGGGGGGAGCAGATCATGCTTTGATGCCGGAGCTGTCAGCGGAGGCTAGCCAGGGAGGATCGTAAACACAGCCTTTGCAAAACATTTAAAATCAATCCTCAGCCACAGGCATAGAAAACCTTCTTTTTGCATCCCTCTCTAGCTCTCTCTCTCTCTCTCTCTCTCTCTCTCTCTCTCTCTCTCTCTCTCTCTCTCTCTCTCTCTCTCTCTCTCTCTCTCTCTCTCTCTCTCTCTCTCTCTCTGAGAATAGAGGCAGCACTTAAAACACCAGGCTCCGGGATCCTCTATTACCGTGCTGAGATGTGACCAACCACGTGTAGCCCACACACACACACACACACACACACACACACACACACACACAGGCACACACACGCAAACACACACACAAAGACACACACACACAAAGGACAGGCTTGTGTGAAAACTCATGTGAACGCACACACACACTCCGTACCACAACCACTGTGATTAGCAAATAATCACGTCGTTAGCTGCAGCGCATCGTGGAGTTTGAGAGCATCCAAGCTTGTACCCCACCACTTATGATTGGCCCCCGAGATTAGCTGAGAATCATTGGGTTCCAGGCGGGTTTGCTCGTTTAAACCATCCTGGGCCAGCCAATGGGAATAGCCAGTTTGGCTAATGGGTGACGTGTGGGAGTGAGAGTAATTGCCTTTTGTTTTGTGATTACACCACGCCTACATTTTGACATGCACTCTTTTGTCCTTCACTATTTTCCCTCTCTAACGGTAATGTCTGCATGTGCATCGTCAACACACTCTGTGTGGCTATTTTTACATGGCTGAACAGCAGATTGTTCACCAGTGGTACAACCTCACTCTGTGTGTTCCAGTGGAAGACTCGATCAATCGAGCCATCAAACTTTATTTATATAGCGCTTTTGTGGAAACAAAGGAAATAAGGGAAACAACACAACAAGAACTAGACATCAGAATCACAGAGATTCATTTGAAAGGTGAAATCAAAACAAAAAAGGCCGTCATTGACTTGAGTAACGCTACACTAAAACGGTTGTATGATTTGGAAAACAATATTAACAGATTGTGATGCCCTCAGTTCCTTCTGGCAGACTTTCCAGAGGTGTGGACGGTAACACATGTAGCAGTACTTCAATACTTATGC
>JACYXH010000558.1:257500-290000 GCA_026745465.1 Lota lota | reverse complement strand
CCCCCCCCCCCCCCCCCCCCCCCCCCCCCCCCCCCCCCCCCCCCCCCCCCCCCCCCCCCCCCCCCCCCCCCCCCCCCCCCCCCCCCCCCCCCCCCCCCCCCCCCCCCCCCCCACCCCCCCCCCCCCCCCCCCCCCCCCCCCCCCCCCCCCCCCCCCCCCCCCCCCCCCCCCCCCCCCCCCCCCCCCCCCCCCCCCCCCCCACCCCCCCCCCCCCCCCCACCCCCCCCCCCCCCCCCCCCCCCCCCCCCCCCACCCCCCCCCCCCCCCCCCCCCCCCCCCCCCCCCCCCCCCCCCCCCCCCCCCCCCCCCCCCCCCCCCCCCCCCCCCCCCCCCCCCCCCCCCCCCCCCCCCCCCCCCCCCCCCCCCCCCCCCCCCCCCCCCCCCCCCCCCCCCCCCCCCCCCCCCCCCCCCCCCCCCCCCCCCCCCCCCCCACCCCCCCCCCCCCCCCCCCCCCCCCCCCCCCCCCCCCCCCCACCCCCCCCCCCCCCCCCACCCCCCCCCCCCCCCCCCCCCCCCCCCCCCCCCCCCCCCCCCCCCCCCCCCCCCCCCCCCCCCCCCCCCCCCCCCCCCCCCCCCCCCCCCCCCCCCCCCCCCCCCCCCCCCCCCCCCCCCCCCCCCCCCCCCCCCCCCCCCCCCCCCCCCCCCCCCCCCCCCCCCCCCCCCCCCCCCCCCCCCCCCCCCCCCCCCCCCCCCCCCCCCCCCCCCCCCCCCCCCCCCCCCCCCCCCCCCCCCCCCCCCCCCCCCCCCCCCCCCCCCCCCCCCCCCCCCCCCCCCCCCCCACCCCCCCCCCCCCCCCCCCCCCCCCCCCCCCCCCCCCCCCCCCCCCCCCCCCCCCCCCCCCCCCCCCCCCCCCCCCCCCCCCCCCCCCCCCCCCCCCCCCCCCCCCCCCCCCCCCCCCCCCCCCCCCCCCCCCCCCCCCCCCCCACCCCCCCCCCCCCCCCCCCCCCCCCCCCCCCCCACCCCCCCCCCCCCCCCCCCCCCCCCCCCCCCCCCCCCCCCCCCCCCCCCCCCCCCCCACCCCCCCCCCCCCCCCCCCCCCCCCCCCCCCCCCCCCCCCCCCCCCCCCCCCCCCCCCCCCCCCCCCCCCCCCCCCCCCCCCCCCCCCCCCCCCCCCCCCCCCCCCCCCCCCCCCCCCACCCCCCCCCCCCCCCCCCCCCCCCCCCCCCCCCCCCCCCCCCCCCCCCCCCCCCCCCCCCCCCCCCCCCCCCCCCCCCCCCCCCCCCCCCCCCCCCCCCCCCCCCCCCCCCCCCCCCCCCCCCCCCCCCCCCCCCCCCCCCCCACCCCCCCCCCCCCCCCCCCCCCCCCCCCCCCCCCCCCCCCCCCCCCCCCCCCCCCCCCCACCCCCCCCCCCCCCCCCCCCCCCCCCCCCCCCCCCCCCCCCCCCCCCCCCCCCCCCCCCCCCCCCCCCCCCCCCCCCCCCCCCCCCCACCCCCCCCCCCCCCCCCCCCCCCCCCCCCCCCCCCCCCCCCCCCCCCCCCCCCCCCCCCCCCCCACCCCCCCCCCCCCCCCCCCCCCCCCCCCCCCCCCCCCCCCCCCCCCCCCCCCCCCCCCCCCCCCCCCCCCCCCCCCCCCCCCCCCCCCCCCCCCCCCCCCCCCCCCCCCCCCCCCCCCCCCCCCCCCCCCCCCCCCCCCCCCCCCCCCCCCCCCCCCCCCCCCCCCCCCCCCCCCCCCCCCCCCCCCCCCCCCCCCCCCCCCCCCCCCCCCCCCCCCCCCCCCCCCCCCCCCCCCCCCCCCCCCCCCCCCCCCCCCCCCCCCCCCACCCCCCCCCCCCCCCCCCCCCCCCCCCCCCCCCCCCCCCCCCCCCCCCCCCCCCCCCCCCCCCCCCCCCCCCCCCCCCCCCCCCCCCCCCCCCCCCCCCCCCCCCCCCCCCCCCCCCCCCCCCCCCCCCCCCCCCCCCCCCCCCCCCCCCCCCCCCCCCCCCCCCCCCCCCCCCCCCCCCCCCCCCCCCCCCCCCCCCCCCCCCCCCCCCCCCCCCCCCCCCCCCCCCCCCCCCCCCCCCCCCCCCCCCCCCCCCCCCCCCCCCCCCCCCCCCCCCCCCCCCCCCCCCCCCCCCCCCCCCCCCCCCCCCCCCCCCCCCCCCCCCCCCCCCCCCCCCCCCCCCCCCCCCCCCCCCCCCCCCCCCCCCCCCCCCCCCCCCCCCCCCCCCCCCCCCCCCCCCCCCCCCCCCCCCCCCCCCCCCCCCCCCCCCCCCCCCCCCCCCCCCCCCCCCCCCCCCCCCCCCCCCCCCCCCCCCCCCCCCCCCCCCCCCCCCCCCCCCCCCCCCCCCCCCCCCCCCCCCCCACCCCCCCCCCCCCCCCCCCCCCCCCCCCCCCCCCCCCCCCCCCCCCCCCCCCCCCCCCCCCCCCCCCCCCCCCCCCCCCCCCCCCCCCCCCCCCCCCCCCCCCCCCCCCCCCCCCCCCCCCCCCCCCCCCCCCCCCCCCCCCCCCCCCCCCCCCCCCCCCCCCCCCCCCCCCCCCCCCCCCCCCCCCCCCCCCCCCCCCCCCCCCCCCCCCCCCCCCCCCCCCCCCCCCCCCCCCCCCCCCCCCCCCCCCCCCCCCCCCCCCCCCCCCCCCCCCCCCCCCCCCCCCCCCCCCCCCCCCCCCCCCCCCCCCCCCCCCCCCCCCACCCCCCCCCCCCCCCCCCCCCCCCCCCCCCCCCCCCCCCCCCCCCCCCCCCCCCCCCCCCCCCCCCCCCCCCCACCCCCCCCCCCCCCCCCCCCCCCCCCCCCCCCCCCCCCCCCCCCCCCCCCCCCCCCCCCCCCCCCCCCCCCCCCCCCCCCCCCCCCCCCCCCCCCCCCCCCCCCCCCCCCCCCCCCCCCCCCCCCCCCCCCCCCCCCCCCCCCCCCCCCCCACCCCCCCCCCCCCCCCCCCCCCCCCCCCCCCCCCCCCCCCCCCCCCCCCCCCCCCCCCCCACCCCCCCCCCCCCCCCCCCCCCCCCCCCCCCCCCACCCCCCCCCCCCCCCCCCCCCCCCCCCCCCCCCCCCCCCCCCCCCCCCCCCCCCCCCCCCCCCCCCCCCCCCCCCCCCCCCCCCCCCCCCCCCCCCCCCCCCCCCCCACCCCCCCCCCCCCCCCCCCCCCCCCCCCCCCCCCCCCCCCCCCCCCCCCCCCCCCCCCCCCACCCCCCCCCCCCCCCCCCCCCCCCCCCCCCCCCCCCCCCCCCCCCCCCCCCCCCCCCCCCCCCCCCCCCCCCCCCCCCCCCCCCCCACCCCCCCCCCCCCCCCCCCCCCCCCCCCCCCCCCCCCCCCCCCCCCCCCCCCCCCCCCACCCCCCCCCCCCCCCCCCCCCCCCCCCCCCCCCCCCCCCCCCCCCCCCCCCCCCCCCCCCCCCCCCCCCCCCCCCCCCCCCCCCCCCCCACCCCCCCCCCCCCCCCCCCCCCCCCCCCCACCCCCCCCCCCCCCCCCCCCCCCCCCCCCCCCCCCCCCCCCCCCCCCCCCCCCCCCCCCCCCCCCCCCCCCCCCCCCCCCCCCCCCCCCCCCCCCCCCCCCCCCCCCCCCCCCACCCCCCCCCCCCCCCCCCCCCCCCCCCCCCCCCCCCCCCCCCCCCCCCCCCCCACCCCCCCCCCCCCCCCCCCCCCCCCCCCCCCCCCCCCCCCCCCCCCCCCCCCCCCCCCCCCCCCCCCCCCCCCCCCCCCCCCCCCCCCCCCCCCCCCCCCCCCCCCCCCCCCCCCCCCCCCCCCCCCCCCCCCCCCCCCCCCCCCCCCCCCCCCCCCCCCCCCCCCCCCCCCCCCCCCCCCCACCCCCCCCCCCCCCCCCCCCCACCCCACCCCCCCCCCCCCCCCCCCCCCCCCCCCCCCCCCCCCCCCCCCCCCCCCCCCCCCCCCCCCCCCCCCCCCCCCCCCCCCCCCCCCCCCCCCCCCCCCCCCCCCCCCCCCCCCCCCCCCCCCCCCCCCCCCCCCCCCCCCCCCCCCACCCCCCCCCCCCCCCCCCCCCCCCCCCCCCCCCCCCCCCCCCCCCCCCCCCCCCCCCCCCCCCCCCCCCCCCCCCCACCCCCCCCCCCCCCCCCCCCCCACCCCCCCCCCCCCCCCCCCCCCCCCCCCCCCCCCCCCCCCCCCCCCCCCCCCCCCCCCCCCCCCCCCCCCCCACCCCCCCCCCCCCCACCCCCCCCCCCCCCCCCCCCCCCCCCCCCCCCCCCCCCCCCCCCCCCCCCCCCCCCCCCCCCCCCCCCCCCCCCCCCCCACCCCCCCCCCCCCCCCCCCCCCCCCCCCCCCCCCCCCCCCCCCCCCCCCCCCACCCCCCCCCCCCCCCCCCCCCCCCCCCCCCCCCCCACCCCACCCCCCCCCCCCCCCCCCCCCCCCCCCCCCCCCCCCCCCCCCCCCCCCCCCCCCCCCCCCCCCCCCCCCCCCCCCCCCCCCCCCCCCCCCCCCCCCCCCCCCCCCCCCCACCCCCCCCCCCCCCCCCCCCCCCCCCCCCCCCCCCCCCCCCACCCCCCCCCCCCCCCCCCCCCACCCCCCCCCCCCCCCCCCCCCCCCCCCCCCCCCCCCCCCCACCCCCCCCCCACCCCACCCCCCCCCCCCCCCCCCCCCCCCCCCCCCCCCCCCCCCCCCCCCCCCCCCCCCCCCCCCCCCCCCCCCCCCCCCCCCCCCCCCCCCCCCCCCCCCCCCCCCCCCCCCCCCCCCCCCCACCCCACCCCCCCCCCCCCCCCCCCCCCCCCCCCCCCCCCCCCCCCCCCCCCCCCCCCCCCCCCCCCCCCCCCCCCCCCCCCCCCCCCCCCCCCCCCCCCCCCCCCCCCCCCCCCCCACCCCCCCCCCCCCCCCCCCCCCCCCCCCCCCCCCCCCCCCCCCCCCCCCCCCCCCCCCCCCCCCCCCCCCCCCCCCCCCCCCCCCCCCCCACCCCCCCCCCCCCCCCCCCCCCCCCCCCCCCCCCCCCCCCCCCCCCCCCACCCCCCCCCCCCCCCCCCCCCCCCCCCCCCCCCCCCCCCCCCACCCCCCCCCCCCCCCCCCCCCCCCCCCCCCCCCCCCCCCCCCCCACCCCCCCCCCCCCCCCCCCCCACCCCCCCCCCCCCCCCCCCCCCCCCCCCCCCCCCCCCCCCCCCCCCCACCCCCCCCCCCCCCCCCCCCCCCCCCCCCCCCCCCCCCCCCCCCCCCCCCCCCCCCCCCCCCCCCCCCCCCCCCCCCCCCCCCCCCCCCCCCCCCCCCCCCCCCCCCCCCCCCCCCCCCCCCCCCCCCCCCCCCCCCCCCCCCCCCCCCCCCCCCCCCCCCCCCCCCCCCCCCCCCCCCCCCCCCCCCCCCCCCCCCCCCCCCCCCCCCCCCCCCCCCCCCCCCCCCCCCCCCCCCCCCCCCCCCCCCCCCCCCCCCCCCCCCCCCCCCCCCCCCCCCCCCACCCCCCCCCCCCCCCCCCCCCCCCCCCCCCCCCCCCCCCCCCCCCCCCCCCCCCCCCCCCCCCCCCCCCCCCCCCCCCCCCCCCCCCCCCCCCCCCCCCCCCCCCCCCCCCCCCCCCCCCCCCCCCCCCCCCCCCCCCCCCCCCCCACCCCCCCCCCCCCCCCCCCCCCCCCCCCCCCCCCCCCCCCCCCCCCCCCCCCCCCCCCCCCCCCCCCCCCCCCCCCCCCCCCCCCCCCCCCCCCCCCCCCCCCCCCCCCCCCCCCCCCCCCCCCCCCCCACCCCCACCCCCCCCCCCCCCCCCCCCCCCCCCCCACCCCCCCCCCCCCCTCATACCCCCTCAATACTCCTCAAACCCCCCCCCACCACCACACCCCACCCCACCAAACCCGCAACAATAACCCCAACACACCCACACCACAACAAACCTAAAACAAACCATAACAACAACCCAAAAGTACACAAAAACCTTTCTCCCACCAAAAAATACATAATAGACCAAACATACAAAAAAAAACAATAATCCAAAATATGAAACCGATGAACCGAGCAGGAAATGATAAAAAGAGAAGAACCACACAAGAAATAAACCAAACTATACAAAACAAAAAAACAAAAAATAAAAAGACATACCAATTTCAGAAAACAAAAATAAAATAAAACCCAAAATCCATTCCAACAAAAAAAACAACAAAAAATAAACAAAAAAATAAAAAAAACCCCAACTACTACAATAAAAAAAAACAAACTAAAAAAACAAATAAAAAATAGACAAAAAAATAAGATATAGACAAAAACACAGACACCTCACAATAACTCAAAACCCCTCACCACCGGTCAATCCCGCACTCTAACCTCACTAACATCTCCATTCATACAACCCCCCACCCAAACACTCTCCCACAACCCACCACCACTCACACTTTAATCTCTATGTACCAAACACCCTGAAACAATATAATCCCACACCTATGTAAAAATCAGGAACTATAAGTCAAAATAACCCACAACACACACACTTAGCAGCCTAATCATGTCTTGTTCTCCCGTCAGATGCCTGTGAACTCACACTGGACCCAACACAGCCCAGACAACTCTATCTGTCTTGAGGACAACAGAAAGGTGAGAGCGGTTGGAGAGGACCAGTCGTATCCATCACCAAGATTACCCATGTTGTGTAGAGAGTCCCTGGCCTCTACCCACTGATAGAGTGGAAGGACGTGTTGAGATAGCAGTGACTACAAAATCCCAAGGAGAAAATGATGACAACACTAGAGAGAACAACAAGTCCTGGAGTCTTGATTGTCATGATGCTCATTACTATGCCCGGTACAACGGTATAGAAACAGACATAGATCTCCCCCCCGCTGGCTCTAACAGAGTAGGAGTGTATCTGGACCGGCCTGCTGGCACTCTGTCCTTCTACAGAGTGTCCCCAGATGTAGGAGGGTCCTCAGACACACTGACACACATCCACACCTTCCAGTCCACCTTCACCCAGGAGGACCTACTCCCTGGGTTTAGGGTATGGGGGGATGGTGACTCAGTGTCTCTGAGTCGGTTGTAGACACACACACACAGTAAACATAAAACACACACACATGCATGCATATATATAAACACACACACACACACACACTCATGCATATATAAAAAAAAAACATACATTTATTTATATATATATAGATACACACACATACACACACACTGTTTTGTTGATTTAAAAATGTACTCGACTATACTCCAAATGCTACATTTTATTGGGCTTCTGAAAAGTTGATCTTGATAAACCATGAAAGGAAGAGACTTAAGATCTTCCATAGGGTTAACTAAGCAGGTTTTACAAAGACTATATTTATAATGTCAAAACAATATTTTGTGTATTTTCAGACATTTACAGTTTCATACTAAAGGGCTCTGATATCAGTTTATATTTGATAAGCCTAACATGGAACCTGATTTAAAGCAGATTTAATATTATCTTCATAATGCAAGCGGTCTATGAAAAGCTATTGATCATGTAGTGAATGACTTTAAACTGAATATTGATTCCTTGTGTTCTGTTGGGAACAACACAGCAGCAGAACATGTTCAGTTATTAAAGATATATGCACACCTGTTTATGATTTGTAATGTCTGCTGCTTCTATTGTTTTAGTCCTTGTGTTTATTGTGTACATGTAAGGACTATTTTTCTGTTGTATTGGTTATTAAAGCATAATGGTAATAAACAACTCAGTGGATCCAACTGAATGTTCTCTTGTGTTCAGCATAGGATCAGTCTCAACTTTAAAGTTGGGGGTTCACTAAATAAAAAGCACAACAGAGGCTTTGTCTACACCAACATTAGTAATCAGGATACCAGCAAGTGCATTTCCATATCCCGACTTAAATGTCCAATGAGTGACGGGATATGGAGAGAATTGTAGAAAGGAGCCGACAGTAAACAGATCCCAGCTATTGGCGTGTCTCCAGAGATGAGCCCTGCAGGCTGGTTGATACACCACCTACCCCGTGGCGTCTAATAGGACCCTGAGCATACATGTTGAAACACACACAGAGGTCTGTGTTTGAGGCGCTGGTGCTGAGCTGAAGAAGAAGGAACCTCTCCTTCTTTGCCTGGGTGCACGTGCGAGATGGCCCATGCAGGCCACCGTACCACAGAATTAGACCAGAACCTGTTTTATGAAGATAATCACAGTCACACGACCAGTTTACCCTTTGTGTTTGTTGTTATAGGGCAAGGCATGACAATAAAGAAGGATTCATTATAGGATATTTAAATCCCTGCATGCATTTTCGTCTGCGGCCACTAGAGGGTTCAGTGAGCTTCCTGAACCAACGCAAACGACAGTTATGTTAATTTAACTCTAGTTCTATTTCATGTAGGCTACGCCGTCTAGGCTTCGCCTTACGGGCTTGTCCCGTGCGCGCACTCGCGTGCACTGAACATTTCAACAATGCACCAATCAAGGTGGGCCCCGCCACATTCCCCACGGCCCCGTGTATATAAACGCGGCGCACGGCAGCGCTCGCCCTCCCTTTTCTTTCAGTAACTGGAGGGTACAGCAGGTGGGAAACTAGCGGCTACGCCTACAACCAATACATCATACATAACTATCGTTCTGGAGAATCACCCATAACTACGTTCATGAGAATCACCCACAGACCTCATCATACCGTTAGCAAACGTGGTGTTTGGTGTTAAAAATATGAAACGATGGTGATTCACTTACTGACGATGTATAAAGTTGTTTATGTCACACTGACAAGCTTAGTCAAAGTGACAATGTCACTTTTTTTCGTTGTATGTAAACAGCTAAACGCATGTCGTTATGTGTGCAAAAGTCATAACTTCTGATGCAATATTCCCCATTGCCCATCTTTAAAAATATACAGAGGTAATATATATTAGAAACAACCACAAATTAGTACAAATTTTAAGCGAAGCCTGTTTTCCAGTATTAATTGTAGAAGTGACGGAAAAAGTATATCTTCCTTATTGTATTCAAAAAATTGTATATCAGGTAACCCTAACCTATCCCTTAATGGCTTAGATATCATCCCCTAATTAAGAAATAGATGATCTTTTTATTTCCAGCCCACCATACACACACAAAAGAATAGATAACCTTATACATACTTACTTAAATACCGAGCGTATAGATAAAACCACACCCCCCCAACATCCCCATGGCAAAAAACACATCCAATAACCAGGAAATTAAAACTGGATTAAAAAACAGCAACAATCTATCCAGTAAAAAAACAGTATTTAAAGATACAGGATTCTCATACAAGAAAAAAAAAAATGAAGAAACAACATGATAACTTACTCTGAATATAGAAAAGAGGTGTTTGAGGCAAAAACCACACCATACAGAAGCAAAAATCAAAGAATGTAGTAAAAAAAATACATACAATAACCAGAGATAAAAAAATACAAAAAAGAAATAAAAATATAAAATCGACACACAACTGACATAAAAGTAAGTAGTATACTGTGTTCCTAAGATCATAACCATGGCAGATTCTCGGAATGACCTCTCTCAAATTATAAGATTCAAATATGAAGATGTACCACTATATAAACCATACAAGCGCACATGAACAAACTCAAATGTAGAAGTATAAAACACCCAGTCACAAATACATAATATAATTGAATACTCACTGTAACCAAAACTACCATGTAAAAGAATACTGCTACTGTGAATCAAAATAAAAGAAAGTAAAAACCTATAAAATATGAAATAAAATGTAAATCTAAGAGAAACCCACCACAGAAAGTAACGATACCAATAAATGTAAAAAAAAGAAACACGGAACACATTTGAAATGCCGTGATTAAAACAAAATCTTTTATAATACTCTTATAAACTCAATTATTCCCCCAAACAACCCTCTACACTCCATCTCAATTAACTTATGCCCAACCAATACATATATTGAGAAGTTACTCGCAAGATATAAAGTAAAAACCAAATTAATAAAAACAAGACAAATATAAAAAAATAATAATATTCACATAAAAGTTTAAAACACACTCCATATAAATAAGGGATTAAAAGGATAGTGCTATGCCAATAATAGACAGAAACTCCAGAAAATACTCTTCATGCATTCTCATGTAAGCAAACCCTTACTCAGAACCCCACTAGAACAAAAACTTAAATAACCTCTATTACGCTTCATACACCCCCACTCCCACAATCAGGGATGAAATTCATGAATACAACACATATTATGACTCATGTTGGAAAAAGAGGATACAGTAAACATATACGATAATTTGTACTGATATCATTACAAATGTTGAAACATACCGAGGCAAAGATATGCACTCAGTATAAAAAACATGGTATATTATGAGTGGAAATAGGAACCGAAAATTTTGTTCGACATAGATAGAACTAAAAATAAAAAATAAAACAAAAACCATATATAAAGAGATTTCTTGAAGGTCCAAGCACAGTAGAGAGATGAGAAAGAATGATCCACCACCTAACAGCAAAACCAATCATTAAAGTAATAGTAACTGTATTCAATTAATGTGTGTTAATGTTTATGATCTAGCAATCGTGTTAAATGGTTTATATTGTTTCTGTTGTAATGGTGATGAGACGAAGTATTTGCTTTTTATAACTTTATAAGTTAAATAGATCTGGTCATATTTTAATGACAGATTGATGTTTGTCATGTCTTATTACCCAAGTGTAGTTAAAATTATACAATGATGTAAATATAAAATAAATAATAAAAAAATGACTCAAAATCTCTATGCAAATAGAAAACAACCCAAAAAATGATATAAGAAAAATATAGAGACACAAGACAATAAATGAAACCAAAAAAACAACAGCCTTCGAACCACAACGCAACAAACACAACAGTAGAAAAAAAGGTGACAAGTGTATGGATGAACCCGCATATATCCAAAAAACATATGTTAACCGGACCTAGTCACTAAAAAAGCCAATCCCAACACCACTCTATAAATAAACCCTCTTTATCGCTAATAAAGAACAAGAAAATCAAACCCCCATGAAAACCCGATCCTCGTTAGTTGCCTCTATATAAAGACAAGACCAAATAAGGCTGCAGGAGGGAAGAAAAAATTCCAAGGATGGTCTCAACATCCATTGAACCTCTAATACATTGTTCGCCCCTGTCAGGGCCCATCCTGTAGCATTAGCCCCACACGTCTCATTCCGTAACAAGTAAGAAACTTAAAGCGAAAACTCCCCACACTCTATTATCCACAGAACAGAGTCACCACCAGCGACGTGCTCGGCCAGCGCGGGAGGCCCACCGCGCTCTGTGCGCTTTGGTTGAACCCGACCCAGGCGAGGCCAACCAGGGACTTTAACAAAGTTAGTTTTGGTGTTAAAACATCCCTTCACGAGGACGCATGCGTGAGTAAACCCGAAACCCTTTCCCCCAAACCCTGTGGACCCCCGGGATACTATTACACACCCAGTATATAAATGTAAGACCTAATCCCAACATGAGCTCCGACGTACTCTGCACCCTCAGCGGTATTTGAGGAACAAAGAAAGAGATTAACTTCCTGGTGATCGTTCATCCAGAATGAATTACCAGGAAAGGAAAAAAAAGCAGATCTTCCTCAGAAGAACTGTTCAGATAAGGCTCAGGCCTTTTTGAGGCCCCAGCTGCATGCAGACCCCCATCCTGTTGCTCTATGCCACTGTCCTTTTCTTTTCTCTTGTTTATATGATTTCTTTTTGTTGTATCACATTTCAATTCTCAATAGTAATAGAGTCTAGAAATAGTTATATATTCAAAACCTGTGTACGGTGTTGCTGTTGAAGAAAGATGTCTTGTTCTTAACTTGTCTTCTTCTAAAAGAAGCGATAAGAGTAGCGTTAAAGTAGGCATATGGAATGGGTAAATCAAAGCAAGTTAGTGGATGTCCGATTCGATGTTATGAAAAACACCCCAAATTGGATGAACAACAGTGTGTTACATATGTTGCTGTTATACTAGGAACATGTTGCTACAAAATCAACAAAAACAAAAAAAGACACCACAAAAACGGAAAATATCATAAAACAATTTAAATTCACCAATTTAAAAACACAAACACCTCTTAAGAATAAATTGTCATGCATTTGATGGGATTCTTAAAACAGACCCCTGTTCACAGAGCCGAGGGTACGCATAAGAATAAAGGCCTAGGTTCTAAGGTCGGTTTCTCTGACAGAGAGCACTACGAACTTCGTGGACGTGAAGAAGCTGTGAGAGTGCCAATGAAACATGATCTGAACTGAAAGGGTCCCAAAGAAAGAGTTTAGCTCTTACCTGAGACAGTGTGGTCGATAACTTGCTTGGAACCCTACATGTGTGAGAAACAAGAATAACTAGAAGACAGAAACTGAACAGGGTGTCATTGAGAACCACTGATTTTGCCTTTGAGGAGATAGACACCATGCAAGGATGGAAGATACAGGAGAGCATTAAGGATAGAACGACAACAAGAAGGGAACCTATGAAGGGCTGGAAGGTTCTATGGGTTAGGAAAAACCTCAGATTCCACGAAAAAGTTAAGAAAAAAACGAGCAGGAAATGACACCACCACCCATTAGAAAGAGGTGAAGCAGTCAAGTAAGCAGGGTCATCGGAACTTTTCACTGAAGTCATCACATAAAAAAAGAGTCGGCGAAGGATATCACAGGAGACCTAATGAAGATGATATTGTGGTGGATCCTGAAAAGGTCATGAAGTAAGCGGTCTCATCCCTGGTCTGGAGGATGGGAAACAAGTAGATGGAGGTGTAGTGAAGAAACTCCCAGACAACCCTAAGAGATTTACAAAGAAAATATATATACTCACAAGGCAGAACTTCTCCTCAGGGAGATTTTACTTTGAGGTCCAGGTTAAAGACAAGACTGCATGGCGTTTAGGAGTGGCCAGAGAGTCCATCAACAGAAAAGGTGTGATCATATTGACCCCTGAGACATGTTACTGGACTCTTTACTTAGATAACGATGGGTTGGTCTTTAAAGATAACCCTGCTGTCCGTCTCCCTCTGAGAGCTAAGCTCCAGAAGGTGGGGGTGTTTGTTGATTATGATGAGGGTCTGGTCTCCTTCTATGATGTGGAAGCCAGGGTTCATATCTACTCTGCTACTGGCTGCACCTTTACTGAGCCTCTCTATCCATTCCTCTGCCCAGGTCTCTATAAGTATGCAGGTATAAACTCTAGCCCCCTGATCATCTCATCTGTCAATCAAACAGACTAGGACCTTTTTTGATAGTAAAATCATAAATCAACCAAAACCACTAATGTTGTTTCCTGCATGGGAATCTCTACTATGTTGATCTGAGAGAACTGCATTAATGTTGTACTGCTTTAATTTGACAAGAAGGAATTCATTCGGAAAAGAACCCTGACTATTGTAAAATATGACCCATGATACATGATTCGATTACATATACTATTGTGGGAGTGTGAAGACTCTTCCCGAGTGTGTGTGGTGGTGGCTGGTTCCTATATTGATCAATATCTGATTACTGCTGAATGTTTTTTGTACATTTAACAATATGAAATTGTAAACATTTGCAGGTGCATGTTAAAAATCTCTAGTTTCTTAAACAAAACGAGTATATTAGTTTATACTCCTGAAATATGAATGACATCAAATGTTTGTACACCTTTTTATTTCAATAAAAATGTACAAAAGGTAGAATTGGGTCATTTTCTGTGGAATAGTTACATTCTGTGCAATAATTACTCAGTAGAATAGGTACATTCTCTGCAATAATTACTCAGTAGAATAGGTACATTCTCAGTACAATAGGTATTCAGTAGAATAGCTACATTCTCAGTACAATATGTATTCAGTAGAATAGCTACATTATCTACAATATGTATTCAGTAGAATAGCTACATTCTCTACAATATGTATTCAGTAGAATAGCTACATTCTCAGTACAATATGTATTCAGTAGAATAGGTACATTCTCCTTCGCTCTCTCCACCTCCTTCCCTCATTCTCTTCCCCTCCTCTCACTCCCTCCGTCCCTCTCAGTGTCTCTACTCTCTTTACCTCTTTTCACCTCCCTTTCCCTCTCTCTCTCTCCCACCTTCCCTCTTCCCCCCTCCCTCGCTCTCCCTCCCTCTCTCCTACAGTGAAGCTGACTGCCACTTCTCCACGTGCTTCTGTTTACACACACTGCCAGCAATCACCAATCTACGCTCCCTATTTCTCCACCGCGCTTCCTAGCAGCCGGCGCCAGCTCGTTGTTACTCTCCACCCGGTAGTATCTTCGTTCCCGCAATCCTGACTCTCGTGATTCTCTCTCTCCCTCCCCCTCTCTCTCTCCCACCTTCCCTTTCTCTCTCTCACTCTATCCTCCCCTCTCTCCCTCTTCCTCCCTCTCTCCTACAGTGAAGCTGACTGTCATCGATGTCTCTGTGTCAACAGCATTGGGCCTGTGTCTTCCAATCTAAATGTTCAGTTAAAGTTAATATCTCTCTCCATCTCTCTGTCCCCTCTCCTCTTGTTTCGGTTTTTTATACCTTTAATGATATCAAATTGCAAACGACTACAGGAAGTAGAAAATATTGACAATGTGAAGTGTTCATTTAGATAACATAATAAAAAGTTTCTAAACCTTTTTGATTTCAATTCACATTTATAAAAGTAGAATGGGACATTTTCAGTGGAAAAGGAGCATTCTCTACAATATGTATTTAGTAGAATACCTATGTTCTCAATCTGTATTGTACCGAATAATATCTCTCTCTCAATCTGTATTGTACTGAATAATCTCTCTCTTTCTCTCAATCTGTATTGTACTGAATAATCTCTCTCTCTCTCTCTCTCTCTCTCTCTCTCTCTCTCTCTCTCTCTCTCTCTCTCTCTCTCTCTCTCTCTCTCTCTCTCTCTCTCTCTCTCTCTCTCTCTGCAGGATGTCTTTGGTCAGACATAAATGGAGAGAGACACAGAAGACATCAGCAGTCCCACTAGAGATGTGTTTCAAGACATTGTGTCAGCCCGGCTCCAGCGCAGCGGCCCAGATGGCCCAGGGGAGCGCTGGTAGACGGAGCAGACCGCCGCTCTCCCCCAGCTGGCCCCCGGGAGCGGATTAGCGCTGGCCCCGCTCAGCGCCATGGCAAGTGTTGTCAAGTGTTGAATATAAAATGTACATCGGTAGACGTCAATGCTCTTACCAATGTCGAGGTATTCGCATTGCAACAGGTCCTCGTTAGTATAGTGGTCAGTATCCCCGCCTGTCACGCGGGAGACCGGGGTTCAATTCCCCGACGGGGAGTGTTTGACATTAACCCACAGTCACCAATACAATCAAAGTTGAGTTATTTTAGGAGCAGTCGGTGTCCGTGAGCAAGAAGCGATCTTTGAATTTGAAATACATGACAAAAGTAACGAAATTCACACAACGATCCACTCTTGGACAAATTTTATTACAAGTCAGGATGGCCGAGCAGTCTAAGGCGCTGCGTTCAGGTCGCAGTCTCCTCTGGAGGCGTGGGTTCAAATCCCACTTCTGACAGAAGTTTTCGAGAACAGCTAAGGACAAGCGAAATCACCATCATGATGTCCTTTTGATATCAAAAGACAATCAAAGTTTAGTTCGCCCGCATCAGCTAGATGTTCAGAAAGAGGTGACCTCACACACAGGGTTTAAGTTGCAATTTAATGTTATAGAGGTCAGTATCCCCGCGGGAGACCGGGGTTCAATTCCCCGACGGGGATTTCTTGACGTATATTCACAGTCACCAACGTTGTGTTCCTTTAGCCATGCTCCGCCTCCCTGTGTGTGTGTGTGTGTGTGTGTGTGTGTGTGTGTGTGTGTGTGTGTGTGTGTGTGTGTGTGTGTGTGTGTGTGTGTGTGTGTGGTGGGGGGGGCGGGGGCGGGGCGGGGGGCGGGGGGCGGGGAGCACGGCAGCACGTAGGAAGTTGTGTCCCGTTTGCTCGATTGTGCTTTCCTCTCAGGGTGAGCAAGTATCCTTTGTGTGTGTAAATATGTTTTTGTATTCAATATTGTATAATGTTATGAGTGTTCTTTCAATTCTGCAATAGTAGACTTTGTTTTTGAATTTTGATTGGGGATGTCTTGATTTGTATATATTGTATACATTGTATATATTACTTTGTAAATTTGTGAATAAAAAAAACAGTAAAAAAAAAATAATAATAAAAAAAAGCAATCTTGACTCTGAATCCAGCGATCCGAGTTCAAATCTCGCTGGAACCTATTGGCACTGTGTACCTTCGGAAGAGATCTCTGCAGGCTTTCTCACATCAGTAATTAACTACCCAAATCTTCAACACAGTCCCAAATTCCTGTGTTGCTTAAATGTAGTCTAGATCACATTTCCTAACAAATTCACTTATAGGTCGTTTTAAGAACGACTACTTGCAAGGCAGCAATGCTAACATCTAATCCACCAATGCTTTCGGCAGCCAATAACTGAATGATAATAGACACCATGAATTCAACCAAGTTTCAGAGTAGTAGCTAAAGATCACCGTCCTCCAGGTTTGGAATATAGTTGTTATGGACTCTCTATCGAAACACATGTGCTGGAAATGGTTCCATGGTGTAATGGTTAGCACTCTGGACTCTGAATCCAACGATCCGAGTTCAAATCTCGGTGGAACCTATTGGCATTGTGTACCTTCGGAAGACATCTCTGCAGGCTTTCTCCCATCTGTAATTCACTACCCAAATCTTCAACACAGTTTGAAATTCCTGTGTTGCTTAAATGTAGTCTAGATCACATTTCTTAACAAATTCAAAATGTTTTATACTTAAGTTTGCTGATGGGGTGGCCGAGTGGCTAAGGTGATGGACTGCTAATCCATTGTGGTCTGCACGCGTGGGTTCGAATCCCATCCTCATCGTTTGCATCATTCACACATCAATGTTGTTTTCATGTAGTAAATGTGATGAATCATAGTCATGCGGCTGTCCTTTACCCTGCAAAGAAAATCCAGGCCCTCACTTACAAAGACTTTAATCGCTGTGGCAATGGTAAGAATATATCGTTGCATTGGTCAGGAATCGAACCTGGGTCAACTGCTTGGAAGGCAGCTATGCTTACCACTATAACACCAATGCAGGAGTGAGAAACTACGTACTGTGGATCGTCCGACCTGACCTCAAAACACGGAGGAACCTAATTTTCTGGTGAGCGTCCTAGGACAACTCTAGACACTAAGGGTCTTCTGCATTCTCTATTGTCTGAACCACTGTTCAATGTTTCAGTTTTTCTTAAATTTAGTCTAGAGAACAACATTTACCGCAAATAAATCCAGACAATGATCTCGAAAGTCCAAAATGACTTTGGCATTGATAAATAGATAGCAATGCATTGGCCGGGAATAGAACCCGGGTCAACTGCTTGGAAGGCTGCTATGCTCACCACTATACCACCAATGTTTGCGTGAGACTCGTCCTCTGAATCGTCCAACCCGACCTCAAAACACGGAGGAACCTAGTTTGGTAGTAGCGGATGCATTGCCACAGGAGCGCCTGTGGGGCGGGGCCTTGCCTCCCTGTGGGGGGGGAGGGGGGGGGGGGAGCATGGCGGCACGTAGGAACTTGTATCCTCTTTGCTCGATTGTGCTTTCCCCTCAGGGTGAGCAAGTATCCTTTGTGTGTGTAAATATGTTTTTGTATTCAATATTGTACAATGTTATGAGTGTTTTTTACAAGTCTGCATTAGTAGACTTTGTTTTTTAATTTTGATTGGGGATGTCTTGATTTGTATATATTGTATATATGACTTTGTCAATTTGTGAATTGAAAAAAACATTAAAAAGATTTTTTTTAAAGTATCCCAGCCTGTCACGCGGGAGACCGGGGTTCAATTCCCCGACGAGGAGTACTTGACATTAACCCACAGTCATCAACGTTGTGTTCCTTTAGGAGCAGTCAGTTTCGGTGAGCAAGAAGCGATCTATGTATCGATGTACATGACAAAAGCAATGAAATTCACACAACAATCCACTCTTGGAAGATTTCTCTTCTGTGTCAGGATGGCCGAGTGATCTAAAGCGCTGCCAGAGTTGTCCCCTGACGCAAGCCCGCAGCTTTTCAACCCAGCTGTAGAGGAAACTCCCCATCCCTTTGCAGAGAAGCCCAAACGCATAAACACTTAAATAAAATTAATAAAAATAAAAGCTCAAGAGCCCATAGCTCTGATGGCAACACGCATCAGTGGGAGCCCATTCCAAACCGCTCTGGTCGTGTTAGTAGGCCGAACCCCAAATACAAAGACTGAGTGATTCGAGTTTTGTGTGGACATTTAGCACCACATGCTCAGTGTTGTACAATGTTCTGAAAGGATGTTAAGTAATATTCAGTTAGATCACATGCCATGTTTTGTTATCTTCCATACCTAATAGCTTGTTTAGATAGACATTGAATTGTTATTATATATCTTAGCCATGTTCTGTTTTGTGTTAGGGCTACAAGCTAAAGAGAGAGGGTGTAGAGCATTCAGTGTACAATTTGGGTGTGCACCCGTAGCAGCCACCATACTTGCTACTGTGCATGCGCTGTTGTTGGTGCGCCCCGGACGGGTTCAGTGGGTCATGTCCTGTTGGTCCAGAACTTACCATTGTGTTCAAATAAAAGCAATACTGTTGCAAAGTATTCCCTCCATATCAGGTCATTCAACATCTTCCATGTAAAGATTTATATATCTGCACACTATGCTGGCTGTTTCACTGTAATATATGCTGTAGAATGTGTTGACTGGAGCAAGGGTATGATAAAAGCTGTTCAGTTTAACCTGCAACCGTTGTCGGCAGGATTCGAACCTGCGTGGGGAGACCCTAATGGATTTCTAGTCCATCACTTTAACCACTCAGCCACGACAACAAGTTGGCATTAGCTTCAAGTCTGTCAGTTGTTTTAATAGTAACAGTCTGCAACATTTAAGGTATGCTTTGTCTGATATTGTACTGAGAATGTAACTATTCTACTGAATACATATTGTACTGAGAATGTAACTATTCTACTGAATACATATTGTACTGGGAATGTAACTATTCTACGAAATACATATTGTAGAGACCGTAGCTTTTCCACAGAAAATGACCCCATTTTACTTTTTGTACATTTTTATTGAAATAGAAAGTGTAAAAACATTTGATTATGTTGTCATTCATAATTCTGAAATATAAACTAAGATATTCTTTACATTTTCTACTTGCTGCAAACATTTACAATTTCATATTGTTAAATGTATACAAAACATTCAGCAAAAATCAGACATTGATCAATATAGAATATGTAATCTAATCTTGTATCATGGGTTGTATTTTACAAGTCAGGGTTCTTTTCCAAATTAATTGTCAAATGAAAGCAGTACAACATTAATGCAGTTCTCTTAGATCTCAGGAGGGAGGGAGAGGGAGAGAGGGGGGAGGATAGAGCGAGAGAGAGTGGGATGGAGAGAGAGAAGGTGGGAGAGAGAGAGGTGGGCAGAGAGAGAAAGAGAGATGGAGAGAGGAGAGGGAAGGAGGCAGAGGGAGAGAGAGGGAGTAAGATATTATTCAGTTATTCAGTTATTCAGTGTGTGTGTGTGTGTGTGTGAACTACTAGTCCTGCATTGGGCCAGATTTTAGAATACAGCAGTTCTCCTTGTCATACAAAGACCTCGGAGAGTTTAGGTTTTGTTTCGTAACGTTTCACTGAACTCTTTTTTCAGTTGTCACGGGATCACCCACCTCTCTCTTTGATACTGCTGGAATAGTTAGGAGGTGTGTGTGTGTGTGCGGGATCATTGTTTGATTTCTAACATCCATGATATTTGCTTGTAAACTCATAAGCTGTCATGGACCAATCTTTGCCACTTTATTTAAATTATGGAATACCTAAATTAAAGTTAAAGTAAAGTACTAAACAAATCAAAATATGCTTACTGTTGTAATGTGTACACAATGTGTATGCATGACGAGAATGAGCATAATCCTAGATTAGCTAGAAAGGAGAGCAGAGATAGCAGAGAGGAGGAAGAGAAGGGAGAGGAAGGAGAGAGGAGAAATTAAAATGAGAGGATGGAGAGGAGAGGAGAGCTGTCAAGAGAAAGTCACAGTATTCACACACATGGGGTGAATCTTTACATGTAGTCACTGTGACCTTTGTGTAAGGTGTAACACATGTTGGGTTGTTGTATGGTGGACATGAAGTCATTGACTGGCTCAACAGCTACAAACTTGTGCAATCGATCCGACTTTAATCCTTCCATGAATCCCATAATGTGTAAAATAGTTTTTAGTCAACACGTTTACATTTTATCACCCTGAAATTGTACTTAATACAAATTGTACTGAGAAATTACCTATTCCACTGAATACATATTGTACTGATGATGTACTTATTCCATTTAGAATGACCCAGTCTATTTTTTGCAATTTATTATTGAAATCAGAAAAGTTTACAGACATTTCATTATGTTGTCATTCATAATTCAGAAATATAAAATAATTGAAAAAAAAAACTACTGTTACTACTATTATGTTATACAAACTAATCATTCAAACATGTTCTACACAACTGCAACCATATAACATTTTATAGCATTACACTTGAACAATAGTATAATCTAAGAATTTCTAATGGGTTACATTTTCTATTAGTAAGGGTTCTTTTCTTAACGAATTAATCCTAAAAGACAGCAGATTATACATTGGTCAGATCTTCTATTTCCTGCTCCAGCTCTTTGATGAGGTCTTCAAATTGTTTCTCTGTGGATTTCAGTTTCTCTTTAACCGTTTGGTTGAAATCATCCTGCCACTTTTCAATAGAGCGCTTCACAGCAGTGAAGACCTGCACACCATCAGCTATCTCTATGTCTGCGTCTGCTTTGCTGCGGTCCGATGTGTCTGCAATCTCCTGAATCTTTCGTTTTCTCTCCTGGATCATCTGCTGAACTTCAGTCTCCATCTTCCCCAGCTGGGCCCTCTTCACTTCATATTCCTCTTTTAGAGGTACAACAGGATGGAACCTGTGGTCTGTCTCTGTGCAGAACTTGCACACACACACCTGTTCAGTCTGGCAAAAGAGCTCCAGTAGTTGATTGTGTTTCTTACACATCCTGTCTTCCAGACGGTCCATAGGCTCGACCAGCCGATGTCTCTTCAGGCCTGCGACTCTCTGATGTGGCTCCAGGTGGGTTTGGCAGTAAGAGGTAAAACACACTAGGCAGGACTTCACAGCCTTCAGCTGGGTCCCAGTACAGACGTCACAGGGAACTTCTGCTGGTTCAACACAAGGCTGCTCTTTGACTCGTACAGAACTTCTAAACTGATCAACCATCTCTGATATTAAGGTATTGACCTGTAAATCAGGTCTTGTCTGGAACAGTTTGTTACAAACAGGACATTTATACTGGACTTGGCCATCCCACAACCTTGTAATACAGGTTCTGCAGAAGTTGTGTCCACATGGTGTGGTGACTGGGCTGTTGAGCACATCCAGACAGATGGGACATGAAAATATATCCTCAGACCAGGAAGAGTCGGACGCCATTCCTAGAAAAAGCAATTATGAAAATAAAATTACCGTTTTAACTATACGTTATATGTTGTATACATGTAATAATGTGTTAATATTCATGAATGTGTTGTTATTTCAAGCAAAGCTCTTGAGCCAACAGGTCGGTACAACAGCACTGAACATAAACACACTGGTCACTATCGACTCTCACACCGCTACCACCGCGAATGAAGGAGCCAACTGCACTCACACACAGGGAAGATTCTAACGCCACTACTACTCTGATCCATACTGCTTATCCATCCGCTACTTTAACGCTACTCTTATCGCTTCTTTTAGAAGAAGACAAGTTAAGAACAAGACACCTTTCGTACACAGGTTTTGAATACATAACTATTATAGACTTTATACTATTGAGAGAATTGAAATGTGATACAAACAAAAATAAATCAACAAACAAGAGAAAAGAAAAGACGGTACCATAGAGCAACAGGGATGAGGTCTGCATGCAGCTGGGCCTCAAAAAGGCCTGAAGCCTTATCTGAACAGTTCTTCTGAAGGACGATCTGCTTTTTTCCTTTCCTGGTAATCGTTCTGGATGAACGATCACCAGGAAGTAAATCTATTTCCTTTGTTCCTCAAATACAGCTTGCAGCGCCGGGTACGTCGGAGCTCATCGATACTTAGATTAGATTACACTTTATATACTACGGTGTGTAATAGTATCATGGGGCCACCCCCAGGGGCCCCGGTTAACTCCCGGTTTTGGGACCCATCCCTACTCACGCATGCGTCCTCCTCCTCCCGCCCTGATGCTTTAACACCAAACTAACTTTGTTAAAGTCCCGTGTTGGCCTCGCCTGGTCGGGTTCAACCAAAGCGCACAGAGCGCGGCCCCGCGTGTGGCGCCGCGCTCCAAACAGGACGCCGAGCACCGAGCACGCGCTGGTGGAACCCGACGAGGCGACACAATAGAGCACGTGAAGGTTGGTTTCGCTAAGCATCAACATCACGTGTTCACACGGAGCGCAGGAGACCCGTGTGGGGCTAACGCTACAGTACAACATGGCGCCCTGCGGACAGTACGGCAACAATGTAGATTAGAGGTTCAATGTGTTGGACCCACCTTGGAATGTTTCTGTCCCGGCTCTCTGCTTTAAAACGTCTCGTTCTTCGTCTCCGGAAAGGCTAACGCGTTCACGTCGTCTCATCGTCATGTCGTCCCTTCGTCTGTTTGATTTCCGTAAACTTCCGTTTCCCGAACACGAGAGAGGGGTCTTTATACAGAGCTCCAGGCTCGGGCCCGCCCCCTCAGTAGCCTTCTGACACGCTCACAGACACAGCCACGCGCAGACACAGCCGCGCGCGCACACACACACACACACACACACACACACACACACACACACACACACACACACACACACACACATACACACACACACACACACACACACACACACACACACAGACATACACACACAAACAGTGCTGCTTGCGCCTCTACTTGCTACTCTGACTGAATCCGCTGTCTGCTGCTCTCATAGCTCTGCTGCGCGTGTGTGCACTGTGCGCGTGCACACCGGGGCGCGTTCCTGCAGCAAGCGTAGCGGCAGTAAACACATCTGTTCTACTTCATGTAGGCTACGCCGTCTAGGCTTCGCCTTATGGGGTTGTGCCTTGGGCCGCTGAGTGTGTCTTTGGCTCCGTGCTTTTATATGCTTTACTGCGGAGCCCTAACTGCGGACCAATAGAAACGGGCAGGGATTATGCACACACCTACTCGAGCTGCAGAGAAGGATTCTCCGTCGGCAGGCCGACTCGCTGCTGCATGTTCACTGCTCCACTAAAACGCTGCTGCGTTGGTTCTACACGCTGAAACGCGTCAATCACATGCAGTTCACCTTTAGAATCAGTGAAACGCTTCTACATCCTGTTTATTGATGCGGGTTTTGTCATGACGGGATGTGCAAAGCGTGTGTATAATCACACCTAACGGAGCTCTCCCGTGATGGATGGTGTAAATTCATGTCATAGAAAGAGTGTGCTTCATTTAACTTGTCCACTGTCCGGTCAGCTGCGTGCTTCTTTAGCCGATACATTCTGTGGGTTTCACAGACCTCCTTTCCTGCATTCTAGTGCATTTGTAAGGGTGGAAAGACCAGAGTAAGAAACACACAGAACATCTGTTTGAAAAATGATGTGTATTCCTAAAAAAAGAAAAAAGTATATATATATTTATATACTTTTTTTCTTTCCTGGAGGAACATGGGTTGTGAGTGCAGCTCACACATCAATGGCAGACAATACAGTACCTGTGCATTGTAACACACACACACAATAACCACAACACTCAAAGTTTTACCAGTTCACACACTTTGCTGTACTGTACTGAATTAAAATAAGGTTAACCTTAAACTGCAAACTGAAACACACGCAGCCTTTTCTTTGTCAGCGACACTAGGAGCAGGGCTGCTGTTTCAACTGTGTATTTCGGAGTCCTCCTTTAGTTAGATTTGTTTCTTTGATCTGAACAGCATCCACATGGCACCTTTTTCCCCTTTGTAGTTCGCCTCCTCTATTTGTGTGTGGTTGGTTATCCAAGTTCCTTGTTAATAAATAACTTTGCCAAAAATACCTGGTTTTATGTTGCCTCCCCTTTCCCTAGCGAACTGGGACGTAACACATTAGATGTTGAAGTCATCCCAACACATTGCAATTGTTTTTGGCTTTGTCTCGCTTGCTGTCTATATATTATGTGAATTAATAAGGAGGCCCACTACATTTACAATGGTTAAAATAGCGTGTACAAAACAGAAATAATAAGCATTAACCAACAGTTTCCCATGAAAATACCGTTTTGAAACTAATGAAATAATCAAACAGTCACAGAAATACCAGTTCAGTTTAGAATTTATTGTCATCTCGCCTTTACACCAAATTACAGAAAAGTATCAACCTTTATGAAAGGTTGATAAATGTATTCCAAATGTACATCCAGATAACTGGTCATCATCAGTAAACGTTTCATCAAGAATTATAACCTGCATGCAAATCTCAGTCAGTCGGTCTATGTGTGTGGCTACAACCGACACAGAGACACTGAGGCATCATCCCTGCATAACCCAATCCCAAGATAGAGGTCCTCCTGGGTGAAGGTGGCCTGGAAGGTGTGGATGTGTTTCAGTGTGTTTGAGGACCCTCCTACATCTGGGGACACTCTGTAGAAGGACAGAGTGCCATTAGGCCTGTCCAGATACACTCCTACTCTTTTAGAAGGCTCAGGGAGACGCAGGCCTGTTCTAATACCGTTGTGCCAGGCAGTGTAACCACCAGCATGACAATAAAGACTCCAGGAATTGTGATTCCTTCCAAGCCTGCTTTCACCAGCACTTCCTCTTCTTGAGAATCCTCTGTATGTCACGCCTATCTCAACACGTTGTTTCCTCTCTACCTCCCAAATCTCTCTGGGTGATAAGGATACGACTGGTCCTCTCTAAACCACTTCACCTTTCTGTTGTCCTCAGACAGAGAGAGTCGTCTGTGGGCTGTGTTTGGGTCCAGTGTGAGTTCACAGGCATCTGACGGGGGGAAAAAAGACATGATTAGAATAATTACCATTATTATACACACTTTAACTTTTAAAAAGGTTCCAATAGACATTGTAATACACCTTCAAAGAGACACCTGTACGTACCCATAAGTATACATACGTACAATTTCAAATCAGGATTTATTTTCCTAGTTCTAATAAAGACCATCACCACTTATAGTAGTAGTTTAAATCCGATATGAAATAAATGCATCGTTATAATCATTTTATAAATATGTAATGTCTAATATGATAGTAATAATTAAATTAATAAAGATTATATATCACCACAAATTATAGTAATTAATACATTCATAATAATAAATAGGACTAGTAAGAATGATGATAATAAAACAGTAGTCTAGAGTGCAATTTACAATACACACAAAAAAACATTTATTAAAGTTTGTATCATGACTGATTTTGTCTAATAACAACCACACTACTATTTATCATAATTAATAAATAACACTAACAATACCTATTGTTTTACAGACTTCACCTACTGCTGTGTGGATGGACTTTCCATCTAAACAGTTGGTGTGTGTTGTGATGAATCAAACGGATAAGACACTTACACTTCTTTAGAGCTGATCTCAGGTCAGGCACCTTCTTCATCTCCATGTTCAGTGTCTCCTCCAGCTGATCCAGGGATCTCCTCAAGGTCCCTATGTATGACGGAGGACAGACCTCCACCGTTGTCCAGTCCCTGGTGGGTGGAGGATTCTTCAGGGATATGAAGGTCTGGAGGAAGTGGAGGTGGTCTTTAGTGTGTGAGAGCTGCTTCACATCTGAGCTTCTATTGGTCAGATCTTTTATTTCCTGCTCCAGCTCTTTGATGTGGCCTTCAGCTTCTTTCTCTGTGGATTTCAGTTTCTCTTTAACTGTTTCGTTAAACTCATCCTGCCACTTTTCAATAGAGCGCTTCAGAGCAGTCAAGACCTGCACACCATTAGCTATCTCTCTGTCTGCGTCTTTCTTGGTCAATTCTACTGTGTCTTTGATCTCCTTAATCTTTAGATTTCTCTCCTGGATCATCTGCTGAACTTCAGTCTCTGTCTTCCCCAGCTGGGCCATATTCACTTCATATTCCTCTTTTAGAGGTACAACAGGATGGAACTTGTGGTCTGTCTCTGTGCAGAACAGACACACACACACCTGTTCAGTCTGGCAGAAGAGCTCCAGAAGTCGGTCGTGTTTCTTACACATCCTGTCTTCCAGACGGTCCATAGGCTCGACCAGCCGATGTCTCTTCAGGCCTGTGACTCTCTGATGAGGCTCCAGGTGGGTGTGGCAGTAAGAGATAAAACACAATAGGCAGGATTTCACAGCCTTCAGCTGGGTCCCAGTACAGATGTCACAGGGAACTTCTGCTGGTTCAACACAAGGCTGGTTTTTGACTCGTACAGACCTTCTAAACTGATCAGCCATCTCTGATATTAAGGTATTGACCTGTAAATCAGGTCTTGTCTGGAACAGTTTGTTACAAACAGGACATTTGTACTGGACTTGGCCATCCCAGAACCTTGTAATACAGGTTCTGCAGAAGTTGTGTCCACATGGTGTGGTGACTGGGTTGTTGAACACATCCAGACAGATGGGACATGAAAAGATATCCTCAGACCAGGAAGAGTGGGACGCCATTCCTAAAAAAAGAAAAGAAAATTAAATTACCATTTTAACTTGACGTTATATGTTGTATACATGTAATAATGTGTTAATATTCATAAATGTGTTGTTGTTTAAAGCAAAGCTCTTGAGCCAACAGGTCGGTACAACAGCACTGAACATAAACACACTGGTCACTATCGACTCTCACACCGCTACCACCGCGAATGAAGGAGCCAACTGCACTCACACACAGGGAAGATTCTAACGCCACTACTACTCTGATCCATACTGCTTATCCAGCCGCTACTTTAACGCTACTCTTATCGCTTCTTTTAGAAGAAGACAAGTTAAGAACAAGACATCTTTCTTCAACAGCAACACCGTACACAGGTTTTGAATATATAACTATTATAGACTCTATACTATTGAGAGAATTGAAATGTGATACAAACAAAAAGAAATCAATAAACAAGAGAAAAGAAAAGACAGTGGCATAGAGCAACAGGGATGGGGTCTGCATGCAGCTGGGCCTCAAAAAGGCCTGAAGCCTTATCTGGACAGTTCTTCTGGAGGAAGATCTGCTTTATTTCCTGGATGAACGATCACCAAGAAGTAAATCTATTTCCTTTGTTCCTCAAATACCGCGTGCAGCGCCGGGTACGTCGGAGCTCATCAATACTTAGAATAGATTACACTTTACATACTACGGTGTGTAATAGTATCATGGGTCCACCCCCAGGGGCCCCGGTTAACACCCGGTTTCGGGACCCATCCCTACTCACGCATGCGCCCTCCTCGTGAAGAACGCCCTGATGCTTTAACACCAAACTAACTTTGTTAAAGTCCCGTGTTGGCCTCGGCTGGTCGGGTTCAACCAAAGCGTACAGAGCGCGGCCCCGCGTGTGGCGCCACGCTCCAAACAGGACGCCGAGCACCGAGCACGCGCTGGTGGAATCCGACGAGGCGACACAATAGAGCACGTGAAGGTTGGTTTCGCTAAGCATCAACATCACGTGTTCACACGGAGCGCAGGAGACCCGTGTGGGGCTAACGCTACAGTACAACATGGCGCCCTACGGACAGGACGGCAACAATGAGGATTAGAGGTTCAATGTGTTGGACCCACCTTGGAATGTTTCTGTCCCGGCTCTCTGCTTTAAAACGTCTTGTTCTTCGTCTCCGGAGAGGCTAACGCGTTCACGTCGTCTCTTCGTCATGTCGTCCCTTCGTATGTTGGATTTCCGTAAACTTCCGTTTCCTGAACACGAGAGAGGGGTCTTTATACAGAGCTCCAGGCTCGGGCCCGCCCCCTCGGTACTTCCGGTTCGAGTGTGGAGAAGGAAGTTACGTCAGAAACGGTGTACTCCGGAAGAGAAGATACGATCGTCCCACACACATCCAACAACGATAGGTTACACCAGGTCCTTTTAACACCAGAAACGGACAGAATAAACCTCGCGAAAAAAAACTGAGAACTAATTCTAATTAACCAGCATATGAAATAAATCAACTACGGATATCCATTAGTCTTAGCCTTTTATTCGAGCCAGCCACCAGTCATTTAATTTGCTACAACACAGTCCAAGTGTAAAATAGTGGAGTGATTGGCAGGTCGCGGTGGAGGGCCTTTATGAGAAATGGCTTTGCGTTATTTAATACAGCCACGTTTTGAAGACGTGCTGCTGCCTGTTCCTAATCCATTGCACTATTGCTCTTCTTCTTCTTCTTATAATTATTACTGCTGCTGTTCTATTTTTATACTTTTTTCTATTTGTTTAACTGATATTGTGTTTTATAGATATTATAACTTCTTTCTGCTGCTAGGCCGAGGAGCCAGAACAACATAATTGTACTGCTGTCTACTTATATTTGACATGTGAGGATAATGAATATTGAATATTGAATCACAATCACAAAGTATGGAACATACCCCGTGGGTTCAGAGGTCAAATCAAAGTGCAGAAAGTCTGAATGTCTTGAAACACATCTCTATTGGGACTGCTGATGTCTTCTGTGTCTCTCTCCATTTCTGTCTGACCAAAGATATCCTGCTGAGAGAGAGAGAGAGAGAGAGAGAGAGAGAGAGAGAGAGAGAGAGAGAGAGAGAGAGAGAGAGAGATTAACTTTAATTCATCGTTTGGATGGAAGACTCAGGCCTAATGCTGTTGACAGAGACACACATCGATGACAGTCAGCTTCCCTGTAGGAGAGAGGGAGAGAGAGAGAGAGACAGTGAGAGAGAGACAGAGAGATTATTCAGTACAATACAGACAGAGAGAGATTATTCAGTACAATACAGATTGAGAGAGAGAGAGATTATTCAGTGCAATACAGATTGAGAGAGAGAGAGAGATTATTTAATACAACAGATTGAGAGAGAGAAATTATTCAGTACAATACAGATTGAGAGATAGATTATTTAATACAATACAGATTGAGAGAGAGAGAGAGATTAGTCAGTGCAATACAGATTGAGAGAGAGAGATAATTTAATACAATACAGATTGAGAGAGAGAGAGAGAGATTATTCAGTACAATACAGATTGAGAGAGAGAGATTATTCAGTACAATACAGATTGAGAGAGAGAGATTATTCAGTACAATACAGATTGAGAGAGAGAGATTATTCAGTACAATACAGATTGAGAATATAGCTATTCTACTGAATACATATTGTAGAGAATGCTCCTTTTCCAATGAATGTCTCATTCTACTTTTGTAAATTTTATGTTATCTATTATGTTATCTAAATGACACTTCACACTTCACATTGTCAATATTTTCTACTTCCTGTAGTCGTTTGTAATTTGATATCATTAAACGTGTATAAAGAACGAACAAGAGGAGAGGGGACAGAGAGATGGAGAGAGAAATTAACTTTAACTGAACATTTAGATTGGAAGACACAGGCCCAATGCTGTTGACACAGAGACATCGATGACAGTCAGCTTCACTGTAGGAGAGAGGGTAGGATAGAGTGAGAGAGAGAAAGGGGGAGAGAGAGAATCACGAGAGTCAGGATTGCGGGAACGAAGATACTACCGGGTGGAGAGTAACAACAAACTGGCGCCGGCTGCTAGGAAGCGCGGTGGAGAAATAGGGAGCGTAGATTGGGGATTGCTGGCAGTGTGTGTAAACAGAAGCACGTGGAGAAGTGGCAGCCGGCGGCCGCTAGGTGGCGGCAGTGGACGGAGTGACACACAGGCACAATGCTGTTGACACAGAGACATCGATGACAGTCAGCTTCACTGTAGGAGAGAGGGAGGGAGAGGGAGGGATGGGGGAAGAGGGAAGGTGGGAGAGAGAGGAGGGAGAGAGGGAAAGGGAGGGGAAAAGAGTTGAAGAGAGAGAAGAGACACTGAGAGGGAAGGAGAGGCAGGGAGAGAGTGAGAAGAGGGGAAGAGAATGAGGGAAGGAGGGGGAGAGAGCGAAGAAGAATGTACCTATTCTACTGAATACATGTTGTAGAGAATGTAACTATTCTACTGAATACATATTGTAGAGAATGTACCTATTCTACTGAATACATATTGTAGAGAATGTACCTATTCTATTGAATACATATTGTACTGAGAATGTAGTTTTTCTACTGAATACATATTGTACTGAGAATGTACATATTCTACTGACTAATTATTGTACTGAGAATATAGCTATTCTACTGAATACATATTGTACTGAGAATGTACCTAGTCTACTGAATACATATTGCAGAGAATGTACCTATTCTACTGAGTAATTGTAGAGAATGTAACTATTCCACAGAAAATTACCCCAGTCTACCTTTTGTACATTTTTATTGAAATAAAAAAAGTGTACAAACATTTGATGTCATTCATATTTCAGGAGTATAAACTAATATCCTGGTTTTGTTTAAGAAACTAGAGATTTTTAACATGCACCTGCAAATGTTTCTAAATTTCATATTGTTAAGTGTATAAAAAACATTCAGCAGTAATCAGATATTGATCAATATAGAATACGTAATCGAATCATGTATCATGGGTTATATTTTACAATAGTCAGGGTTCTTTTCCGAATGAATTCCTTCTTGTCAAATGAAAGCAGTACAACATTAATGCAGTTCTCTCAGATCTCACGTAGTAGATATTATAATTCATGAAACAACATTAGTGGTTTTGGTCGTTTGATTATTTTATTATCAAACAAAAGGTCCTAGTCTGTTTGATGACAGGTGAGATGATCAGGGGGGCAGAGTTTATACCTTTATCATTATAGAGACCTGGACTGAGGAATGGATAGAGAGGCTCACTAAAGGTGCAGCAAGTAGCAGAGTAGATATGAACCCTGGCTTCCACATCATAGATGGAGACTGTGTCTTTGATCTCCTTAATCTTTAGTTTTCTCTCCTGGATCATCTGCTGAACTTCCGACTCCATCTTCCCCAGTTGGGCCGTCTTCACTTCATATTCCTCCTTTAGAGGTACAACAGGATGGAACTTGTGGTCTGTCTCTGTGCAGAACTGACACACACACACCTGTTCAGTCTGGCAGAAGAGCTTCAGAAGTCGGTCGTGTTTCTTACACATCCTGTCTTCCAGACGGTCCATAGGCTCGACCAGCTGATGTCTCTTCAGGACTGCGACTCTCTGATGTGGCTCCAGGTGGGTTTGGCAGTAAGAGGTAAAACACACTAGGCAGGACTTCACAGCCTTCAGCTGGGTCCCAGTACAGACGTCACAGGGAACTGCTCCTGGTTCAAAACAAGGCTGCTCTTTTACTTGTATGGACCTTCTAAACTGATCAACCATCTCTGATATGAAGGTATTGACCTGTACATCAGGTCTTGTCTGGAACAGCTTGTTACAAACAGGACATTTATACTGGACTTGGCCATCCCAGCATGTTTTAATACAGGTTCTGCAGAAGTTGTGTCCACATGCTGTGGAAACTGGGCTGTTGAGCACATCCAGACAGATGGGACATGAAAAGATGTCCTTACACCAGGAAGAGTCGGACGCCATTCCTAGAAAAGAAATATGAAAATTGAATTACCATTTTAACTATACGTTATATGTTGTATACATGTAATAATGTGTTAATATTAATGAATGTGTTGTTATTTCAAGCAAAGCTCTTGAGCCAACAGGTCGGTACAACAGCACTGAAAATAAACACACTGGTCACTATCGACTCTCACACCGCTACCACCGTGAATGAAGGAGCCAACTGCACTCACACACAGGGAAGATTCTAACGCCACTACTACTCTGATCCATACTGCGTATCCAGCCGCTACTTTAACGCTACTCTTATCGCTTCTTTTAGAAGAAGACAAGTTAAGAACAAGACATCTTTCTTCAACAGCAACACCGTACACAGGTTTTGAATATATAACTATTATAGACTATAATATAGAGAGAATTGAAATGTGATAAACAAAAAGAAATCAATAAACAAGAAAAAAGAAAAGACAGTGGCATAGAGCAACAGGGATGGGGTCTGCATGCAGCTGGGCCTCAAAAAGGCCTGAAGCCTTATCTGAACAGTTCTTCTGGAGGAAGATCTGCTTTTTTTCCTGGATGAACGATGACCAAGAAGTAAATCTATTTCCTTTGTTCCTCAAATACCGCTTGCAGCGCCGGGTAAGTCGTAGCTAATCGATACTTAGATTAGATTACACTTTATATACTACGGTGTGTAATAGTATCATGGGGCCACCCCAGGGGCCCCGGTTAACTCCCGGTTTCGGGACCCATCCCTACTCACGCATGCGTCCTCCTCGTGAAGAACGCCCTGATGCTTTAACACCAAACTAACTTTGTTAAAGTCCCGTGTTAGCCTCGCCTGGTCGGGTTCAACCAAAGCGCACAGAGCGCGGCCCCGCGTGTGGCACCGCGCTCCAAACAGGACGCCGAGCACCGAGCACGCGCTGGTGGAATCCGACGAGGCGACACAATAGAGCACGTGAAGGTTGGTTTCGCTAAGCATCAACATCACGTGTTCACACGGAGCGCAGGAGACCCGTGTGGGGCTAACGCTACAGT